>JAPDSC010135406.1:0-43097 GCA_026290005.1 Latrodectus geometricus | reverse complement strand
GGAAGAAGCATATAATAAATAAATACATAATAATAAAATAAGTGAAGATTATATAGAATACTCGCTGTATGTATCCTCTTGGCTGTGTTTCATTTAAATCCTTTTGTGCATCCATTTCAATGAAGTTTATCGTTGAAAGTTAAATTACCAATTTAAATTTTACGAGGGAAAAAATTTCAAGGGGAAAAGGTGGGAATTGTGAAATTTCCCTCCTGGTATTTCAAAATTCTTGCCTTTTTTAGAGAGTTTTTTTTTTCCCCTTTGAAAAATGATGACTTGCATTATATAAATTAAAGATTCTCAACCACTATACTGAAGTGCCGTCAAATTTTAGATATGTATATAGTAAAAATTATAATACATTATTTATTAGGAGTAAAGTTCGTTTAGATAAAAGTACACTGTAAAGTGAAATATTTGCCCCACGTGAGGAGATTTTAAGTGTTTGCAGTACCTACAATTACAATTTTCTATATTTTATTTATGTGAATTCGGATTTTCAGTATTAACGTAAAAACGAAAAAAGTCAAGACTGTTAACTGTAGAAGACGATAAGATATTGTCGTTTTTACGACCAAACATAAGTTCAAAAAAAATAATAAAAATAAGAGACTCAAGCTCAAATTTCTCATTAAAAGTATCCTTATTATCTTGTAAATAATCATAAATGTATTGTTTTTGTAGTACATATTACAGTATTTTACATTCAAAATTACCCTAAATTATTTTACACAGTTTAGTTTAGAAGTTGTTTACTTATCTATATTAATCTTTTTTATATTTGGGTGCCAGGGCATATAGGAATAGAAGGTAATGAAAAAGCTGATGAACTTGCAAAACAGGGATCCTCTTTCAATCCAACAGGAATGGAACCCTTTTGTGGGATCAACATGAAGACTACAAGGAAGGCCATTCAAAAATGGGAAAAACAGGAGATGAACGAAGTTTGGCGTGACTCTTTTGGACAGAAACATGCAAAAAGTATGATTTTCAACTCATCTGAGAAAATTGCATCTGAAATTCTTAGACTCCCAAGATTGAAGACTCAAGCAATTGTAGGCTTCATTACTGGGCACTATCATTTCAGGAAACACCTTCATACAATGGGACTTTTTAAACAGGAACCAATTTGTAGGAAATGCCACGCAGGGGTAGAATCAGCTCATCATATCCTATATGAGTGTGATGCTCTTGCCCTTACAAGATTCACTACTCTAGGTAATCCATATCCTAAAGAGTTACACCTAAACTCCATTGAGGGCCTATCAGACTTTATAAACAAAGTAGGTGACCCAAGACAATGGAACTAGGGAAAAAAATTGGGCTTGGAGCATGGTACAAAATGCAACAATGCAGAGGTGCCACATATCTGACAAGCTCAAGAAGAAGAAGAATCTTTTTCTTTGTGTGTCAATAAATTTTGAAATCTTTTAAAATGTGCCGCTACAAAAAAAAAGTTTGAAAATGACTGCATTAGATATTTTCTTTCTCTCTTACAAATGTACAAAAATAAATGAAAACCCAAAGAATTATACTCTGACTGACATTTCAATTTAAACGTGAAACATTAAGTTCTGCAGTTTAACATTTAACAGCAGCTGTGAAATTTATATTTTGCATCACCAAATGAAATTGTAAACGTTTGCTAAAAACAAATCGAAGGAGTAGAATGCTTTAGAACTTCCTTTAATTACGAAGTCAATAAATATTAAACTGGGGACACATACTTCATCCGCTGCATGCGGATATTGAGGGTAAAAACAATTTTCAAAAAAAAAAAATGTATCAGTTTTTTTTTTTTTTTTTTTTTTTTTTTTTAAAGAAAGGTTATACTGTAGAATAAGAAAATGAAATCCAAAAACCGTCAATGGACGTTGCAATCTGGTCCTAACTTTCGCGAGTCTCCTCTAGTTATATTTATTTGATTAAAGTCCTTTTCCATCGAGTCAAATCACCTTATTGATGGTCTTTCTAATCTTCATGCGAGTGATAGCCCTAGCCATCGTAATCAATTGCCTTTTAAGAATTTAACAATATTCTTGTACTTTTGATAAGTTTTTAAATTAAACAAGGATCACCGCGTTAAATGATGAATATCTATATATATTGCTTATTCGTATTAATATTAATATTGGCAAAAATTAATATTAATTTTTATATAATAATTTATCCCTACGTCACTGATGACTGAGGTTAAGCGGCGACGGAGGTAGGAATTTGTATGTGAGTGGACATTCCATTGGACTTCCAAAGAATGGCGACGTATCCTTTCTGACAGATGGGCGTTGGCATATTTACGTAGTAAAACGCCTGATAGCTGGAGAGGAAGGAACGGTCCAGGCTGGTCTGGGGAATGTTTTCCTGGTATTAAGGTTTCATGCTTATGTTATTTGTCAATAAGTATACAATCACAAAAGTAATTTATTACTAGGATATTTTCACCAAAAAGAATCGAAATTTGCCCAAGATGTAAATTGTTTGCTAAATGTAAAATGAGAAGGAATACTTTTGAATTTGCTTATTAACTATAATTTGAATATTTTATGTATAAGCAAATATGAATACTAAGAAAACTTCTATATTGATGCATAAAAATTTCTTATCACTTAAAGAATTAATTACACTCAGAATTAAAACTTTTTATGGCAATAAGATGTTCGTTTTTGACAGTTTTCTAAAAACAAATTCTGATGATGTTTAAAGACAAATGAATGATGAAATGTAAGATAAAGATTTTATTCAAGACAATTCTTATTCAGTTTAGCTGATTTTTAAAAAATGAAAAGTAAACAAATTATCACATAGGAAAGAGATTTCTAAAGAATTATTTTTAAATACATTTTGCAACAAATAATTAACCACTAATTAAAAAATATGGCAGCACTAATATTTTTAATCTGACATAAAATGCTTTTAAATTTATAAAAATTCATTTTCCGAGTTATTTCTAAATATAGCTATTAAAAATTAGGAATTTACTTAATTTCTTACTAGAATAAAAATGTAAATGTTAATTTATAAGATTATGTGCTTAAAGTATATAAATAGCGTTTTAAACGCTCTTAAGAAAACATAAATTATGTGCAGTTACAAAATCAATAGAAATAAAATGAGAATTTATAAGAAAATTTACTTTTTAAGCAAATTAAATATTTTTGAAATATATTTTAATGTTGTGTAAAATGTAAACAAGATATTTAAAAAGTATATTATTTAGTAGTTAAATATATCGTTGGTGTATTTTATATCATAAATTTGCTGGGATGTGAGTCAATTTTGTAATTCAAAAAAATTCTCAACTCGAGAGCTCGACAGTGCATATGGAAATGAAACCCGTATGGACTGTTATACCCTTTAAGTGCTACCACCACGCTAATGGGCTTTCTAATTAAAAATGTAGAATAAATATTTATCTAGATTGTATTCCAGCATAATATAAAAAATTTCTCGTAATCATCCAAACATTCCAGAATAATCATCCGAATATTAATTTCATTTTGGAAGAAACGATTCAACTTCTACAAACTCTGCCACTTTAACACTCAAAAGGTAAAATATAATTTTTCCTACTTTAATGTATTGATCAATAAGCAAATCATAAACACTGGTTCTGATTTATAAACAACGTAAAAATGATGCTTTTTTTACGTTGTTTATTAAACAATAACATGCAGGGCTCTAAATAATATACCTAATATATTTTATTCAACTAAAATCCTAGAGTACTAAAAATATCGAAATGATATCTAAGTATATATGTCATTCGATTTATTTCTAGTTTGCAATCAAAATTAGGCATTACATTTCAATGACAACTACTCAAAAGTTACTAAATTATATTAGATATTTTTCTTTTCTAAAACAAATATTAACAATTAACAACGGAAATTTACTTAAGTTAAAACTTCATAACAAATCTGTGCTCCACTCGTAATAATAAACAAGTACTTAAAATATGTATACTTCAAGAATGTCAAATGAAAAAAAAAAAAAAAAAGAATAGAACTTTTAATACCCTTTACTTTGCTTAACAGATTTTACAGTAAAATTTTAATGTTTTAACTAAAAATTTTCTTTAAATTTTATTAGATAAAACTAATTTAATGAATTTTTTGTCTGATAATAGCTTTATTATTTTGATTTTTTACTGCCAATAATTTAAAATGCTTTTATGTTACTTGAAGCTCCATCAGCCGTAAATCGACTAAACGTTAGTATTCACTAACTTTTACTGTGCAAATTTTAATTAACTGTGCTAAAGTCCTACCTTCAATTGTATCTATTAAGAACATGTAGCAGGACATTTAAACCTATTTTAAGAGAAACAACCATGATGATTAATGTTTTTGTTGCTTATCCTTCATCATCAACGATTTTCTTACAATTTACATCTCCAATGTATTCTAACGAAAACTATAATTGTATTATTTTATATTTCCGCTAATTATTTGTTTTAATATGTTATTATCGTTTAATTTGTAAAATTATTATCTAAACAACGTTTATTTTGGAAAAATAGCAGTTTTCAGAGCGGAGAATCAGGTTTGTGAAAATCTAAGGCAGCTTGGCGGTATTTGGAAATATTTTGGTACCAAAATATAGGTTGACATTTTCGAAGTTTTGAGTCAATAGAACCACTAGCAACCGAGTTACCATATGCTTACTATTGAAATATTCTATAAACCTCCTAGGAGAATGATTCTAGCATCTTCCGAATAGGTATAAGTATAGCGCTCAAACAAGCGGAATGTAAAATGGAAATATTAAATTAGTTAGACGTCTGAGGAGCCAAGAAAACTGCTATTTAGTTTCTGCATTATAGAAGCTATATAAGTTTTTCTAGCCAGTGTATGTACTTCAAGCAGAAGTAATTGTAGTCCATTTGTAACTGAGGAATTCTGAATAAATTGTTTTTTCAGAAGAAACTTATTTTTATTTCTGCATCTCATCACATCCTATTCGCTAGAAGAGAAACTCGCAACAATATTTAGTTATTGTTTTGTCTCGGATTATCCGTTTTTTTATTGATATGTAATAAACAGATGGAGCATATTCTCATGCATTAGAGTTTTCAAGATTTCAGTTTTTAAAAAGTACTTTTATTAGGATAAAAGTTCTTCCAATTTTTATCCTGATTCATAAATCAAAATAAAAGTTAGAAGAACATATATGCATGACTAACTGTTGAAGGATGTGATAAATGAATATTTCCTTAAATAATTATGAGATCTTAGGAAATGATAAAAATAAAAACAAAAGAAAACATTTTAATATAAGTTGCATAAGGTTTACAATTTTCGTTGTTAATTTGATTTATTATAAACGTGTTGTCTAAACTCCAGACGATGGCTGTTTGGGTGAGAAGGAAATGAAATGTAATTGTCTAAAAGATAAACATGTTAATGGAGTCTCATACCAATGACGAAACAATAGTTCAAGTTTATCTCATTATGTCATGTAAATTAAGAGTTTGCAATAAAAGATTATAAACATAGAAGCTATTGCAAAATTAGGTATTTAAAAATAGATCTTCTTGTTTTGTATAGTTTTTGATAATAAATGTTTTCGTATACAACTAAAGAGTTGACATTTTACATCAAAAGAGCCGCAGGTTTCTGACCCTAATACAGTGCAAAGAGAAATGTGCCAGCTTTGGAGTTACCTCCGTCACTTATCCGTGGTTCAAAATTACGAAGTTATAAACTGTGTTTAGAGGCTTTCCAGATGGAAGAAATCGCAGCCGGAAACGATTTTTAAACAGTTTCGTTCATTCAAGAGATGGGACGTAGTTACTTTTTCAAATCTGCTCATTACAGATTACAATTATTTCCATTATTCGGTCAGCTATTTCTGTGGCTTTCTTCATGTTGAAGGGAGTCACTGCTTGCAGAAGTGTAGGCAGCTGTGGCAAAAAGAGTTTCAGAATGATGACATCTGAAATCGTGTAGGATGATGCTTTTTGCTGTAGGATTCGTAACAACCTTCAGGGCCTTTTGTCTCCAGGATGCTCGCTAGCCAGAAGCTTTCGAATCTCAGCATGTGATGATACCCCATTCTTTTGACCAATTGTTCATGTATATGTTCAAAGGGATTTTTATTATCTGGTGAAATAATAACGTCTTTTACGATGCTTGCTGCTTCCGGAGGCAGAATGGCAATGATGTAACTGTACTTGGTTTTATTGTCTGTGATGGCTTTTGGTTTTGATAATTTGAAGGCAGTTTCACTGATGGTGGGATTACAACAGTACTAACTGAGGATTCTTCCGTCATGTTGGAGAATTATGAAAAGGGTGGATGATTTATGTACACAAAAATACTTATTATTTACTAATCCATAATTTTCACGATGATAAATTTGCAAGACAGGGTCAGCATTTTATTTATTGGGAGGGGTGCGTAGTTGTTTGTGTTTGTAAATAAAAGTAATCATTTATAAACAATAACTATTTAGGGAAAACTAAAGCATTACGGAGAGCTCCGAATGTGTACGTTTGCTAGAGAAGGATTCTCTCCCGACAAGTGAGAGGGGATTTCTCAATATGCAGTTTATCCTCTTCACTGAGGGAAAGTGTTTATATATAAATGTAAGCACTTCAGGATATTTCCCAGTGAGGGAACGAACGATAATAAACATTAGAAAATCGTGTAGTTTCGCAATACATATAATTCAATAACATCTTTTTGCAGTAAATGTGTACAAGATAATATGAAATACAAATAAAATATAATGGAGAGAATAAAATGAATAGAAATATTTTATATAATTCATTAAAATTATTTATAACGTTGATTAATTAAAGTAATGCAAATATTTGTAATATAAATGTATAATAAAATGAAATGAATAATTATATATTGTAAAACAACAAAGCTTTAGCTATATGAAGAGAGAAGTTTAGGGAATTGCAAATGTCTTCCTGATTTTGTCACAATTGATTTTTCCACAATTATGTTTTGTTTCTCCATAACAAAAAATTGAGTATTCGTATACAAAATATGGCTAAATCGTACATCAGATAAATCAAATGTAGTGATGGGTGATTTGGTATGTCTCGGAATCTTCGAACCTTGGCTCTGTACACAGGCTTGTACGAAAGTTTTGATATCTTTTCTGATATTTGGAAACACAAATCGTTTTGAGATGAGATTATGTGTTGCATAAGTTCTTGAATGAGTGAGATAATGAACATTTTTAAATATAGTTTACCGAAATGAGTTTGAAATGAAAGGTCTTGGTATTTCGGAGGATGCTTCGCAAATTAATTTAATATTATTTAATGAAAAATATTTTTCTTTTAGTTGAAGTGATGATTTATTACTTTTTAAAATTTTCTCATTAACTTAAAATATTATTGAATTATTGCACTTTTCGCTAAAAAAAATTGTCATATTTAATACTAATAGTTAAAAAACATGTGTTATCCTTCCAATTTTATTATTTATTTTTTCCTCTGGTTTCTTTTTTAAATAATATTATGTGTTTTATGCAATGCATAAAATACACACAAAAATAAACAATTTTTATTTACAATCAAAAAAATTTTCATTTCTAAAATGGTGTTAAATATTATTACTTGCTAAATAAAACTACTATTGTTGTTTTTGCTTCCATTGTGATAATTTTACACTTAGAAAAATCCTGTATGTCAGTAAATTTTCCTTTAAATCAGAGAAATAATTTTGAATAATCAAGTATCACAGTGATATCTTAGCTTTCTTTTATAACATTAACTCATTAACTCACTTAAAATTTAATTCATTCTCGTTTCGTTTCGTTGAAGTTAAATCATAGTTATCTGTTGGTTTTGAAATTTTATCAATTTTAATTCTTGATAAGGCATTAGCTATACAAAATTTTATGCGCCTTTGACATTGTATATTAGTCGAAGATTGGGATGTAAAATCGAGAAGACAAAGCTGTCTTGGGTCACACTTTTCTGGTTTTTGTTAGAAGTCATAAATAAGAGGTTTTGATTTGTATCTGTAATAAAATCTCTTTCTTTCAGCATGTATCGGAATCTTCTTCTTATTATGTTTACTGACAAAAGTTCACGATCGTAAGTTGACCACTTTTATTGAGAGGGTGTTAGCTTCATTGCTAGAAATGCTAGTGATTGCAATTTGCTAGCAAATAATTGAATAAGTGTTTCTCCAATTGCAAGAACAGATGCATCTACTCAAATGCTTAGTTTTGCTTTAGGTATAGCGTGACATAAAAGTGTTGATTTAGCTAAGGCTTTTTTAAAATTTTCAAATACTTTATCAACTTTTAGAATTCAACTAAGTTGCACTTCTTTTTTAATAGATGATGTGCATTTAGATTTCTGGGTGTTCTTTCGTCCTTCTAACAATTTTACGATTGATGCTTATTTGTGAGCAGCTTTCTGAACGAAGAGAAGATAGAAATTAAACAGTCCAAGAAAACGACGGAATTGAGTCAAAGTAGTGGGTTTACGAAACTTTTGAATATTTTCTGAACAATCAGGTTAGGATTCGATACCAGAAGCAGTAATTTTAATTCTTAAGAATTCTAATGATTCTACACCAAATACGCATTTGAAGGGTTTGAGTGAGGGTCCTTATTCTTTGAGGCGTTAAAATAGAAGTTTAAGATGATGAAGATGTTCTTCTTTGGAATTTTAAGCAATCAATATGTCATCTACGAATGCATAGGCAAAAGGTAATCTTCTAAATACTTTGTCTTGAAATGTAGAAGAAGCATTGCAAAGTTCAAACTGCATTCGTGTACTTTTTTAAAGTCCAAAAGGAGTAGTTATTGCAGATTTACGGATGTGATCTGGGTGAATAGGAATTTGTTGGTAGGCTTTAACTAAATATATGTGGCTGAAGCTTATTTTTCTCTTACAATTCAGACAGAAAGTCCATTAAGTTTGGAAAACTGTTTTTACCTTTAACTGTTTGGGAATTTAGTGTTCTGTAATCACCAATTAGTCTCCAATCGGAACTATCCTTCTTAGGAGTTATGAATAGAGGTAAAGAACAACAAAACTAACTGACGGTTCTTCCGTCATGTTGGAGAGTTATGAAAAGGGTAGATGTTTTATGTACACCAATATAATGATTATTTATTATTCCATAATTTTCAAGATCATAAGTTTGCAAGCCAGAGTCATCATTTTATAGGGATTGGTGTGCAATTGTTTGTGTGTGTAAATAAAAGTAATCATTTATAAACAATAACAATTTATTTAGGGATTACGAAAGCATCACGGAGAGTTGTCGCATTTGACCGTGTCAGTCAGGAGACGAGTATCGAATGTGTACGTTTCCTAAAGAAGTGTTTTCTCCAGACAAGCAAAAGGGGTCTTTTCAATATTCATTTTATTCTCTTCACTGAGGGAAAGAGTTTATATACAAATGTGAACATTACTAATATACAAACTTATTCCCTTAGAATAATGAAATTGACATTTCGTATAAGAAAAAAAGATTTTAATTGAAAAAAGTGACATTTTATTTTCCTAATAGTAAACATTTTTACAAAATATTATAAAGTGGATTTTTTACATTGTTTGATTCTATATTATACACTACTGGCCATTAAAATTGCCACACCAAGAAGGCGACATGCTACAGACGTGAAATTTATACGAAAGGAAAAAGGTGCTGTGATATGCAAATGGTTAGCTTTTCAGCGCATTCAGACAAAGCAGGCGCCAGTAGCGACACCTACATAGTGTTTAAATGAGGAAATTGTTTAGCCGGTTCCTCATACACAAACTGCATTTGAACATTGTTGCCTGGTGAAAAGTTGTTGTAATGCTTCGTGTAAGAAGGAGAAATGCGTACCAGCACGTTTCTGACTTTGATAAAGGTCGAATTGTAGCGTACCGAGATTGTGGTTTTTCTTACCGCAGTATTGCTGCTCGCGTCGGTCGAGATCCAATGACTGTTAGCAGAATATGGAATCGATGGGTTCAGGACGGTAATACGGAATGCCATGTGGGATCCCAACGGCCACTTATCACTATCAGCCGAGAAGACAGGCATATTATCCGCATGGCCGTAATGGATCGTGCAACCACGTCACGAGCCGTGAGTCAAGAAACGGGGTCGTTTGGAAGACAACAAGTGTCTGCACGAACAGTTCGACGACGTTTGCAGCAGCATGGACTCTCAGCTCGGAGACCATGGCTGCGGCTACCCTTGACGCTGCGTCATAGACAAGAGAGCCTTCAATGGTGTGATCAACGACGAACCTGGGCGCAAGAATGGCGAGACGTCATCTTTTCAGATGAATCCAGGTTCTGTGTACAGCATTATGGTGGTCGCATCCGTGTTTGGCGGCATCGTAGTGAACGCACACTGGCAGCGTGCATTCGTCATCGTCATACTGGCGTATCACCTGGCGTGATGGTATGGGGTGCCACTGGATACACGTCTCGGTCACCTCTTGTTCGCATTGACGGTGTTTTGAACAGTGCACGTTACATTTCTGGTGTGTTACGACCCATGGCTCTACACTTTATTCGAGGCCTGCGGAACCCTATGTTTTAGCAGGATAATGCCCGACCGCATGTTGCCGGTATTGTACGGACCTTCCTTGATACGGAACATGTTCGGCTGTTGCCCTGGCCAGCACGTTCTCCAGATCTTTCACCAATAGAAAACGTCTTGTCAATGGTTGCCGAGCGACTGGCTCGTCACCAAACGCCAGTCACTACGTTTGATGAACTGTGGCATCTTGTTGAAGCTGCATGAGCATCTGTACCTGTACATGCAATCCAATCTCTGTTTGATTTAATGCCCAGGCGTATAACTGCTGTTATTACTGCCAGAGGTGGCTGTTCTGGGTACTGATTTCTCAGGATCTATCCAGCCAAATTTTTTGAAAATTTAATCACTTGTTATTTCTAATATAATATATTTGTCCAATAAATATCATTTTGTTATCTACATTTCTTCCTGGTGTAGCAATTTTAATGTTCAGTAGTGTATTACATTTCTTTCATTCACGATTAGAATGTTTTTCATTCTCAGAATAGCACTTTATCTAACCATATAATTTCATTATTTTTAATAGTAAGAAGCAGTTTATAAAAAAGGTTATATTTGTTAATGTAATAAATAAATGAATTACTTTTTAAAAATATTATAAAATTATCTTTGATACTTAAATAAAAAAGATTCATTCTTTTTTTTTGTTCAAGCTTATAGAGTAATTTTGGAGACAAAGACCACATTAAAAAATTTAGTGAAAAATATAATCTTAAAAAAATAACAAAAGAAAAAGCTCTTAAAAATTGCTAAGTATATAATAAAAGTATCAGGCTTTTCTTACATTTAAATAAACGTCATATATTTGAAAAACGTTAAACACTGAATAAATATCCTTCAATAATTGATATTCCAAATTCTTTATTTTATTAATGAAAGTGAAGCGTAAGAAGATACTTATTTCATTCAAGAACATCACTTATTTTATTTCGCAATAAAATTTCACTACATTCTCCCAGCTCCTACCTCCCATAGGATGTGATTGCCTAAGTACTACCCCATCTCCTTATTCATCCGTATGTATCGATGACATTACTACTTTTGGTTGGTGTCTCACTCTACCATTGACTCGTTTGTTCTTGAAACAGTTAGTTATAGAGGGAGTACGTGCTTGTTTCAAAGTGATCAGTAATTCAAAGTTCAGAGTAATCTACACTGATTACTTCGTAAAAGGCACTACTCGCTCTGAGATTGACTCTCCTGTATGATACAATTACTTTCCATTGAGTGGATAGCAGCTGCAATGATTATTTTGAAACAGGTACCTCCAATCTATTGCATGGTAATTGCACCTGTTTCAAAATACTATTGTTACTTCTGTACCAGAAGCAATTATTTTCATTCGAGTAAATCCCGGACCCAGACTAATTTTGTGAAATTTGAAAGAAAAAAAATTCTGATAACAGGTTGTTACATTAAAATATCGATTACAAAATACTGGTTACAAGTATTTTCAACATTTCTAATTTCTTTCTATAGTTTTTTTTTTATTTTTTTTTTTTTAAATCTTATCTCTCTCGCGAGGTGTAATCTTTTCTAGCCTTGGCTCGGCTCGACGAATTAAAGATCACAACTACGTAATTAGTGTGTACTGTGTATCTGTTCTCTTCACTTCTCATGCTTTGTTTATTATTATTTGACTACCGTTTAATTTTTAAGTTTTGTATGAATGGGGTGCGTAACTGATTCATCATTACTATAGTATTTCTTAATTATATGCAATTATCTTAAGACTTTTTCTTGTGTAAATTATGCATTAAATAAATGGCAGAAGTTCTACGTTGCAAGGAATTCTAAGAAGTGCAATCATGGCAAACCGTTATCATCCCTTACTATTTCATAAAGTTCATGGTAAAAATATATCATTAAAAAGCAGTTTCATCGCTTCTAGACCTGATGGATTCAATGGGGGTATTACCTTCAGCAGCCGCCCAATAATGGTGCAAGAACTAGTTCATTTCAAAATATTGGAAACTGCGACAGATTGGAGTGGTGGTGTAAGAATCGGTTTCACATCTAAGAATCCTAAATCTATGAATTGTGTTCCAGAATATTCTATGCCAGATTTAACTAATGAACCTGGTAATTGGGTGAAAGCTCTACCAGATGAGGCAAACGTTAAAGGTACAGTCATTTCTTTTTATGTGGACGCAAAAGGTTTTGTTTATTATGGAATTGGTAACGAACAGAAAAAGTTTTTACTGAAAGGAGTAGAAACATCTGAAAAAATATGGGCTGTTATTGATATTTTTGCTAATACTGTGAGTGTTGAATTACTGGATCCTGGTTCACGATTTTCAAAAGTGAAGGAAAAATCATCTACTAAAAGTAATTTGTCTTTTCATCAAATGTATTTAAATAATACGGATTTGACCACTTCAAATAATATCGCCCACCAAAAAGAATGCCTGTCAGTTAATTCCTATGTTTTCACAAATCGCCCTTTAAAGCAAGGAGAACTAGTAAAATTAAAAATATGTGAAGTTGATCGTCGTCATTCTGGCACTTTAGAATATGGTATAACATCTTGTGATCCCTCTGATATCAACCCTTCAACATTACCAGAAGAAACTGAGCAGTTATTAGATAGGCTTGAATATTGGTTAATTCAAGATGATACAAATAGATATGTAGTGGGAGATTTCATTACATTCGAAATGAATTCTGAAGGTAAAATAACTGTTTTAAAAAATGAGATGTCTGTATCTACAGTTTTTTATGTTGATAATAGTCAACCTCTTTGGTTTTTCTTTAAGCTAAGTGGACATGTCACTAGTATTTCTATAAATGGTTTTTATGAAAAGGAGCATAATGTCTCAGAATTAATGGGGGATTTGACATTATCATCTGATATAGAACAAAAAGCTGGAATTTCTGGTGAGAAGTCTTCAAATGAATGTATCATTTGTTATGAAAATCCTGTAAATTGTGTATTATATCGTTGTGGTCACCTCTGCCTTTGTATTGATTGTGCTCAAAATTTAAAGGCTAAAAATTCTAAAAGAGAATGTCCAATTTGCAGAAATGTTGTTTTAGACATTATTAGAGTATATACATAAATTTTGATAAGTGTGTAATTAAGGCAAATTGTAGCTAAGAATATGATAATTAAAACTTGAGTTAATTTATTATTGAAATAAGTAATTAAATTAAGGTTAATATTTACTAGTGTCAGATTATTTTAAAATAAATACCAGAATATGGATTTTTTTATTAACCTCAGTTCTGTTGTTGCATCAATATTCGAATGCCATTTTATAAATAGCTTAAATATTTTTCAAAAAAATTTATTATTTCAATTTTTAATTAACTGAAACATTTCTATGGAATTCTACATGAATTTTATTAATTGAAAGGTTGAACATTATATTTTATATGGATTTTCTATAAAATATTTAAATTTCTAGCTAAATAAATGTTATCTGTATTTAAATTATGCACACTTAAGTGAGTATCTTTGACTAATGTTTGTATTTTTTTGATACAAACCATTGAAAATTTTAAATGAGTATATAAATACTTTTTATGTTTTGACTACATTGATTGAACATTGCCATTAATATCAATATTTTTTAAACATTTTATAATCAGACATTTAAAATTATTTAGATTTAAGGTTTAAGAATTGATGATTTGATTATTATAATTTTAACTAAGGGCTTTTAATGTTTATTGCTTAATATCATATGTAGAAATACACTTTCCTTTTTTAAAAATGTATATATGATTAGCTAAAGAAAAAGTTATTGTGATTTGATATGGTTTACAGTCTGCCAGTTTTTTTTCTGATATTTTTTAATTGAATAATATGTCATTTGAGTTTTTATTATGGAGCAGTTTTGTCATATTTTGGAATGAAATTTTTTTACTTTTAATAATCTTTCTTCTTTTATGTTAAAGAACTTGAATTTTACTAAAATAAAGATTGATCTTATAGATGATATTTTTCTCTTGAATAGAACTTGATGCTCAATAATTTTACATGGCTATTTTTGATTTATTTCAAATTTAAAAAATTGACTTATTTTTAATAATAAATAAGAAAAAAAAATATTTTTTCACAAAAATGAAATACTCTAAAGGAAAAGGTAGATTTTCCTTTTTGGTGGAAAGAGGCATTGATCTTTTTCTCAAAATCATTAAACACTAAAAACACTTATCTCATAAAATCCATCTGGGCAATTTCTGAATTTTTTTGACAAGGAGTAAATATTCTCTAGATGACATAGCTATGACATAATGCCTCAAAGATTTTGTAATTGTGATGTAATAAATTCCTGAAAAAGGCTTTTACATCTAAATAATAAATTTAAATTTGATGAATTAAAGCAATAATATATATTTTTGAAATATAAAGATTTAAAAAATATGTTTATAATACTAAAAATATGAAAATGGAACAAAATATTCTAATTTCTTCATGAGGACATAAATACTAGGATTGCCTAAATAGAATTTTGTACATAATTCTTATTTTTCTTTATCTCTAGAACGTCTAATAACTAAGTTTTAAATGAGAACTTATTGATTACAATAATTTATCAATTTTCAATGTAAATATATAATTTCCACTCATTTGTTTTAAATGAAAATAACATTTTAATGTTTAATCATGTATTGTGCTGGTGTAATTAATAAGTATATAAATACTTATTAATTACACCAGCTTGTGGCCCACATGCTTAAACACATGTGGGTCTCATTTTATTGTAGCACATATTTGTGTTATATGAAGAGGGTACACTGAGAACAGTTGTAACTTTGTGTAAGAAGTCTGAAAAGGATATTTTCCACATAAATATATACTATTTTTTATTTCTTGTGAAATACTTATCCAAAACTCATTGGATTGCTTACAAGCATGTGGCATCAACCTTTATGTTTTGATGCATGTGACTGAAATGTTTTTGTTAATCTTAGATGCCAGAAAAAAAAAAAAGAAAAAATTCAAGTAAATTAAAAAAAAGTTAGGATTTGAAATTTTTTAAAATAATATGGCAATGAATTATCAAATGAAATTAAAAAATACTCAATGATTTTGCTTTAATGTTTCATATTAGTTTCAAATGTTAGTGATAAATATCTTTCTAGTAGGAGAATGTGTTTGTATCGATCATTAAAGAATTAACAATTTATACTTCTATTTTATTTCTTAATTTACCCTTCTGATTCACTTTAAAAAAGTTCCCCACACACTCACAAATATTTATGAGATCTCCACATCAAGTAATATTCAAATATCTATTAGATCTACATTACATTCCTGAGATATCAAAAATTCAAAAGTCCATTGATATCATGAAATAACATTCTCTAGACATAAACATTAGGATAATGTAGAAATATCTTGTAGGTGTCTAATACTCTTGCCAATTGAATATCCAAACTTCATAAAAGCTAGATATCTCACATACATTAGAAATATAAATTTTGTTTGGAATCTACACTTTGGATATTTATTTGTAGGATATCAACTTTACATTCATAGAAAGCTGTTTAAATATATTAACATTTAAAAAGTTTACAAATTCTAAAAGTAGCATTAATACATATTAAAGGATTTTAAATTAAAATAAAGCAGCAAAACAATTATTCTATTTAATCTCTATTTGGATGTTGATTATTATTACAGATGAGATAAGAAAACTAATGATTTTTTTGTTTATGCTGATTTTTCTGTTTTGAATGTGTATGTATTGTAATTACTGATTAAATAGCTTTTTTTACTTCTCGATCATTTGTTATTAAGAGCAAAACATTAATTAGAAAACATCAGAAAATCTGATCTATGAGGTCGGTACTGCTCCTTAAAAAATGTTTCATTGTTAAATAAGTACTATATAAATGTTAAATTAAGTTTTTAATTAGAACAAGTTGCCTTTACAGAGAAGTGCCAATTTTTATTCTATCTTTTAGTAGAATAATTATATACTTTTACAAAGTAATGCATGTTTTTTAATTTTGTTTATGTTTTAAACAAAATTATATTTTCTTTAGCAAACAAATTTAATCATTCCCAGTGATGAAAATAATAATTATTATCTAGTTTTAAAATCAGTATCTAAATATATCTCAATATGTATTGAATTATAATAAGCTTTATAAAATTTTATTTTAAAGACTTATTAAAATTGCAAAACAAAAATTAGGTAAAAATTTACTGTACGGTCACTCTTGGCAACTTTTTCAAAAAATTGCCAAAAATCTCGCTAACATTGCCAATCTGGACAAGGACTATTAATATTTTCTATCACTATTTGTATAGTAGTAAATATCAATCCATTTTTTAAAAGCACTATTATTACTGTAAGAAGAAACTTTATACTTTTCCTGTTTTTATAGTTATAAAAAAAAAGAAGTATGATATTCTCCTGTATTACTGTGAAGTGTATGTTTTTAGTTATAAAAACATGAAGAGTATACTTTGAAAATACATGTCATTTATATTAAAAAATGTTAATTTTTGTATTAATTTTGAGTTTTAAATGTTTTTTAGGAATTTTGTATTTAATTCATTGGATATGTATTATGTTTTTGCAATATGAGTGTATTATTTTTTCAGATGTAAAATACAAAATAAAAAATATAAATTTAGTTATAGTCATTACAAAAGATATGTTTCAAAATATTTTTATCTTGATTCTGTAGTCTTTCTTTTTATTTTTTTATTATATATAAATCAGCTTTCTTCTAATGTTTCTCCTCATTTTGTTATTTTAAATAGCAAATTGTGATTTTTCCTGTCATTTATTGACAAGATTTTCCTCTCCTTAACCACTGCTGATTTTTTAATTTTTTTGAATAATATTTTATTCAACTTATAGGATTTTATATGTATTTTATTATATTAAATTAAAAATATTATACTAGTTATTTTGCTACAGTATTCTGTTCTAAACACATTCTTCAACATTTCATTGTATCACACTCTAATAAGTTGCAGGAGTAACCTCATTTATCAATGGAGATAGTTTTTTTTTTGCTACTATTATTATAAACATTTAATATTTGTTTTGTTATAAACATATTTGTTGATAGATTGATGGGCAAATATTTAGTTCCCTACTGGGATTCTGTTATTATTTACTTAATAATTTACTTATTTTTATACTGATATTTAATTTAAATTATGTTTAAGTTTTTTAATGTAACATCTATTAGATATAGATTTATTTTCATGTTTGTTTACCTTTTATATATTTAATTATTGGACAGTATTTTATTGCATGGAAAAATTTTAAATTATTTAACCATGATTAACGTTGGCTATATTATCAACTTTGGTACAGTTGTTTGTGAAGACCTTCAATTAAATTTATTGTCTAATACCACTCTGTTTATAGAAGTTTACATAATTTTTCCGTTATTTTAATTGACCAAGGTATATTTTCCATGTAAATTACATTTTAATTTGCAAGCGTTTCATTGATCATAATTATATTAGATTTTTATCTAATGATCCCTAAAATGATCTTATAGTGTACTTTTTTATTAAAATTATTAATGGCAAAATATAATTGTTTTGTTGATGTTATTTCATTAATTTTTTTTTTCTTTTTTGATTTAACTGGTGCTGAGAAATGGATATTTCAATTGCAATATTGAAATTAATAAGTCCTTTTTAAATCTAAATTTGCTGCTTTAAAATTGAAAATTCTACCATCGCTCGTTAATACCAATTTATGACAACATTAATGAAAATAGACAACCATTTCATGTTGTTATTTCCACTTGGCAAAAAGAAGAAAACATGTTCCTTTAATAAAACTATTAACAATACAAATTGTCGAGTTGCTACTGCTTGCACAAAATAAAAACTGATTTTCAACATCTTACAATACCAGTTATTTTCATTTGGCATGAAACTTAGCGAAAACAAAATGATGTTCAAATAATTGTTTGAAATTTTACTTTGTTAATAATAAATGATAAAATTATGATTACTGATAAATTTTATTTTTGAAATTTTATTTTGATTCCAAACAAGAATCTGGAGAAATTCTATTGGGGAAATCAAATTACATATATTTGTGAACACAAATATTTTATCAAAATGCTGTTGTTAAAAAAATATTAAAAAATTTCACTTTTAAAAGTAATTAAAATGAATGAATAAAAAACTAATTTTGATTAAGTAATAATTTATTGACAATGTTATTCAGTTAAAACTTCAAATAGGCTAGTGTACCATCATTTTAATAAGGAAACTGTACTTTTTTCTCTCAGTATTATAAAATTTCACATGAAAAGATGAATCTATGTGAGCAGAATCAATATATTTATCTATTCAATTTATTTTCATTTTGAATGTGTGAAATATCAGCAAATCCACAAGTAACGATATTCCTTGATTATTTTTCTTCATAGATCTAACAGGCAGTTTCCACATTAAATAAGAAGTGGTTTACAAGAGCATTGCCTAGCATTTTAAAATTTATTTTTATCATTTAATTAATATGCATTATTTTATCATTTTGTTTTAAACAGAGAAATATTAAACTTTGTTATTCACTTTACAGATTATTATATAATGGACAAATAAAATACAAAGGATATTGATAATCAGTAATTTAAAAGCAGATTTAACTTAGGAGTGCTAATTTTAAATTTACTTTATTGGAAATGTATTTTATTAGTCATCCAGAACATAATTAGTTAAGATTAATTTTTGGAGCATTTTATTGCATATTTTTATTATTCAAAATGTAAGTAATAAATTTAAATAGCCAAATGAAAGAATTTATTATGTAAAAGGTTAAATATTTCTGATTTGTTTAAAAATAAACAAACAAAAAAATAAGTTGCTCATATTAAGAATTTTTATTATTATTTTCTTAAAAGAAAACTACTTAAAAGAATTATCAAATGCTAATATATAAATGTTATCTAGGTTGATATAGGATTAAACAAAAAATTTAAGTTCTTCATTGAAAATTGATTTTGGCAAAATTATTAGGGCTGTTAAACAGGTAGACAAAATATAAAGTTTTTTTTTTGTAAACTTTTCTGTTTCGTAATATTTAGTAGATAATTTATGCACTATTTTCAAAACTTTTGAATTTCATTAGTTATATAAAATATAATTAAAATAAACAGAAATAATTGGTCAAGTTACTTTTTGCCTTTGATTTAAATAAAGTAACTTCATGGAATTGTAAACATATAAATTGTTGCAAATCATTTGCTTAGTGATAATATGCTTTATTTCTCCTAAACATTTTTAAAAGTAACTTGAAAAGAATATTGTATGTAGGAGTCTATGTTCAAATATTTATTTCATAGCTACTTGAAATCTAACTTGATTTAAATCTAAGAATTTTATTTTAGAGATTAAAATAATTTAAATATAGAATTTTCTGAAGTATGCACTTAAAATGTGGCAATTGCAAGCTAAATATTTCTCAGCATATCATTGTAACTTAAATATTTCTGTGTTAAAAAAAAATCAATATTTTTTGTACTTTTATAAAATTAAATGACTTTTAGCAATAAGTGATTTATAATATGACATTTTTTTTCATAAGATATTCAGTAAATATCTTATAAACTCATTATCTTCTAACATTTTTAATTGTAAGGAAATTGTTAAAAATAATTATTGATAAATATTAATTCCAGTATAAAACAATTATATATTTCTACCACTGAATATAAGATCAATTGCTGTAAATATAAGTTCTTATTTCTGAATTGTAAATATACTGTGGCACATAAGTTTTTTTTTTTTTTTTTTTTTAACTTTTTGGGTGCACATTTATTTGAATAATTTTTTGCATTTGGAGCACATTTGATTTTTTGGGGGTATAGAATAATTTGTAAGAACAGCTTATTTTATGCAAGAATTTATTTATTTCATAATATATTTGCATATATATGAGAGATATTGGGATAACTTTAAATCACACACACACTATCACTTTCAAAAAATGTGTCGCTAATTTGTGACATGGGTCCGTATAGCTCTAGATACACTTTGATAATGAAATTATTTTTTCGGTTGTAACCGAAACAAATTACTTTGAAATAAACAAGAATGAACATGTTATAAATACTGTCTCATTTTCAACGACGTATCTGAATGTAGTGTGCGACTTTGGCCAAACTAATGCATGACGTTCTAATACGTCTAATGTGGTCAAAGGGTTAAAGGAACTACTGATATGTTACAGTTATTTATTATAATATTTGAATAAATATTTAATATATATGCTATAGCTGATATATATTAAAGGAAATATTTGAGAAAATCTGATTTTATTCAAAACTAGATTATAAAATTTTTTCAATTGCTCATTCTCTCTCATTTATTCAATTCTTACTGTTAGTTCACTTTCTATGTACATCTTGTTCAAATTTTCAATTATTAATAAAATACTTTTTTATTCATTCATTCAAGTTTAAATGCATTTTTAAACTTGCAGTAGATGACATTTGGTGTTAATACAGTTTTTTCAAATATATTAATTCCTTCATTAAATTAAATTAATTAATTTCAATTTTATATGGGGGAAAAATACACTATTGTGTAGTGGTGCAATAGTTGCAATCTCTGTCTTTACAATTCTTCTTAAGTTCTTAAATTTATTTATTTTTATTATCTTTAAAATGAGTGTATTACTTCCTTTGAAAATTCAATTTTGTGTTTTCGACATAGTGTGAGAAATGGGGAGTATGTATGTGCGAGAGAGAATTTTTTCTAACTTAAAAAAATGAATAAAGGTTATTTACAAATGACGTTCTGCAATATAGTGAAATAATAAATTTGTCTTGCAGTGTCGAAGTTGGTTTAGCGTAGGCATTTTTTTGTATATATATATATATATATATATATATATAATAACACAGAGAGAGAGAGAGAATCTTCTTGTTTTTGGATCAAATCTCGTCGAAGCATAAAAATAGCAATTAATTCAAACAAACAAACTGGATTAACGGCATCGCACCTTGCTTCAAAACCGACAATGCGAAATTTAATAAAAAGTAACTTAAATTAAAATTTTCTTTGTTGACTTGAAAAGGAATTGACTTAATTTTTTATATATATATTACTTGTTTCATCATTATTAATGTATGTAAAAAGGAAAAAGATTTTGCTTTTGAAAAATAATAATGGAAAAGTATTTTTTGGTCATGATTATTGCATTTCAAATTTAGATTCTAAAATCATTGTGTCAGGAAACTTTTTTCATGTAATACAAAATTATTTTATGAAAAAATAAAATCTTATGAACAATTAAATAATTAAGTTTATCTTATTAGAAAAATTTGTTTAATCAAATTCGAAAACATCTATTTTGAGTTATATAAATTCAGAAAGCTTTGATGATCTAATTATGGGGACACAATTTCAAAAATTCCATATTATGAAATTGTTAAGATCAAAACCCATGGTTAACAAGTTAATATGCAAAATCCAATATAAATAATAAGAAAAAAAATTAAAAGATATTTTTCAAAGAAAAATTTTATTAAAAGTAAAAAAAAAAAAATTAATCGAGAAAAAACTATTACAAATTAATCCTTTTGCCACGAGACTTGCATTTAGTATATCCCTATTGATATTCTGGCTAAGGTTCCTTTTTGCCTCAGAAGATTTTTCTTTTCATCTAGATTGTTTATATATATATATAAACAATCTAGATAAAAAGATATATATATACATATATATATATATATATATATATATATATATATATATATATATATATATATATATATATATTCTAGATTATATAAGATCCTTCTTTTTATCTACTTTAGACATTCAGACTAGATTTCTGTTGATTGAACGCTAATCCTTCTACTTTATCTTAAGGATATCATTAAAACTATGTTTCTTGACTCTTAAATTCATGGTATATCGACCTGGGCAGCATGCCTTCATTCCCTCATTTGAGAGATTTCCATGACGCCAGACTTGGCTATGGTATTGGAACGCAGACGGATAATCGTAGCTCAAATTTACAGGAGTTTAAATAATAAAACTAATACATCAGTTTTCGAGATATTATAATACAAAATATTAGATCTACTGTTTATTCAATATTTTAAATAATAGATGGGATTCATGATAAATTTGTAAGAGAAATTCCACTTTAAAATCTGTGTTTAACTGGAAAATAAAATACGGTTAAATTAAAGGTAATTATATTTTCTCTAAGAAAAGTTCGTTATTTAATTGTAAACTAATCATTGTTGAATATACTAGCATTTTCTATCTATTTAGTATAGAAAATGCTGTCATGCTTAACAGATGATCCATTAGATTAGCATTATTATTCATCTAATAAAAATTCAACCTAAAGTTTGACATACTTATAATGCAAAAGTAGTTTGATAGATTTCAATCTTATTATGCTAAGATCAAGCAAAAATTGAATTTATACTAGCTTAAAATCCTAAGAATGTTTTAGCACCACATAGTTGTATATGTTTTCTCAATTTCAATAAATTCAGAATTTAGGAAAATATATTAGCATTTTTTTTTTTCATCCTCATAATTTACATGGTTGAACGGCAAGAATAGAACATTTTATTCGAAAGAAATTATAAAAAATAAAAATCCTTAGTTATTCATTTTTCATTGTTACGAAAATTTTCTGGTTAAAATTGGGAAAATTAAACATATGTGATATTGTAAATTAATTTATATAAACAATCCACTTTTGTAAAAAATGCAAACTCTTGTGTTAAATCTCTAATAATTTTAATCGATTTAATTTGCGTTTTATTAAATTCCTTCAATTGTGTTTTTCATTTTTGTCCGATAGATGGCAGTACTATAATAGCTATTTTTCCCACTCTGGTTACTGAGGGCATTTTAATTTTTAAAAACCTTTAAGCTTCACTTTGTCCTGAAATAAATATGTGATGATCATTCTATCTGAAAATGTCATCAGAACATATCGGAACGTAGTGCAAGAGATAATAATATTCGAATAATATTTAAATTATTTCAATATTGTTTCAGTAATCACATAAATAAAAAGTGATAAAAAATATGAAAACCAAATGAAATAGAACTTTCGAGTATTAAAAATATGAAAAAATAGAAGTAACATTGAAAAAATTACAATTTTTTTAGAAAAAGGTTAAAGAAATTTTGAGTTGAATAAAGCTTAATGATATTCAGTTATAAATAATCCGAAAACTGTTCTTTTCTCCATTTTGAAAATTAACTGATCCATTATTTCTGTTAGTTATCTAAATAAAATTTCATAATTTTTAGAATACATTTAATTTAAATGAAAAGTTTCAGATTTCAGTGGGAATTTTATATACGTAATGGTTTTTAATTTTTAAATCAGAGTCCATTAAATTAGCATTCCTTTAATTCTTTTGTATCTTTATGATCATTTCCAGGAAGTAAATTAAAATTTCTTTTTTTAATGGAAACGAACGAATCAACCTAATCTTTCGTGATCACTGTAATGTTCAAAATCAGCTGCTTCTGCTTTTCTTCCATTCCCAAAACTAAAAGCTATTTTTTAATGATATTTCATAATCCGTCCTTATCTCGTATTAAAATATATTACCATCTTTTTTATCATTCATTTGATTTCTTAAAAATATTCATAGCGAAATAAATCAGAAGGGTATTTAACCTCAATAATTTTTCGATTTTCATTTTAAAAACATTATTTGTTTTAAAATTAAAATAATATTCTCAAATTACCTTTTATTGACAAGTTACATTCAACAGCATTTATAACATAACCTATACTTGATTTCTTGCATTATTTATAAGTGCAACATTGATGAGAATATTTTCTTTGTAATTTATTATTTATAAAATACTTATATATTCACTTAGACAACATCTTAATGTCTCCTTTCATTCCTTGAATGTGCATAAAATTTCATGTACAATTTGTTTAAATTACCACTATTTTTTGAATTTCTTAAAAAAAATAATCTTTCTTTACAAAAACAAATCATTTTGTGGTAGCATTTAACTAAGTACTAGATGATTACAATTAATTAAGATTTTACTTTACTAATGATTTCTTTCATTGAAAGCACCAATCAATGCACCCATTTCAATTATATTTTAAATACAAACCACAGAAAATTCTTTTTCCTGTTTTGTTACACCCAAAAAGAAGATAATAATCCATGATTCATTAAAATAAATAAAATACTTAAATGTTTAAGGTTTCAATAATTTTTTTTATTTAGTTTGCAGTTTTAAATTTTAATATTATGGGTCTTTTCTTCATTGGATATTTGTAATTTCTGATGAACAAGTTCTTACATTTTCACTCAAGAAGATCCAAACGAATTATGCTTAGCACAATTAATTTATAATTCTTCTCTCAATAAAATATTATAAGAAAATTTAATATAATGTGTATGAATTATATTAAATTTTTTTATAATACTTTAATAAAAATTTAAAATAAATGTATATAAATAACTAATCATGTGTCAATCATTCATTCCCAAGCTTTCATTATTAAACTTATAATAATTTATTTAAATATTAACGGATGGAAAATAATTGGATAGAGACTTCGTTCTAAATTCTAATAGACATTGAAAAGTTTTGAAATTTTATTTTCCTCGCTTATCAATCAGTGCCAATAAATTTTTTCACTGATATTTTTCATATTCTTTGTTGAATATTTTCAGTGGATTCGTACCTTTTAAAAAATTAATCTTTTAAAAAATTTTTCCATTTAAAAAAGAGTTAAAAAAAATGTTGGTTGGAAATAATTATTTTGCGTTATGTTGCAGACGTTATATAAATATTATACTCACATTTAATTGTAGGTGGATCCTAGAAGTTTCGGATTAAGAAGCAAATGAGACAAGTGATATTAAATTTCAAGACGTGAATTTTTTAAAGGTTCCTCACTAGAGACTTTTTACTTATCCTATTTTCGGTCACTAACATGAATTTTTTTGTTTATACTTTATGTCATGTAATCAAGGCCTTGGGCGTTGGTGGTATAACTGTTAGCATAATTGCCTTCCAAGCAGTTGACCCGTGTTCGGTTGCCGGTCAACGTATACCTTTTTTATAAATTTTAGTTAATTGTTTATTAATGTGTGGGTTTGAGTATCTATATTCTCCATTATAAATATTTCAATCGATAATCACTTTCAAGATCATAAATAAATAAAATAATTGTTATGTTCTTATAATAAAAGAAAACAATTTAAATATTATGCTTTTCAAGAGATGTTTGTAAGTTACTTTTTGTTGTTTTACAGTATCTTGCAAATAACAATTTTCAATGTAGATAATGGCTTTTAAATTTATAAATAAATAAAAAAGTGTTAAAAGAAAAGCAGCTAAGTGCTATGAATTCCAAGCTATTTTTATGTGTTATTTTTGGTTATTTTACTGCATTTCGTAAAAAAATTTTGCAAATAGGAATAAGTTTTTAATAATAATTCATGGAACTACGAATTTTCATCTTCATAATATATATAAATGTATCCGTATACAATATATGAATGTAAAGAATATTTATATTCTTGTAATATTTTTACAGAAATATAATCAATTAAAATATGACCTTCATTTTTGTGTATAATTAAGAGTGAAATAATTGATTTAAAAAACAGAACAGATTGAGAGAAATTAATTTGTATGGGTACTTAATTGATATAAATGTTTCTATTCAATTTTTATTATTATATTATATTGCATTTTTTTAATCATTCCTTAATTTCTTTACAGTATTGAAAAGAAAATTAATTATCACACTTTTAAAAACTTCTAATAAAAAATAAATTTAAAATTTATTTTCTAGCTATAAGTGAAAATTTTGATTTATGTTCGTAAAATGTTTTTTTTTTCTGTTTGTGTCATTAATTTTTCATTATCTTTGTCTAAGAAGTTGTATCTTTTAATATTTCCATTTATTTATGCTATTTATGTAAAAAATCTTATGATAATTTATATTTTTGTAAAAAAAAAATTAAATACTTCTTATCAAAGATTCTATGTAGAAATAGGCTCTTTAAAAATTTGTAAGATTTAAAAAGATAATTTTGTAATATTTTTTTTTTTTATGAAAAATATTTTTTTATGATATTTTTTTTTATTTTGTTTGTATATATTTATTAGAAATAATTTAAATAATTATTTTTAAATTGAATTAGATTTTTATAATCTACAGCTATTTCTATAGCTAAAAAGAAGATTAGAAAATACAATAAGAAATGAACACTATTTATTCCAACTTCAAAAATAATTATCAGAGCTATTTCATAAGAAACTGGCCAGACTTATGTGTGGGTTTTTTAAAAATTTAAATACTTATAAATTCGTATATATCTTTAAAAATCGTATAAGTAAATTATTTCTCATTTTAAATTAAGTTACGAAGTATTTCAAAATATACGTTTCATAAAAAGTCTTACAAATTAAATAATATCAATTAATTTTTCGGTATACGTACACTCTTATGAATATGTAACATATATTTTTCTCTGTTATAAATCAAGTGCATAGTTTCTTTTAAAAGTATCTATCATCATCTTTAAAAATTAATTCCAATGTATAAATTTTTATCTATATCTACGAATAAATTTTTGAGTAAAACGATTGATAAAATTTGAAATGTATGTCCACCAAATTAAAATTTCTATTCCATTTTGCATTATTAACACAAAATAATACATAGATTTCTAAAATAACTTGATACAAAATTAGTAATGCTTGAGTAAAATTACGAGAAAACACTTTAAGAATTAATAAATAAACTTAATTTAAAAAAGTTAAAGAATTAATAAATAAGATAAAAAAAAAAAAAAATTAAATACTGTCTACAGTTGGTTAAGTCTGCCTCGTCTCTTGATAACAAAGTCAATTATCCACCTTTTAGCGCCTCAGTTAACCACTTCTTAATTACAGCAGTTTCCGGTTTCACTTTAATAACTTTTAATTATTAGTCTAAACCGGATTTAATGCATGCCACAACCTCTAGAATACAAGGCCAGAGCCATCACCCTCTATAGCTAAGAAAGCCTGAACACTCTCTTGTGACGTCATCAACCGATGGCTGCAATCAACCGCCTTCGTCCACGATTAAAATATCCCGAAGGAACTGTTTTTATGTTATTTAAAAAATCCCTCACAATCAATTACTATAATATTTTTAAATTAATATTGATATTGTTTCCACGAAGAATATATAATTAATAGCAACTATATGTAAACACTTATTCAAGTATAACTTTGAATGAAAACTTTATAAAATCTAGACAATGAAATTTTATTCAATATTGGATATTAAATTTTCTTTGGTGTACTTTCAATGGAAATATATATCTGGTGATTATTAATGAGCTAAATCTAATAATAGAATTATTTTCATGAAAAGTATATTTATACAAAATTATTCATTCCTGTGCATTTTTTTAAAATTCAAGCAAAACATTTTGGGTGTTATAGTTTATTCTAAAATAATAAATAACAACATAATCTATTATGAATTGAAAATATTTCTTTAAAATTTATTAAATGCAATATACATGATTAATTAATTAGCAAAATATATTCCCTGCGTATGATAGATTTTAAATATTTAATGCATTTAATGGGTGATAATTTTGTGTGGTTGAAGAAGAAAAGACAATCAGAAAAATAAAAAATAATTTATTAGAATCATACTTTCTTTATATTTCTTCAAAAATAATGCATAAATTTAGTTTGAAAAAGAAATATTCACATAAACATTTTCTTTAAAAAATAATGCAAGTTTGGCAATTTGAAATCTTATACATACAATGACTAAAATTAATAAATTTATATATATATATATATAAACAAAATTTACCTATATAATTTTGAATATTACAACACAAATAAATTATTTACATACATTAGAAGAAAGTTAAACTATATACATAATTACTACATTTTTATTCAATTTATTTTGATGCATTCATAATAATGGATAAAAATAACTATTTGTATATACTGAAATTTATTTTCAAAATGATTTTAGTTTTAAAAGGAAATAAAGATTTTGGATACAATTTCTATTTCAAATTGCATTAAAAAGTAATTTTTTTAAGAATTATGAAAAGTTTGAAGTTTTCTTTTTTTAGATAGAGCATTAATCACTATAGAGTCATTGGTTTTTGTGCAATAATTTTTAAGGAATATATTTATGCAGGATTTGACAATGAACAATTTTATTTCTTCAGCAGCATGTCCATTTTCACATTTTTCAAAAGGAAGGTAAATTTCAGATTCATTTAGAATCCTTCTAATTATTGAAATTGCATATGCTCTATGATTAGAACATTTAAGGAATTCCTTTTCATATTCAATAGATAACAATTTACTTATAACTAAATAACAATAAATTGATAGTGTTATTTAGTAATAAGTAAAGAAATTTGTTCCTTTACAAAATATAAAACATCTTTCTACAGTTTATTTACAGTATTTTCTGACAAAAAGGATAAAGTATTATCAATTAAGTCAAATAAATCTGTTTCAACATAGATGCAATTTTGGATTTTGTAGGTTTACAATTATTTTTTTACCATTTTTCTCATCAAAAACTTCTCTAGTTCGAAATATATCAGTTGGTTTAAAATGCAGTTCACACACCTAGAAGTAAAATTTAAATATAAGAAAGCTGATAAACATGAAACAAAGAAGTAAGTCTTCTTTACTAATTTCTATTTGATACATTTTCTATTTGATATGATAAGAAATCTCAGTATTTTCTTTTCTAATAATAGATTATGGAAACAAAAACATTAAGATCATTCTGCTATTTATTTTGAAATAGCTTAGAGTTAAATATTATTATAGTTCTCTATTACCCCTACGCATTTTATTGTTATATCGAAAAATTAATAATTATTTTACTTTTCTATGAAAATTTATATTTGAACAATATGAATTTAATAAGTAATAAATTTTAAAAAAGTTCCATAGGAATTCACTTTTGATTTCATTTGAAATTTTCTATAACTGTTAACGTTATTAAAAGAAATCAAAATTAAAATAACTAGCTAAACATGATGCAAATGAGACAATAAATAAAATTAATTTACTTACCCTGGAATGTTTGGTCACTTCCATAGTTTTCTCTCGGCATTGCGCTAATCCATTGGCGTTTTAAACCTTCACGTGGGAATCGAAATAGAGAAACTTTAGGTCCATTATCATAGTTGCCTTTACAGGCAGTTACACAACATTTATAAGGCATGTTCTTGAATATTGTACGGAATAAAAACAATATATTTTGAAAAATATGTCGAAAATGAGTGATTGGTTAATGGTAAACAACACTGTAACAAGTCTCTGTTCAAGCGTCACTTAGAAAGCGATAGCCTGCGGATGCAACGTCACAGCCATTTGGTCACGTGGTAGTCAGGCTTTCTGCTATTAGAAGGTACTGCCAGAGCACGCAGACAGGAAGTGGCTATGACGTCAAAGAGAAAAGGCTGATGTAGCTAATTTGAAGAGAAATTCGAAATGTGCGTTAGCGTGGTGGCGTTTGTAACAACGTGGTGGCGTTTGTAAGTTTTGAATACATTTTTATTTAGCGGATTTATTTTATAAACTGAGATTTCTGTGGAATTTTATTTCTCTGGATATTATATATTCCCCTAAACTGCAAAATAATGCCATTTACATGCTGTGTTTCTTTTGTAAAGGAAACTATGATAGAACTAATACTACAGTAAGTGTATTTAAGTTTCCAAAAGACACATAACTTTTAAATAAATGGATTCTTATGATTTCAAGAAAGGATTTTAAACCAACGAAGTCATCAAGGGTAAGTTCCATACATTTAATTATCATTCTTATAGTAAAATAATACGAGTAAACTCATGCATTCTAAATATCGTATTATTAATTGAATGTTATAATAAAGTGTTTCACGAATATTTGAAATTTTAAGAGAAAGAACGGTATAAAATTATATAACAAGATTATTTTATAAATGTAAGGATATTTTATATTAGTATAAACGTTTAAGGGGAAATGTTAAAAATGAATTTTTAATAATACACAGTAATTCAACAAATGTGTAATCTTTTAGTATATATGTCAAATGTATAAATATATAAATACGTGAATATTAATACACATTGACATCAAATTATTGTGAAATCAGCCATTATTTCCATAACATAATATTTTTAATAAACAATCTACTTCTGCAATTGTATAGTTTTAATCTAATTCATAGCTCTGTGGTACTTTTGCAATTAAAAACGCTTACAAATCTAGCATTAAAAAATTGTTAGGATTCAATCATATACTGCAATTAAATTTTTTGAATTTACAAAACTAAAAATAAAATGTTAATTAGTGACAATTTGAATAAATATATTTCTTCCAGTTTTTATATGCATAGGTTTTAATCTTAAAAAAATTATTCTTAAAGTAAAAAAATTAAGGTTTAAACCTTAATTTTTTTACACTAAAAATAACACTTCAATTTTTTAATATATTATTTGCTTAATAAATTTTCTTAAACAATATAGATTAATTTATAGCCTGCTTTTAAAAAAAATTGTGGTATAGAAATGAGGAGAAATGAACATTTATTTGAAACAAAATTGAGGCTGGTATAATTAAGTTGCAAAAATGGAAAATTAAAAAAATTCCTAATTTTAAATTAGTACATCAAATTTTTATTTAGGTTTGCGAATTACATTTCAAGAAAGATGATATTGAAAGAGAAACATATATGCCAATTTTAGTTTATATGGCAGGTTACTGTGTATATACAATATACAAAAAATTAAAATGTGAGTCATGCATAGAACAGTTAGTTATAGACAAGGAGTTAGCTGTTGAAGATGCTTATAAATTAATTTCAGGTTTAAATAGAGGAAGATTGCACTTTCCTAATTCTGATGTCATTAGTGTTCTTTCACAATCGCCCAAAAATTATTATCACCTGATTATGAAGGTAAATTTCTTAAGGAATCTAACCAAAGAAAATTTATGACTCAATTAATAATGTCGTTAATGAATAACTTTGAAATTTACAATGATGTAGATACTTGTTTCTCTGGCCATACACCTGAAGACATAGTAAGGCGAATTGTTTGGGTGACATCTAATATACTTTTGAAAAATTATTCAATAAAAATGATATGTCAAAAAAGCTCCAAGAAAACGAAATTTAAAAACATTGGAAAAATAACACATTTCACACATTAGATATGAAATTATATTTCTTATTTGTTGTTGTTATATATAATTGTGTTTTATTTTTTGCGTTATTCACTTATTTATTTAAATTCAAGAATATGCAATTTTATCTAATTGTGACATTAAAATTCAAATGTTTAACATCATAGAAATATTTTCTTAACAAATAACCAACAGGATAAACAATCTAATTTTTTATGTCTTACTATTTTTCAATAAATGAAAATTTTCAATTGTGTCTAGTTGTAATACGATAGATAATATAAAAATTTAATATTTTTTTAAAATTATAAATATATTTGATTTAAAGCCGTATTTCAATTTTAGTGTAAATTACTACTGGTTTTAACATTAAGGAAATGGAGTTTGTTATGTTATGATATTAAAATTCTAATATTAAATTTTACATATCACTGTTCCAGTAAAAAATAACAGGGTAAACAATTTTAAAATTTCCTATTCTTATTAAGTTTAAAATTTCCAATTCTAATTTTTGTCTGATAAAAAAATAAATATCAAGTAAAGCAAAATTCTTTTATCGTTAAATAACAAACAGTTAAGTTATTTTAAAAAATCACTTTAACAAATCAAAAATTAATTTCAAAAAATAAAAATAATTTTAGTTTTATTAAATTTAATGTGATATTTTACTTAAATTAGGAAAAGAAGCTAGACATTTGAATGTACCGCGCACAAATATTACTTCTTTAGCCAATATATCAGCGACAGCAAAAATGTCAATAAGCCTTCTTCCGATGACTCCTAACTCGCGCGCTCAGTCCTTGTATTCTAGAAGGTGTTGGCCAGAGACTAGGTATCCTAGTCTGTGGTGTTGGCTCTGGCCTTGGATTCTAGAGGGTGTTGCCATACCACTTTGCGTTGTGGTTGAACAAGATATTCGTCTGCCGCATTATTTTTTCATTTTATTGTTCTTTTAAGTTATTGTTTATTTTAAAATTTATATGATTATTGTATGCGACATATTTTACTTTTTTTTTTATAAATGATATAGGTATGCCATTTCTTATAGTGTTCAGAAGGAATCTATTTCATTCGATTTGAAATATAGTGTTTGAATTTATAAGTCATAATTGTTGCAAATTTATTGGAATAACATTTAAATATGAAATTTTAAACGATTATTAATGGAAAAATATTCATTAAATAAAATTGTTTCATACCATGTAATTATTTAATTTATTTTTAAAATTTAATGCCATAAAATACACATATTTTTTATTTATTTCATTAAAAATAACTGAATAATGCATTATAATAGATCTCGTATTTTCATTTAAATTTGTAATGCAGTTTACGACATACAGTTCTAGATTAGTTTTAATGTATAAAAAAATATATTCAACTATACATTTTTTCTGAAAACTTTTCCATTTTATATATTTAAAAGGAATATCATACTTGTGAGATTTTCTCCAACTGAATAGAATCAATCTTCAGATGGAATTCTATAGAATTTGATTTAGTCTAAATCTAGTAACCTTCAAATCAAATTGATTCTATCTAAAAGATATATTTTATCCAACGGACACATCTTGACTTAATTTTATTGGTTATGGTAAAAAGCAAGCCATGATATTTACTATATTAAACTTTAATCCCACAATTTTTTTACTCGTGCCAAATTTCGATTTAATAACCATCAAATTTGAATCTGAAATACTCTTTTAAATATTCTTATTTAACACATTTTATCACAAACAAGTTGTAATAATTCAACAAACATAATTAAAAATAATTTTACTCGCATAAGTAAAAAATGTAATGATTTAATTCAATAACTATAAAGTATGTGAATATTAAATTTTATATTTTTCTTTAAAATATTGTATTTTTAATTAATTTTACATCCAACAAAATTGTTAAAATTGCGTAATTTCTTGATATATTTTATAAATGATTGAAAAAATATTTGGAGACGAGAAGAAAAAACATATAATACCAAGAAAATATTTTAAAAAAAACTTGTAATAGTAAAATTTTTAATTACAATTGTTTTATTTTTAATTCCTGATACTTTTTTTAAGATTTTAACGTACTTATTTTTAAGGATGTTAGACTAATTTTAACAAAATTAATAATTTCTTGTAAGAATTTTTTTCTGGAAAAGACATTATGTCTTTTTTCATCGAATAATTTGTTAGAAGACGTCTTATTTCGAAGCAAGCACACATTTCAGTTTTGTCTTTTCTTCTGAAGTTATATGTAATGAAATTTTTGAATAAAAAAAATGCTTATTTTAACTTCTTACAATATAAGTGATATTAGTTTCACTTTTAAAAAAAAGCACGAAATACTTCAAATATTGAGCAAAAATATAATTTTATCGGGGTAAAGAAAAAAAGAACTCTTTATAATACGCTATACCAGGGATGGCCAAGACGTCGAGTCTACCCGTTACTTCTGGCAAGGTTCCTTGGAAGATTAACTTGGAAATTTCGCTTCTAAGTTAATCGTCTTACGAGGCAGGTCGCTCGCTTCGTACCGCACTGATACGAATTTGTTTCAAAACTGTTGAATGTTCGAACTGTTGTTCGAAATTGTTAATACGAAACTGTTGAATTTGTTTTTCAACAACCAGTCCAAAATGACTCAAGCAGGCACCAGTGCTAAGAGAAGTAAAACATACCATTATCACAATGAGTGGGAAGATGATTTCTTCTTTGTTATGTTGAAGGAGATATGTGTTTGTCTCATATGTAACTCAAGTGTGGCATTACTAAATAAAGCAAACGTCGAAACACATTTTAAAACCATGCTTAAAATACGCTACAGACTTTCCAATCGGCAGTGAATTTCAAAAAGTTAAAGTGCATGAATTAAAGTTGAATTTACATTTACAGCAATTGGTATTTATGAAACCAGGCACCAAAGCTAAAGCAGAAACATTGGCGTCGTTTAAAATTACAGAATTTTGAAAAAGCGAAAAAAACCATTCGAAGATGGAGAATTGATAAAAGAAGCTTTCATTAAAGTGGTAGAAGTACTTTTCCACGATTTTAAAAACAAATCTGAAATAATATCGTGAATAAATAATATTTCTTTGTCCCGTAACACTGTGATGCGACGGACTGAAGCTATGAATAATAATTTGGAAAATTTATTAAATGACGATTTAAAAGCTTGTAAGTTCCTATCACTTTAATTTGATGAATCCACAGATATTAGTGACATTGCACAGTTATGCCTTTTGTGAGAATGGTTTTCGAAGATATGACTTCAAAAGAATTATTAACTATAATTCCATTGAAAGGACAAACGAGGGGACATCTACAATTCATTTAAAAACTTTATTGATAAGACAGGATTTCCAATATATAAATTGGTCTCTATTACAACAGATGGAGCTCCAGCAATGGTCGGGAATCGAACTGGTTTAATTGCCTGATACAATAATGACGAGGAAATTCCCAGTTTTACCAGCTATCATTGCATTATTCATCAACAGGTATTGTGTTCAAAAACACTAAAGTCTAATGATATAATGTAAATTGCTTTTAAAATCGTCAATTCAATTCGTTCAAGATGTCTTCAGAGACGACAATTTCGGGCGCTTTTGGAAGAAACTGAATCAGAGTACGGAGATCTCTTAATTCACACAGACGTGAGGTGGCTAAGCCGTGGTGCTTTTTTAAAAAAGATTTCGTATTCTGTTACCAGAAATAAGAAATTTTCTACAAATAAAAGGAGAACACATTACTGAATTGGTAGATGGGAAATGGCTCATGAAACTAGCTTTTCTCTGCGATATTACTGCAAAACTTAACGACTTAAACCTAAATCTGCAAGGAAAGAATAAATGTTTAACAGACATGATGAGTGCGATTAAAACTTTCAACGAAATGATAAAAAGATATGTATCTCAATTAAGAAAACATGAATTAAGAAACTTCAAAAACATGGAGAAAAAGTGCATCCATAATCCAAACCGAGACTTCAAAGATTTCGCTGAACACTTAGATGTTTTGTTTGAAGAATTTGAAAGAAGAGTCACTGACTTATTTAGGTTGGAAGAAACACTCAATTTTATTATATTTCAATTTAATGAAAATGTCAACATTGATGAAGTATCTGAACAAATAGGACATTTAATAGATATCACATCAGTCACGGTTGAGGAAGAAATTATTAAATTAAGATGCGATCTATTTCTTAAATCCAGAGCATCTAGCGATACTGATTTTTGGAAATTAATTTCTGAGGAAATGTTTCCAAATATTCCCAAATTGATTTTGTATTTGAAATCATACTTTGGATTGACGTTTGCGAATCTGCTTTTTCAACCATGAATGTCATAAAAACTAAACATCGGTCACATTTAACAGATGAACATATAATTTCGTGTTTATGCATTGCAATAAGCTCGTATCAGCCACAATAGGATAAACTTGTCGCAGACATACAGTGTCAAATTTCAACTAAACAAAGTGAATTGGATGGTCAATTTTTATGTATATGAATACTTTAATTATTTTCGTCAGTAAATTTTTATTTTGTTAATATTAAGTTTTTTTTTTTTTCCTTTGGTAGACCGCCTTCGATTTTTTAAATGTGGAGTAGACCACGGACCCCAAAAGTTTGGCCATCCCTGCGCTATACTAAAGAGAAAAAAAATTACAAATTATGCAGCATGAAAATTGCATAATGCATGAGTATAGACAAGTGAATGGAAAACTGCAGAAAAAGTACGTATATCATTAGATAATCGTTAACTTTGAAAGCCGAACGAAATAAGAAGCGAAATTGGCTTTTTTAAATATTTAAGAAGAGATAAAAAGTAGGTCCCTTTGGAACGCAATCCTTAAGAATCGACAGTTTTAACTTACGCAAGCCTTTAAATTTAAAAGAAATAATAATAAAAGAACTTTTTACAATTTTAAGAATATTTTTTTAATAATTTATCTAGACTTTTCTCTTCATCAAATTTCTAAAATTTTAAATTCCTATAATAATTTATTCATAAATTATTTTAGTAATTTATGACTATAATTATTTTCAAAAACACGAGTAACACTTAATGAAACTATAATATATTCTTTAAATTTCATGCTTACTTAAATCTTTCAAATGAAAGAAATTTTACTTTTATTTTCATTAAATTGCTTGCTATTATGCGTTATAATACTAATCTTATTTCATTGAATACGAAGAATTTGTTTTTCATAAAATGAAGATGAAGCTATTAGATAATGTTAAATATTGAACTGAAAAGAATAGCTTAATTTTTCTTTTTAAGTTTTTTAAATTCTCGTATTGTATATCCTTTTTGTCCACGAAGAGAGAGAGAGAGAGAGAGAAAAAAATAGGAGGCAAATAAGAATTTAGACGGAAGAGAAAAAGGTGAGAGGAAGAAGTGCAAACGGTTTTGCGCTTGTGTCCCTTTTTGTGAAGCAATTAATGAGGCTGTTATCGGCCTTCACGAGCGACGCTTTCTTGAAGAAACTAAACAAGGGTGTAGGAAAAAAAAAAAGAAAACATATTTATTATCACGATTTTCTACCCAATTTCCTTCATTAACACTTTTCAAATACTTTCTTCGTTGCTTGTCATATTTGATTAAAGAGGCAAAAGATTTTTCTGATTTTTTTTTTGTTAGAAAGAGAAACATTGTCTTCATTTTGAAAAGTGGTTGTAAAAAATATCGAAACGTGAATAAGTAGCTTGTTTTTGTTTGTTCAGTCAGGATCAATGAAATGTAAATTCTTTCAGAGAGTGAGGCTCAAGCTTTGGTAATAGTGAATAAAGTGATACTTCGCTGAATTTAACGCGATCTTATGAAATGACTGCATATATATTCAATAAATTTTGGAGTATTTAAGCTTTATAAATGTTAACGTTAATTTCCAAATTCTAAGCTAATAAGAATAGTTTAATCTCATTTTCCATGAAACGTTAATTATTTTTAAATTTTTTTTTCCTTTCATTTGAAGAGTGTTTCATGTTACTTCATTTGATATTCTCAGAAGATATTAGAAATGATATTTGATTCAATAAGAAAAATTAATAAGCTTTTTTTAGCATTTATTTTCTGTGCCCTAAACTTAATGTGATGAAAAGAAAAGTATATATATATTCTCTTGAACACTGTGATTTTTAACCACTATCTCAAGGCAATTTTGTGTGGCGAAAAATTCTTAAAATGTACCAATAAATTGTAGCGATGTATTTAGAGCAAATTATTATGGTTTTATTTATTACGAATAAAATAATAAACGTACTATTGTTTTTGTAGTACATATTATATTTTACATTCAAAATTATTATCATATAAGAAAATTATTATCAAAATTATTATTATTTTACACAATGTATTATTGATAAGTAAGCAACTTTTAAACTTATCTTTTTCTTTGTGTGTCGCCAAATTTTGAAATTATTAAAAGTATGCCGTGACAAAAAGGGTGAGAATTTTATTCGAGGAAAATATAATCTTATTTTCATCGATTAAAATATGACACTGAATTACTTGAACGCGTGACTGCAAATGTTGAACATCTTATATAACATTAATAACGCAGAAATACTATATTAGTAAGATTCATTCAAATATCCTTAATGTATATAAAAAATCTCTAGTCTCAATATCTTTTTTAAATTAATCAATTTAGAGTCATTTTTTAAGAATCTAATGAAATCAGATAAATTCCTATTTCTTGAATTTCAAATGAATCGTGTAAGAATGCAAATTTTGTAAGTATCCTATTATTCACATATAAAAGAGTAAGAAAAGTAAATAATTTTTCAGTGTTGTTTTTAAACATAATTTATTTGATGTTTTATCAGTAGCATACTAAAAAATGAATAAACTGCATTCTAATTTAGTGCGAAACATATTCTCAGGAATTCCAATAACTATTTTCAATAGATTTCTGCATAAAAAATACTTTTTTAGAAATCTGAAGGTACTTGTTTATGGCATTCGATAATGGTATACCAATGAATTATTTCATGCAAGAAAATGTTTCTATTCTATTATGTAAAAATTCTGTAATATTTAATAATTTAAGATATAAAAATGTAAGTTTAATTGATTGCTGTATTTTCATGTCAGAAATATCGAGCGTTCTTGGAAGATAAGAAAAATAACATTATATGTATTCATTGACCAGAATTTCATATATACCAAAATAATTTTACAAGATAGCAATTTTTTATTTATTAAGCTAAAAATTAATTAAATTAAGGAGATTTTTTTCAAAAAGTTATGATTTGATTAGCAATTTAACTGTAGTTCAAATGTGAGTTTGTACAGTATTTGCATTTTAGTAAGTTTCTTAATAGAGTTCTATACTATTAGAAATGTTTTAATCAAAGATTTTTTCAAGTTTATTATAAGAATTTTATAAATGCAAATTTATCAGAGGTATTCATGTACAATATTAAGACTAAAAAGCCTCCTGACAATTTCTCATAGTGTTCTTTGCACTATAAGGACTGGAGCATTGAAAATAACGCACCAAGCAATTAGCATGAAATTGAAATGAAACTTAATACACATAATAATATAGATGTGAGATTCACTTGATCTCAAAATTAAGTCCGTTAAATAAATACAGTGTGTACAATTAGATACATACAGTGCAACCTCAATTGCGCGTCACTCCGCCTGCTCCTTAAATACATGCTACCACACGGTCCGGCATCGAATTGATTAGACGTCTGATGTTCTGAGACAGATGTTCCCACAAATCTTAAACTACCACTTCCGCATCATGTAGAGAGTAACATGGTGGCATCTGGGTTTCTGCTGATCCCAAAAATGCTCTATCGGAGACAAGTCCGGGGAGTGGGGTGGACATGGTAGAGATTAAATATGACTCTTAAAAATTCTTGAGTGATTCGAGCTATCTTCATTTTCCAGGAAAATTGCCCTTGGAAAATCATTTAGGAAAGGTCCCACGAGGGTTCTAAGAATGTCATTAACATAATGATGGCCAGTTCAGGATACACGTAACACAAAAAGATATCGTAGGCTATGGCCACCCAGACCATTACGCTTGCGGCGCGGGCAATGCATCACACGACAGTGTGGGTGGAAGTGTACTAGTGTACCCTTCACCAGGCCACTTCAACACCCGTATTTAGTTATTATCTGTCTTCAAAACAAACTGGGATTCATTACTAACCACAATATTTTGGCAATTTGTTGCATTCTACGTCGCTAGAGCTTGACACCACTGTAATGGAGCGGCCGATGTTATGCTGTTAAAGACATTACACGAAACAGGCGCTTTAATCGCAGATTTGCTTCTACAAAGCTTCTGAAAATGGTTTGTGGATATTGTGATATTACGATATACACCCCTACATCTGTGTATATCGTGAATATCACTGTGTGATCCAAGAGAGTTTGTTGCACGATTCTTCGAGCCTTTCGCCTCGTCATCTTCATCGTTGTTTTAGTCCCGATACGTTGCATGTGGATGTCATCTCGTTTCTATTGCTCTTTATACTGACGGCACACGCATAAGATCGATCTAGTAAGAAATACGCAACGTAGACGTGCCTGCAATTTTCAAGCCGAAGATGAGGCCTTCTCAAACTGGCTTAACTGTGCGAAATGTTTTCTTACATATATCTTTGGCACTCTTCGCTTACAAAAGAGTCCCCCTAATAAATCATCTCTCTATTCTCAATCTTCCACTTTCCAAACCTTTTTCCTTTAAAAGTTAGGAATAATAATAACTAATGTAAATAAATTCAAAAAAAAAAAAAAAAAAGTAAAAAGAGAATTAACAGTGAATTTCGTAAACATTAACTAGTGTAGAAAATACATAGCAACATTTTTATTTTGAAGAAAAATATGAGAAGTGAAGTAGGATGCTTATGAATTTCTAAAATAAAATTTGATAAAATTGGACTCTTGCGTTGTATGGGAATCGAAAATGGGCCAACTGCTTAAGAAGTAGCTATGCTAGCCGTTATACAATCAAAGCACTTTCCGAAGCTTTAAAATGCATTTCAAGAAATGATTCCGGTCTTTGCTCAAAGTCAAGTCCTCATCATGATCGCCTTCATATTGAAATGGGGAATCACCTCTGAATGATGAATCTGCATTTTTAAAATTTACCATATATTTTCTTATACACATATAAGAAAAAAGAAGTCATCATGAATTCACTGAACAAGAATTTATAAAATATTTTTTGCCTTCTTGAGTTAAAAGATTTCAGAATAGTTAACGCATAAGAAAACTAAAAGCCTAAATCTTTTAAAAGTTTTAAAAGCGTTCTTGCAGCTGGGAATATTATGTACTTTGACTTGATTTTACAGAATTTTGACAAATTTCAATATGCATGTATATTTTAACAAATTCGCTTTTGTATGTAATAGCATATTTTGTGTCGTTTGCTAAAGGAATAAGCAAAAATAATATATATATATATATATATTCTGTAATCAGAATGTCTTAAAATGAGTTTTAGCTTTATAAAATTAAAAAAAAAAAATTCAAATCAGAAATATCTGAATATGGTTCAAACAGGTATGTACGTTTTTATGCAAAATACGAAATATGTAGAATCTTGTATTTTACATACGTAGTAAAATGTATAGTAAAATATCATACTTATTTTATGAGATAGCACTTTTTATAACATTTTTTATTTTGCTTGAAAGTTTTACATGATTTTGAAGCATAATTTTGATTTCAAATCAATATACTTTAAAAGTTCAATGTAATGATCTAAAATTGCCATATTCGAAGAATAGTATATTTCGTTGCACGTTCAGAAATGTAGTATGAAGCCATTTTGCAAGATACATTACTTAAATGATAGATTTTCCCACTTCTGCTTGTCAAAGTGAATGTGAATTTCACCACTACACATTTCCTACACAGATAAGAAATATATTTATACAACGAAAAGATATCGGAAAAATAAATACGCCAGCAGAGACAGCCAAGATTTACAGAAGAAAAAAAAAAAAAAAAAAAAAAAAAAAAACATTTGACATTATTTTATGTCTGTTGGTGTGTACCGAATCTGGTTATGTACCCTATTATTCATTTTGCATGACCACAAGGGGAATGTTCAACAAAATATATTTCTCTTTACAGCCATTTAAGACCGTATCACAGCTTTAACTAAACACTTTAGTTGCAGTATTTTTTAAGAATCAGTAATCTTAGTTACCATACAGAAAAATTTCATTTTTTTAAAAAAATTAGTTTTTTTTAAAAATTTTTGAGAAAGTTCTCAGTCACAGAAAAAATCTATTAAAATAAATATGTAGTTAAAAGTTGAAATGCTTTATGTTCTGTTGCTAAAAAGTAAATTGACTCAATGCGCTGATCACCAGGAAAACATTATACGTGACATTAGTTCAGCGACAGTTAGCATTTAGGTTTTTGTCGCAACAGTAAATTGTGATAGTTATTTTTATATACAGCATGTGCATCGTCATGTATCAAAAATGTTATAAATTAAAAAAAGGGGGAATATTTGATGGCTTCTTTTACTTTTCTATATTCACACAAGCAGTTTTTTTATTTATATTACAAAAACCTCAAAAATTTAAGAAACAGATTTAATCTCTTTTCACACTTTAAATTCCATTCTTATTTCAAATTTTATTTTTGTTAAAAAGCTTAATATATGTAAGATAATTTAAACTAGTTTAGAATCAAAAATAGAATGTTCTCTCATTAAATATCAAACGTTGTCTTAAAATTACAAATTTTTAAAATAAACTGTCAATGTACGTAATAAAGACAATATATCAAATTACAAGAAAAATAAAAATTGTAGTTCTAATTGCTGAAATATATTCAGAGTTACAAGTTTAAAATCTAGTTAATGCAGGAAGACGTAATTTTTACGCTCCTATAAAACTAAAAAGCTTTTAAGGATAAAAATGAAACCCATCAAGTGAAATTTTACCCTGGAAAATTAATTCCATTAGAAACAGAGAGTTTCTCTCCGGGCAAACCTCTTAAGAAAGGGCTTAAGTGAAGTGAAATGGAAAGAAGTGTGTCACATTTTTTCCCTTTTCATATAATCTATTGCAATAAGGTAATTTAATTTCTTCACGAAAGAACAAGCTATACTTAAATGACATTTCTTTCATTTAGTATCGTGTGTCCAAAAATGGCGCAGATGACCAATTCTGATTTATGGAATGGCTTTTAACTTGTGCATATTTTTTGTATACTTTTTTCCTCCGTTAGAGAAATGGAAAGAAAGGAGTTGGGAGTCTATACCTAAAATGTCAGGTTCTGCTATCATAGGGGAAAACTGTTCCGAAAACTAGCAACAAAGCGTAAGAAAAATTGCATTGGAAAAGGGAAAGAAAGGAAAATACTTACGGTTAAATACCAGTGTCTGGATTTTTACTTTCTTATATTTTCATTTTTTAAGTGAGAAAAAAAGAATCTCTTGAGCGTATAAGTTGCTTTTGGCTTGATAGCT
>JAPDSC010135401.1:0-21651 GCA_026290005.1 Latrodectus geometricus | reverse complement strand
CAGTAAAAAAGATATGATAAAAAATTAATTAATGGTTAGAATAAATAATACTTAGTCTTGAAAAAAATTTGAAAATAACATTATAAAATAAAATTACAGTTTTTCTTGAATTTTTACTACGGATCCCTTATAATTCACCATACATTTTCAGACTAGGATATTTCCTTAATTACTTTTCAGTTTGTAATATGATGATGTTTCATTAATATGTACTATCAAACATATGCAATATTTATACACACAAACTGTGATAATAATTCATGAGCTGTAAGGGCTGTATCCCAGTGTAAGGTACGCTATTTTAGTGAATTATTTGGCGTATATTTGGCGCCATTTCTCGGGCGGTACTTATCACGGGAATTAAAAAATAAGTGTTTATGCCTTTGTTGATTTTATGAAAGTGTTTTTTGTCTTTCTAAAATTTTTTCAATTTATTGTTGTTTTGTTGTATTTTCTTGTTTTTGGTGACTATTTTCGGAGCACGACTCCATAGAGTTCACGTTGAGCTTCTAGGTCTAACTCGAAGATTCATCGACCGCTCGCCATCGGAACATCGTCGGCGTCACGTTTTCCGATGTTGCGATGGCGAACGGTCGGTGTCCCGCTGCGTGTTAGGCTTAAGTACTTGGCGTGTGCTTCGCGGAGTCGTGTTTCGCCAATAGTCGCCAAAAACAAGATGCCGAATGGGAGCGTACCGTTCACTGGGAATTAACCACTGTAAGAATACTGCATAATTGATAAAGATTGATAATCTGCAAAAGTCATATATAAAGTAAGAATTCTTCATATTAGCGTACTATACAAAAGATAGCAAATTTAATTAAAATACTAAAAAATATCTCTTATTTCACTAACAGTAAATATAAAACGAAAAAAAATATTACATATTTACTTAAAACCTCTATTTTTGGGTTCTAAATATTTAAGAAAACAGTTTAATAATTATTCAAAGTGCATTTTCTTTTGTCCAATACAAATATTTTCGCTGAAACTTATAAAATTTTGCCTTAAATTTTATTCGATGAGTGTTTTGTAAGTCCTAAAACCACGGATTAAATTTTTAAGTTCAAAACTTTTAAATACAGAAGGAGAATTTATTTGCTCTATTGAGAAGTCAATTGCTAATTAGGTCAACAAAGAAAAACTTTTTATTTACTTTTTATTAAATTTTGCATTGTTCATTTGTGAAGCAAGGGTCAATGCCGTTAAACCAGTTTGTTTGCTTAGTTTATTATCTAGATTATTCTCATGCCTCGACGAGATTCGATCCGAAAACAAGATTCTTCTTGGACGCTCTATCAACATTGCCATTGCAAGAAATGTTTTTTAATTCACTGTATTGCACAAAAGTCCTTTATAAATATTTTTCATTCATTTTCTTTAAATTAAAAAAAAAATTTTCTTTCTCTAATTTATTTCAAAACCACAAATTCAGATTTTTAAAGGTAGTAATGAAGTCATTTAAAAGATTATGAAAATAGATAAATTTAAAAATGTAAGAAATGTAAAGATAGAGATAGTAACTGTTCATACCAACAGATGGCACCACTACACAATAGTGTATTTTTCTCCCACATAAAATTAATGAATTAATGTTTAAAAAGTTTGAAATAGCATAAAGTGTCATCCATGACCAATTAAAAAATATTTTATGAACAACTGAAAATATGAATATATATATATATATATATATATATATATATATATATATATATATTAAGAGAACGAAAGAGAAAGAGAGTGAACTATTAATAGAAACTGAAAAAAAATAATGCAAAACAAATCTTTTTAATTTTCAAGCAGATAATAAATTTTGTAATTGCATGAAGGGAACAACTATAAGTTATTTCACCTGATAATTAATGTAAAATTAATACTTACTGTTCTGTGCACCTGTTATACTAACAATACTATAACTTTTACATACCACGAAAATTCCTTAAACGACGAGATGTACTTAATGCGAAAGTAATTCGTTTGAACATTTTTTTCCCTAAATATCCAGGCATAAATTCAGGGATCAATATTATCAAAAACCTTCAGTTTGTCTGGTCTGGTAATTTAAGATGTAAGAAAAGTTTTTACGAATATTTTCTGTAGATAAAAATAATCTAAGGTATTCTTAAGTTTTTTCAAGAATTAAAAGTAATTATGAAACTTCTATTTAAATAGATTAAATGATTAATAAAAGTAGGAAATGAAATTTTTGATAGACTCAAAAATACAGTCTCTGTTTTACTAGGCATTATTCTGTGGACACAGTTATGGTGTGATTTTATCAAACAATGGGATAGACGTCAATATATATATATATATATATATATATATGGATTGATTTACACAAATTACATGAAATAGTTGACCCTAACGAAATGATTAAAAAATTGCGTACTTTGCAGTAGGTTCAAAATTAAATTGAATAATTGATGAATTGAATAATAAAATAGCGGGCACTCTTTTTCATGAACCTCTTAATTTACGAACGTTCACGTTTTTTAAACTAATGGGTGGTTACTAAAAGTTTCATTGACGAAATGTTAATTCACACTTACCAGCTAAAATTTTGAAAAATCTCTTGAGAAATTATTTTTATGCACTTTATCTTTGTTTATATCATCTGATTCATTTTTTATTTTCTTTTGTATGTTTGAAAAATTTAAATCGATGGGAAATCATTAATTTATCGAATTATAGATAAGGATCTGCATTGCATGTGTTGAAATTTTAGATTTTCTCTCTGCAGCAATTTATATTTAACTTCTACCTCTAATTTTCCTGTCTTACAACCAATGCATCAGAGTATAATCAACAGTTTTAAGTGCAAATAAACCAAGCTACTTGAAAGCAAGGAGTAATTGTGACTTTAAATCGCCTTACGAATTTGAAATCCTAGATGCAATGTATTTGTCAATCCATCTTTGAAAAATATATACTATATCAAAATAAATTCACCATGAAATCAATGTAAATAGCATTTTTCAAGTAAATGGCTTTCTTTAGATATAGGTAGTTTCTTTAACTGTCGTAGCTAAAGAAAGCCATTTTCCAGGCAACTTATATGAAAATGAGTTACTCGTCCATGAATTTCGATAAAAAAATCTACTTCTGTCCATAATTTCATTTTGGAACGTGCATTCAGACGTAGTTTGCACATAAGAACTATCCATTAATTAAAGGATTGAAAAATCAAACAGAAGTTTCAGATATCAAACAATAAAACAATGATATTGTGCTGAAACCAACTGCAAAAAGAGCATATGAATGACTGACAAGAAAATAATTTTTTGAGAAAAATAACCGTTGAATGTGCTTCTTACATAGCAAAATAGAAAAACGTATACAAAAACATTTAGTTTTAAAAAAGGAAAAGCAAAGATTAGATTAGAATTTAAATATGTACATACATATGATAGAATCACTATATTAAGCAGCTGAATAGAAAGCGAATTTCCTTGCAATTTTCCATTTTCCTTTCTATGTATGTTGTTGCACTGTTATTTTTATTTGTTACCATTTATTGATTTACTATTTTTTTCGTTTTTAATGAAGGAAGTTAACGATAGTCTATGATTTCACATTCTATCAACTTTTTGTAAAGTTTCATTGCTACAAGGTGCTTTTCCAGTGAGTTCCGAGCACAGTACAGTTCTTCAGTTAATTGTCCATCCAATGATTTCACACACTTCAAGGCGACATATGCTTGATCTGCTGCGATGAAATTCGCTTGCGATTTCTTATTAACGATTGAATTTCGTCCTAGATATATTATTGCATAACCTATAGTTCTATTTTGCATCGTATATACCAGGGGTGGTCAAACGTTTGGGATCCGAGGTCTACTCCACATTTAAAAAATCGAAGGCCATCTACCAATGGCAAAGCTAAATTAACGTAAATATTCATTTTCGGAAACAAGAAAAAATGGAAAATTATGTAATTTTTCTAAAAAAAACTTAATATTTACAAAATAAAAATTTACTGACGAAAATATTCAAAGTATTCATAGATCAAAAACTGACCATCCTATTCACTTCGTTTAGTTGAAATTTGGCACTGTATACCTGCGACAAATTAATCATATTGTGGCTGGTACGAACTTATTGAAATGCATAAACACGAAATTAAATGTTCATCTGTTAAATGCGACCAATGTTTGTTTTTTGTTCATGGTTGAAAAAGCAGATTTACAAAGATACCTCAACCCAAAGTATGATTACAAATAAAAAAAAAAACAATTTGTAAATATTTGGAAACGTTTCCTCAGAAATTAATTTCCAAAAATCAGTATCGCTAAATATGCTCTGGATTTAAGAAATGTATCGCATCTTAATTTAATAATTTCTTCCTCGATCGTGACTGATGTGATATCTATTAAATGTCCTATTTTTTCAGATACTCCATCAATGTTGATATTTTCATTAAATGGAAATATCATAAAATTGAGTATTTCTTTCAACCTAATTAAGTCACCGATTCTTTCAAATTCTTTAAACAAAACAAGTAAGTATTAAGCGAAATCTTCGATGTCTCGGTTTGAATTATGGATGCACCCTTCCTCCCTGTTTTTGATGTCTCTCAATTCATGTTTTCTTAATTGAGATCCAAACTTTTCTATATTTTTTTTAACGTTTTAATCGTGCTCATCATGTTTGTTTTAGGTTTTATAAATCGTAAACCTTAAATCATAAATTTTTAAATTGTAAATCTTTGCCCAGTTTGTTTTGGGTTTTAAAGCGTAGACTGTAGTAAATTTTTATTTTAAATAATTCATTGATTCTATGTCATAAGTCATAAATTAAATTTTTAATATTTGAGGTCTTTACCGGGATGGTCGTGTGGACTACCTAAATTGACCTCGTGGTCTACAAGTTAACCGCGGTCGACGTCTTGGCCACCCCTGGTATATACTGTTGATTCCCATGATAGTATTAATGGTAGCCTTCTTCGTTCAGCAATAGTTAATCCAGTTTTTATGTTTAGTTTATTGCTTAGATTATCTTTATGCTTCAACGAGATTCAATCTGAAAACATGAATGTTCTATTCCGACGCACCACCAACTTTAGCATTTCAAGACAAATTTGGTTTTTCACTATATCACAGAATGTTCTTAATAAAAAAATTTTCTCTCTCTTTCTCTCATATACACACTTTCTATCTCTCCTTTTAATTTCATGTTTTATTTCCTGTTTTGTTCCTTTATTAACTCAGACTATATAACCCAGAATGAAAATGAAAAACCTGAAAAAAAATTTTTTTTTTCCAACGATCTACACTGCGCCCCACTGATGGTATTTATTCCTAAATTTATATCCTGCTAAGTATCTTAAAAAATTTTTCTCCCATATAAAACTAAAATTAATAAATATTTAAGAAAATTTCTATTAAGATCAAGATTAATCCACTACAGGTTAAAAAAAAAAATATATATATATATATCTAAACTTAAATGCATGAGTAAAAAGTATTTGAAACACTGAAAATTTGAATAAGGTATATGAATATATAGAGAGAAACTGTGATCTAATAAATAGTAAGAACTGAAAATAAAAAAAAACAGGTATAAGAAGAGCGAAAAACACAAAATAGCATGTTTACTTTTATAAATACATTTAGAAGTGAAAAGAATGTATGATGTAACTACGTTATCTCTTTTCCGAGATAAAAAGAAAAAGAAGAAAAACCACTTTCCACGTCAAATTAGTCACTATCATAAGATAACTCTCTCAAAGAGTTGGATTTTTTTATTTTGTTATTTACTGGAATAACAAAAATCTATTGGTTGTGCAACGTAACAAAACATATCAACCTATTGTGAATAATTACTCTTGATAACAAACAAAATGTTTGAATCAGATACATTTTTCTGAGCAGATGCTTTAATCTCAAGTGATTGTAATGTCTCTTAAATTATGCTGTACACGGAAATAATAACTGCCACGAAATAACGAGCTTAATATGTCTTCGTCGTTTGTTGTGCTCATTTTTCTTTTCTGTTTCGGATATCACTTTCCTGTTGCGACAGGTAATTAGGAATTTTTAATGTGAATTTTCGCAACATATTTTTAGAATATTATTTATTATAGTCCTAAAATATTAAATAAATATTTTAAAATGATGCCTATGCAAAAGTGAATGAAATAATGAATTTTAGAAAATAAATTCTGTGTGTATTCAAACAAAATCTACAGCATGTAGCAAATTCTATTTTACAGTGCATATTACAGTTATGATTATATAATTTAGCAGTACGTATTAAGTATTAAGCACTGTTAAATTAATAATCGAAGCAGCAATTTTTAATCATGAGGTACACGGAAAAAGTACGTGCCAAGAAACGAGTTAATTCGTTAACGAGTTTTTTCATTTATTATGCTTGTTTTTCTTCTCCGTGTTGGATATCAATTTCCTATTGCGATAGGTAATTAGGAATTTCTTAGTGCGTTCGTATTTTTAGAATATTATTTGTTGGTATTCAGTCTTATAAAAGTATTGAGTAAATACTTTAACATCATGGCTAAAAATATGAATAAAATAATAAATTTTAGAAAATGAATTATATATACTCAAAGAATATCTACTGTATTTAGCAAATTCAATTTGGCAGTACATAATATAATTTAATTATAGTTTAATTATTAATAAATAGTTTAATTCGTTATTTTTATAAATTAAATTTTGTTATTACTATAGAAGACACGATTTTTTATTTATTTTGGAATCTTTAAAAATTATAAAATTGATTGTACACTTCATATTACATTTTTATTTGTTAGATCCTTTTTCATTGCTCCCGACAAAATTTTATTTGATGAGTATTTGTTTTTATACTACAGAAAATACCATTCATATGAATTATCATTCCATTTAGGTGTGTACTAAAGAAAATCCAAAAAGATAAATCCTAGGCAGATATTCACATACGTGCATTTTCACATAAAAGTCAACGCTCAAACCCTAATCAAGAGACAACATGCGTTCTTTTTTAATAGGTTCAATAAAAATTATCTTTGATATTAATTATTAATACTCATAAATTTAACTTTAACTCCATTTTCGTTTTTATTTAATGAAAGAATTTGCCTTTGAGAAATTCTCAAACATACATTAAAATCATACATGATATTTTTATATTTATTTTTCATTCGATATCAGTTGAAAATAAAATAATAAATTTATCTTTTTTTAATTTTAGAATTCTTATTACATTTTATCATTTGACAATGAATACTTTTTTAAATATTTTTCTTTAAACATCAAATTTTAATACAAAAATATTAAATAGCGATAATTAAAAAAAATGATAAATTAAAGTTGAAGAAAATTATAGAAAATGTTAAAACTAAAGAAATTAATAAGTATGTCAATGAAGATGTACAGTTAATCTACAAATATCAGCCAAAAATACAACTGTTTTTTTTTTTTTATTTCCCACTCAGTTTTAATCATTTGAGAAATTCTGTCTGAAAAATAAGGAACATAATATTTTTTCAGGTTTTGTTATATAGATTCATAATTTCGCCTATAAACTAATATATTGGGTTGTTCGAAAAATAATTTCGTTTTTCCCATCAAGATCAGATTTTTGTCAGTAGAAACCAATCATTTTATGAGTGTCGCATCATGCTACGACCAGAAATATGGTATAAAGTATTGGACTAGAATTGACAATATACATTTCAATAAAATATCTATTCGCTCTACGTTTTCCATTTTTAAAAAAAACGAAATTACTTTCCCAACAACTGAATATAAGTTTCACAAAGTTAGACACTATAGTGATTAATAAATTCACCATTAATTTAAGAAAAACTTTAAAAATTTGACTTACATATTAAATTTTATGATATCTTAATGTAATATGTTATAATAATATCTATATTTAGTGTTTTCAATGAAAAAAGGAAAACTTTTTTTAGGACATTTGTATAATTGCATAAAAGACATTGTTTTGGGTTTATTTTGTAATAATGTTTTTTATGTTATTCTGGTTTCGAACACAGGAAGATACATGTAAATTAAAAATGAATAGAGGCAAATAAAAAATGAAACAATAATTTAACGATGTATAAAAATCAAAAATACTAATGAAGGACTAGTATTCACGTGGAAAATGAAAAAAAAAAACGATTCAGATCTAGTTTTAGAAACAAATTTATTACGTATAACTCAGTATCTCCTTTTTCGTGAAACAAAGCACTCTACTATTTACTGTCAGATTACACTCTAATTGTCAACTTAAATTTAAATTTTGGATTTTAAGCAAAAATAACACAAAACCGTTAAATGCATTTTTAAAATAATGTTTGAATTAGTAACTATATAAAATTTTGTGATACAGAGAATTTTAAAATTAAATTAATGATGATATATAAACGAGAGTTTTATATTGATTTACACTTGTATAATGTAAATTTGTCAAATAATTTTATAATTCTTAAATTTTCTCTAATACTTTTAAAAGTTTGTGTTTCGTCAATTGTGTTTATAATACCAATGAGGACTTATGGGAATTTAACAGTGAAATTAATATTTTCTAAATACAAACAGTAGGTAATTAATTAGATAAAGTTATATATCAAATGATATAAATTTTCGTAAATAATTTGTATTGAATGTAGCATGCACATTTAAACCTTATTTCTTACGCACAGTTATGTAAGTAATTTATTTTTAACTTCATACACACAAGTTGTTAAAAAACTAAAATCTAAATTTGTATACAGAAAATTTTTACAAAGAAATATCTAAAATGGAGCAATTATATATTCAAAGTAATTTAACAAATTAAATTCCTGAAATTTTATTTTAAATTTTGAAAATTAATAGATTTAAAAATAACGTTCTATGAAATTTATATATAATATAATGAATTAAAATATATGCAATATTTCTATTAATTATTAAAATTAATAACATAAAACTCAGTTAATTAAGAAAAAAATTTATAAATTGTACAGTTTTTAATTTACTACATATTCAATTAAAATACTAATTTTGGTAAAACTATATTTTAGGGTGCCTCCTTGGAAACATAGTGACTTTTGTTTTGCTATCAATTTTACTGGTGATTTTTTGTTGGCACATAAAAATCAATTGCAATCAGAATACGATTAGGTTTTGCCAATTTTGGTTATCAATCGCGATTACAACTTGGCGAGAATCAAAGGGGCACCCTAAAGTATAGTCTAACCCAAATTTTAACTTCATCAGAGATATTTATAGTAAATAAGGTGAAAATGTGCTTTAAGTCCCCTACTTGGCGGGTTTTCAAAATCGCCAATGTCATGGCGAAAATTCTACTGCTATTTCAAAGTGAAACTTATTAGCGATCAATGAAAAGGCTAAAACAAAAGAGTAAATAATGAGCATGCGCGAAAAGCGCTTCAAATTCGCGAGTTAGCGAAGTAGGGGAACTAAAGCGTAATTTAACCACTATTTTTACTTATCTTAACTAAAAATTAAGATATAACAAAAATAATAAACTAATTAAAAATACACGTATTTCAGTCATATAACAACAGTTATTCACTATAAATACTTAAGAAATATATAAAATTGTTTTTTAAATGCTTATTATAAGTCAAAACATACCGATGGTTAACAAAGTTTAGAACTCGTTTTCAAAATAGTCAATATGTTGTTTTATGCTTCTGTTAATACATGTAACATAGATTTGCCAATAATAAATCAATTAAAAATACATGTAATTTAGTCACATCACGGCAGTTTTTCACAATAAATACTTAATAAAATATATGATATTGTTTTTAAAAGTTCATTATAAATTACAATCTACCTATGTATAACATAAGGTTTAAAACTCGTTTTCTAGCAGTCAATGACATGTAGTGTTATGCTTCTGTTAATACATGTTTCACCACGTTAATCAAATTCACGTAAGCCGCACGAGATATTTCGTCATGAAAGTTGCGCTCTCTTTTAGTAATTGATATGCGGCAGTATAATAACCGCATGTGATATCAACAACAATCATTCATAAATATTTTCTTTTGTGCAAAGCATAAAGTGGCATTGATGTCATTACACAAGTGTGTGTGTTGTGTTTAAAGTCTACGAAATTTAATTTATTTTGGATATCTATTATACACGTAAAAATGGAATATATTAAAAACAATTTGCACCAAGTTTACGAACCAAATGGAAATTACAACTTTGATAAAGGTAACTTTTTACTTTCTTTAAAAATTTACTTAAATATCAAAATAATATGTTCTATAATTTTTCATAATAAGAAAGCCATTTGTCATATCTTTCATTTGTATTTCAACATAATTTAAGTCATTGTTGTAATTTTTTGCAAAATATTTAGATTGTATAAAAATTTAAATCTTTGAATTTTTATTAATTTTTTACAATTAGTATGTTCTTTGATTTAAAATTTAAAAGTTTTGAGTAACTTTGAGTAATTATATATATATATATATATATATATATATATATATATATATATATATATATATATATAAACTTAGCACATTATATTTTAGTTGATGCCAAATATAGAAAAAGTATCCTCTGATAGATGCTCTGATTTTTTATTTTTTTTCCTTAAAGTATTATTCTGATATTAAGTATCCGATTTATATCCCTTACTATAATTTTTATTTTTTTTAACTCAAGTGAATAAATAAAAAAAACATTTTTTAAAATTGGCTGAGAAACGGTCTTCTAAAATTATTTTTAGATTTTGCAATCCATTTGCCTCCACATTAGTTTTTACAATTTGTATATTGCAGTTGTAACTTTAATTTCGTTTAAGTAAGAAATTGAAAAAGGGTGGCGCTTTCAGTTAAATGGAATTTCGTTTAAATTGCGCTTTAGATCCCCTACATCGCCAACTCGCGAATTTGATGGGATTTTTAGATTATGCTCATTAATTACTCTTTTGTTTTAACCTTTTCATTGGTCTCTAATTAAGTTTCACTTTGAAATAGCGGTAGAATTTTCGCCATGGCATCGGCGTTTTTCAAAACGTGCCTAACAGGGGGCCTAAAGCACATTTTCAACGGAATTTCTTAACAGATGTGTTTTAACAATAAACTAGTAAAAGAGGTTTTAAACTATCTAGTCTTCTTTACATCAACTTCTTCAGCTTCATTAGTGTTATATTTTTTTTAAAAATATTGTATTTATAACAAAATGACGATCTATTGAGTTATTATAGAAAATGACTTTTTTTAAAAAAACTGCGATTTTTAAATTATTTTGAATCAAAACGAAATAACAGTATTAATAACATTGGCCAAATCAATTTGATTTAATCATCATGAATCCAAAAATGTTATTCAATTTCCAAAAATATGTAATTATTAATAAAATTAACTAAGAACTGTAGTATTTCCTTATAAAGAAGTTAACAGTAAATATATATATATATTACATCTTTGTTAAATTTTTATTAAAATATTTTTACTATAAAAGTTAATTCTGCTTTTAACTAAAACAAATTTTATTTCTGTAATTTAGTAAATGTACTTTTTATTAAATAGTTATATGTTTTTTTAATTTTTATACTAGTAGAGTGTAATTTGTGATTTGTTGCCTGTTTTCTTATGTTTCTTAATAACTCCATTTCTGTTAAAAACATTTTTATTAAAACTTTAAACAAAGTTTTAGATCTATGATTGCCATTTCCAAAATTTTTATGAAAATATAATTCATTTTAAACATTTAAATTATTTTCTGTAAAGATCTAATTGCTTTAATCAATCGATAAAAATCAATGTATTAAGGAGCTTGTGTGAGATAATATAGAAAAAACTTCTTATGAAATTATTCAAGAAATGAATCATCATATATTTCTAGAGTTTCTAGAAAACTTTATACATCTGATTCTTAAGATCAAGAAACGGAATTATGGTGTTTCAGGATTCTCTATTTAATCCATATTTTAAATTAAAAAACTTCAATATTTTATTCCATTTAAGACTTAGTATAATTATTTATACAAATGTAATTAGAGAATATTCTCTCATGTTGTCGGATATTTTTCTTTTTTTTTTTTTAAAAAAAAGAAGAAATTTCTGAACTTAGTTTTTGAAACAGATTTAAAGAAATATTTTTTTTAGTTAATATAGTGAGACGTTAAATGAATTTAATATCATTAAAATAAGTGAGAAGACAGAATTTAAAAATGGCCACCTAACAAAACTAAATAGACAAATGTATGAGAACCACACATTTGAATAATTCCAAAAAAAAATTTTTTTTTAAATAATCTTTAATAAACTGCAAATCTTGTTTATTTAAAAAAAAAAAACACCTGTTGTTCAGAATAAAGATGATTAGAAAAGCTTATAAGCACATTTTCTTTACTACTGCAGATATTTTGATGGCGGAAACATGTAGAACAGACAAGAGTAGTAGTTCCATAGCTTGCAAATTGTTAATATGAAAGATACAATTTATGACAAAGCAATTTGTGTTATACTGAATTTTTAATTTGTTTTATTTATAAATTAGATATTCTATTTCATTTGTCTCAAATATTAATAGATAATTCTTCATTTAAAATAAGAATCAAATTTCAATACATAAAAAAATTCATGGAATTACAGTAATTTATTTTTTCTGTTTGATCTTTTCCGTTTCAATTTAAATCTATTTGAAAAGTTTTGAGAAATTTATTTAAAATATGTTGAAAGGTTTTTGAAAAATTTAAAAAAAAAAATAAATAAATTAAGGTCCGTTTTTTACATATAACCGGATAACTTTAATAACATAAGTATTTTGTGTTGAATGTTAATTAAATACAATAATCCAAGCCTTATAACTTATTTTTTGATTTGTAATAGCTTTTTGAAAATACAAACATTTGTGAGAAGATTTATTACAAAAATGTAAGCAATAATTACCATGTTGTTAAGGGTTAATATTTTTCCACTTAAAAGAAACTTGATTATAAGCAAATTTAACTGCGTTTTGCTCTTCAGAATTTTGAAATAATTTACGTTTTTCAAACTCAACTATTTTTTCTTGTGAAAATGTATAACTTATTTGCTAATTTTTGCGCATATAAATACGCTTAAAAATATTAACTTCTTATAATATTTGATTCATATAAAGTATGATTTATGTGTAATAGATATAAAATATTATGATTTTCTCTTACATAAAATAAGATTTATAAAAATATTCTATTATTAAAAACTTTTTGATAAGCTTGCTATAGCAAAAACAATTTCGCAAATTAAAGAAAAACTTTACTTTTAAGTTTATTTTGCAATTCAAGAATTTTAAATTAAACTCCTCCATCTTTATACAATTGGATTTAAATCCTTATCAATTATATACTTTATTAATTCATTATTTATATATTTTGATTTCATTTAGTTTGATTTAATTAATAATATTCTTAAAAAATGTGTGACAGTAAATAACTTACGATACATTATAACTATACTTATATTAAAATTAATAAATAAGGATTAGATGTTTTCCCATTTTTTTTTTATCCTTTCTTTAAATTTAAAATCGTAATTTGAATACAAATGAAAGAATTATAAATTTTGTGAATATTTGATAGTAATCAATATTTATAAAATTTATATATTATTTATTAAATGATTAAATATTTTTTAAATAATTAAACTTATTATGTATTTATTCTTTGACGTTCTATTTATATATTTTAATAGATATTAAATTCAGAAATATAGCTTCCAATAAAGATATCATTTTAACAGATACATTGTCATAGATTGTTAATATCGATTATGCATTAAAAACCAAAATAGTGAAGTGATTCGACTAAAATAGATGCAAATTATGCGAATTAAAAATTTTATTTTTTATACTATAAATATAATTTAAGTTTAATCAAAATTTACAATTAATTATTTACTTTGATTTAACTTGTTATTCAAAATTTACAAAATTCGAATTTAAAAAAAAAAAAAAAAAAAAAAAAAGAACGAAAAATATTCTACTAGTCAAATTCAATTCTTCTACGAAACTATGCAATCTCCGGACGTTATAAGATTTCTGAAGATTCACCGAAAATAGTTCAAGAATTGTGTGTGTGTGGAACTTTCCAGAAATCTATTCTAATGTCATTCATCCCAAAACTCGTGATGTTGTACGTCAGTTTTAATTTGTTTCAATGTGAAAATACTTTTCTTAATTTGGCAAATGAAAGTCTGAGCAAACATTTAATCTGCGTTATGTCTCGACTCATTGAGTCGCCATTATTGCCAGCTGCGCAGTTAATTCATTTCTGCATTAATTATTGCGTCATAAGCCGAATAAAAAACAATAACAAACAGTGAAATTTGTATGTTTGCATCGTGGTTCTCGTAAAAATAACAAAGAAAAATATTAAAAATTCATTATGATTACTATTTTTAAGCAGAGAAAAATAAATTTTTATCAAATGCGTATTTAGCAATGGAATATTCAAAAAGGAATATACGACATCTTCTTACAGAACAGAATGTCAAAGTTAGAAAAGGTAAATTATGATATTTAGAGTAAATATCTATTTTTATTTGAAAAGAAATAATTGAGAGAAAATATTCTTCAAATATTCCTGACGTTAGATATTATATAAATCATAAAATTTTTTACAAATTAGACATAAATTTTTTACTTTTAGAATTTTAAATAGATTAAAACGTGCGAAATAATTATTTACTTATACCTAAATTGAAAAGTTTCATATGTGAAATTTTACTATCAACATTATTTGTGTTACATTATAAGTTTTATATTTGTAGTTTTACTTGTAATATAAGTTATATTATTTATTATATATTTTAATAAACTTAATTAGTATTTTTATCAATAAGAGTTTAATATAATCAATCTGTTGAGGATGGTTGTTATTTCTCAAAATTTAAGGATTAAATGCCTGAGTTCTTGAATCTGAGATAAATACATAGTGAGAAGTTGAATCATCACACTATTTTTGTTAGCTTAAAATTTGAGTATTTTATCACAACTACCGTATTTGCCAGCATATAAGATACATTCCCTAGGACCATTTTTTTAGATTTTTAAAGGATAGAAGTAAACTATTATTGAGATAAATATCATGAATATAAAATAACAATTCAATAAACAAAGTATTTTATATAAAATAACATTTTCTGCTGATACCTTTAGGAAAGAATGCCTTCTAATCTGGCTCCTTTAGCGATATTTTTGTTTTAGTTCGTAAATATACATAGCTGTTTCTCTTCATGAAATTTAAACACCAGTAAAATTGCCACTTTCTCTATCTCTTGAGGAATGATAATTTTTTGTAGATACTAAATTTCCAATATTATGTGGTCTAAACTCCAAGCATTCAGCTCTGCCACCAAGTTCAGACCATTGTACAGTTGCTCTTCGTAGATTATGTTTACTGTGAGTGGTTTTGTTTGTTTATCGCTCACCGATCGTTTTATGCACACTAGGGCTAATAAGACAGGTACTTACGGTTTAAAGTGGATTCCAAACCATTATAAACATCCAAGCCCAATGTGGAATTCGAACCCACGAACTGTTGAGCTGAATGTAAGAGCGCTAACCATTCGACTTTAGTGTGAGTGGCATTTTTTAGATCTTCGCTCAGTTCTTATCATTTTCTTAGATGAAAGGGTTCGATATTCCTCTCTGCGGGCTTATTTCCACGTTTTCTTAAGACTACGCAATTGCACGTATCTAATATGTAATAGCATTGCCGACGTTGTTTTTTATCCGTAACTTACCACGAAAAATGAAGTAGAAAATTCCAAATCTGAATATGATGGAACGCAATAATTTTTATGAAAAAAAATGGCAATGGCAAGTTTATAAATTATTATTAAGAGTAAGGTTGATAACTCCAATGAAATTATTTTTTCCTTACACGTATGAATTTTTTTTCTGAAGTGTTCCTGAATTATTATTAAAAAAGTTTAAATATTATCTTCTAATAGTTCAAAATATTACAAAAATATGATCATTATTGATTTTCTCACAAAATGTACTCACATTCAAATCCTGTCTTCGATCTTTAAAACAAAAACCAAACAATACTTAAATTTGTATGAGTAAAATGCACTTACGGTAGATGTAAAATCCCTTGGACCAGGAAAATATAATAGGGTCAAATAGCATGTTTTTTCGCCAACTATACCAAATATGGTTGTTACTTTGATGAACCATTTGTTTTTCCTTAACAAAAGTTTACTTCTAATATTGCTTCTCTGGTTTTACACCAAAAAATAAAAAAATAAATAAAAATTGTAGATACTATGAAACAGAATGCGATTAAGTGTTTTCAAAGTTATATGGGATTCTGGAATCTAAAAAATGATGTAGAAATTCACTTGAAGTTAAACAAACAATGGTGTTGCAAAGTTAAAAATTGCGAATTCATTGAAAAAGAAATTTAGCTGAAGAGTTTGAAATACAACTATTTTGACTCTACTCAGATTTATAGTTATGCTAAGAGTTAACTACATCCGAATGCGGTATGTTACTGTTTTTAGTTTAATATTTTCTTTAATCTTGTTAAAATAATGTATTTGAGAACTCCTTTATATTTAGCTCCTTTTCACATAAAATGCATCGCAATTTTTAGTAATTACCTATTCTATTTTATAATTATCATTATATATATAAATAAATATGATATTAAGAAACATATGAAACGATTTGGTATCAATTTGATGATATTTGCACCAATCATCTTTTCTGGTGGACAGGATTTCATCAAAATATCACATATTCAAATAAAATGGTTAAATTGCGATTTAGGTCCCCTTCATCCCCAACTCGCGAATTTGAAGCGCTTTTTCGCGCATGCTCATTTATTACTCTTTTGTTTTAGCGTTTTCATTGGTTGATAATTAAGTTTCACTTTGAAATAGTGATATAATTTTCTTCATGGCATCGGCGTTTTTGGAAACGCGCCAAGCAGGGGACCCAAAGCACATTTTCACCAATAAAATATATGCTTAATATGATATTTTTAAGTGAAAGTAACAGCAGGTAATTGCTTTTCTGGATTAATTGTTTTCAAAATTAGTATTTGTAGTAATGAAACATAAAATCTTTAGTAATGAACGTTTGTAAAAAAATATTATTTTTCTTCATCAGGAGAAGACCACGATAATATCAGAGAATCCTCAAATATATTCCTTAATCCAACCTTTTGGCGGCATTTTGAAAAAGAAGTACAAGCTAAAGCCTGGATGTGTAATTTTGATAAAAACGTCCTTCAGAACAGTATGGAAAAGGACGCACATCTTTACAAAGATGACAGCATTTTCAGGAAACGCAGACTTGGTGTCAAAGATTGGACGACAAACACAACTCTGTGGATCACAACAGTTATCGGTGCATGCAACGAGTTGAGGAATAATGAGAGTGGCAGATACATTCAGCAGTTGAAACAACTCAACATGTTCGATGCATTCCTTGATTACATCGACCATCTTAACTTCTTCCATTTGGTTGCCGACAAAATGGCCTCTCTAGGAGAAAATGTAAGTAAATGTCTTGTCACAAATAAAATTGTAACGCAAGTCAAAATCAATTAATTTTTAAAATTTGATATAATGCTGATTACTATGCCATGAAAATATCAACTGATATAAGAAGCCAAACACTGAAAAGTTTAATAAGATGTAGACAGTCACATGGTCACACATTCATAAATCAAAGGGGTCTTAGGTCACTAATCTCCTTAACGACTGAAGTTTAAACCACTTAAGACTGCTAAGTCAGATAATTTTATAAACATTCTTCATTATATTTTATAGTTTAATATAAGTACGATTAAATTTTGAACAAATTTTAATGACACATTCATGTCTTGGCTACTGAAGCTTATGTTTATTCATGTAAAGAAAATGCGACCATTTTAATGAAAAATGAAACAGCAAGATTCGAAATTAATATGATGAGGATCTAACTAGGCCTCTATGGTAACAAGTGATAAGACATCACTCATAGGTGTAAAATACCAAATTCGATCCCAATCACTAAAAGACAAAAGGTAAATGTATGGATTATTCCACTTGCAAGTAAGTCAGTTGGATTGGATGTGTGTGTGCTTGAATGTTTTCCAGATTTTCTTCTCTTGCGACAGGCGAATACGCTCTACTATCTATGAAAAGTCCTCCTGAAAAGCAATGTTGGAACAAATATTCCAATATTGTTATAAATAGAATGTTCTTAATAGGATATAAATTTTTTAAATATAAATACTTTAAATACTATGGGATATTCTTTATCATAAGGTTAACCATTTTCAATATTTTAAAGGGTCATCACAGTTACGCAATCGCATTTGCCATAAATTTATATAAATATAAACCTGCTTGATGTCCATAGCTTGTATAGTTCTTCTCTGTTTGCATAATTATTTTAATTTATAAAAGTTATATATCTCATACATTTACAACATATTCAAATTCTTATTTCTTTACACTATAATATGAAGCACATTCTGAAAGTCGGCTTTAAGTTCTAACGAAATTAAAATAGAAAGCCAGCGTTAATAAAGGAAATAGTTAATGCCGTTAATTCCATTTAAATGAAACGAATTTCTATTTTATTCCTTAAAACTCTACCGGTCCTAAAAATTTTAACTTACTGAAAAAAAAAAAAAAAAAAAAAAATCGCGAAGTGAATCCAGTCCAATCGGAATCACGAATCGTTCTGTCGATTAAATAGAACATATATAGATAGATTGTAAGCGAGAGTTAAGCAAATCTGGCACTAATCAAAAACTAAAAATTTCTGTCATTTCTTAAGAGGGTACGTGATTGTTGCTACTGTGATGTTGTTGTTTCATATCCTCCATATATAGTGACTGCTAGACAAGGTCCACGAGATTATCAATCCTCAAAAATATTAAAGGATTTCCAATTAAATCGTCTCGGGAGAGTTGAAGAAAATACAAAATGTATTCCTGGTAAGCATTTTCTGAAGCGCACTTGTTGCATATTTGAAAAATCTTCGGATCCCTGTAGAAACAAAGCTCTCCCCTGAAGTGGTCATTGGTAAATCTCATGAATGAAGGCTTAGGACCAGATTCTGTTTAACTAAGCATCTGAAGGTAAAAGACTGACTCGACTCATCGCCTGCTTACCTTGGCTGAGCATAATGGTCTGACCTTTACGCCTATAGTGTCCCTACCAGGAATGAACTACAGACGTACATCACCCAGATTGTCCTGAGTCATCCCCCTTACCATAAAGAGGTTACCAGAACTGGAAGGGGCTTCTTTTATGGTAGTGATACATAATCGTGTATTATATGATTCTACAGTGTGTGACAAGAACTTCTCTGATTTAAAATATTTTTGTTCAAAATCTCTATACAAGTGCCAAATTCACTGATAAAATATAAACTTAGTGCATTTAAATTATCCAGGAGATAATGTTATCGGTATGGTATCTGTATGCTTTTTCTTATTTTTTGTTGTTAACATCACTGCTACCCAGATTTTTTTCTTTATTAAAGGTAAAACCATTCAGTCAAGATTCATCAGGAATACACGACATTGACAAGTTGGACCCAGTTATGTTGGTGGGTTACTCCGAACGCTTCGAAGACAACATGACGACTACCGTGTGGGATCTGTGCGTGGACAGGCATACGCGAATCAACCCTCACCACCAGGCGCACTGTTTATGGCATGGCTGCTGCAAGGATAGCAGTGAGTCTTGCATTTTCTGCGGCAACCTGAAGAAGATGGCGCTTCGAGAGATGGTATGCGACAAAGTCTCAAGGCGGGTACAAAAGAATCTCGGAGGCAAATTGAGCACAGACATGTGGGATGTTGATATTTCTTATTTTACTGGATTGCCTCCAGATTGGCTAGAGGAAGCGAAGAACATGATGCTGTACCTGAAGGGGAATGACACCAAATTGAATTCAGTTTGATTTAAGTAATTATTGTACAAAAAGTAGCTTTACAAGAAAGATAATATATATGCAAACTATTCTTGGCTTTTGACAAAGATTCGAGATAAAATGTAAATATTTATAATCATATGTATCATTGTAATGTATTATTAGTATACTGTTATAATATATATAATTTACATATCAATTTACGCGTTAAATGTAATTCAGTATTGAAATTTTATTGTTTATGCAACCAAGCAATTTTTTTTTTATCTCTTTTCGGTTTATACATTAGATTTTTTGACTATTTACATAGGTAATTATAAAATGAGAAAGGGTATTCTTACATCTAAAATAACTTAATAAATGTATTTATTCAATCAATTATTGATAATGCTTCATGTTTTTTTTTTTTTTTTTTTTTTTTGTTCAATGTAATTTTATGAATTTAAAATGAGATCATATGATTGTACGTTGACGAATCAGATTGACTTTTATGTATGACAAAATTCTTTTCTTGATAAGCTTTCTGTTTGATGTATTATATAAAAATATTCATGAGTGCAAGACTTACAATATGAATGTGAAATTCTCGACTTATTTATTCTGATGTATTTATGTATATAGTAAATATTATATTTAATAATACAGGAATTTTATAAATAGTCCAATAGGAATTTTAATTACTTTATTTATTTTGAGAAATGCATACTTGTATTTAAAACAAATCAGATTTTATTTAATATAAAAAATGTTTTTGAAAGAGCTTTATTTACAATTTTGAAAAAATTATAGTTATAAAATTTCTTGATTGCTCTAAGTAATGTGTTTAATTTATTAATAAATAGTTCTTTATTTTTTTAGTCTTGTTTCTATTTTTTTATATTTCTAACAAACATAAGTTTTATAAAAGTTTGCAAACATAACTGACCACTAATAAATATTTTCAAGCAGTTTTGAAAATTTCTAATTCTATATTATATAGTGAGCTATATTTCTATATTATAGTGAGATACAGCTATATTTCTATATTATAGTGAGATACAGCTATCTCACTATAATTATAGTGAGATAGCTATATAGGATATTCTTTAATATTCTAAATAGCTATCTTACATTAAAATACTGTCAAGGTAATAGTGTCATTTGAAATTTTAATGGTCTAATATGAGAAAATCTTATTGTAACCATTAAATAGTTATTGTGATTAATTAAAGAATTTTAAGATTCATGAGAGTATATTGAGATTATATTTTAATACATTAATTTAGATGTAAATTATACTCATGATTACCAATATTAGTAATTTCTTAAGATGAGAACAAAATACAAGAAATATAATCAATCATATGATATTTGATTCAGCGAAAAATCTAGTTACAATATTTCTTCATGATATGTTACAATGACATAAAAATACAAGTTATTGCAAAATGATAGTACATATTCACATAATGATTCATATTATGTAAAATAAATACATTTAATTAGTTTTACCCTTTGATAACATAAATGCGCACATATTATTAAGCAATTCACTTGTCAATCTTATTACAAATCAAAGAACACAAATTCAATTTTCTGAGTGTAGTAATGAAATTAATAAAAAAACTTACGATTAAGTTGTTTATTATTAATTATTCTAAAATGATTACATAAATTATTTTAAGAAATTTTTTAATTAAATTATAAGCAAGGTGAATTAACAGCATAACAGATTATCCTATAGAGCTGTCTTAAAAAAAATGGAATAAGAAAAATAACCACTATGTCCAAATTTAAAAAAAAAAAAAAAAAAAAAAAAA
>JAPDSC010135398.1:77298-99281 GCA_026290005.1 Latrodectus geometricus | reverse complement strand
CAATCGCGTACTTGCTTGTTACAAAGTAATAGTACAACCGCGTACTTGCTTGTTCCAAAGTAATAAGGAACAAGCGCGTACTCGCTTGTTCCAAAATATTCAGTGTAATTACAGTCGCTTTCTAGGAGGGAGGATGGATAGGAGAAGGGAAATTACAGCTGGTTTAACTGGAAAATAGATGAGGGATTCTTTGAAATTGGAAGAAATCGCTTAAGTAGGAGAGGGGAGCGTAATGAATAAAATAAATTCGTTTTAATATTTTATTAATAATTAATATAGTTATTAATAATAAAAATTACATTATTTATATAAACTATAATTTATTAAAATAAAATTTTAAATTTTTATGATAAAAAATAATTGAATAAATTTCAATAAAAAAAATCGAGTTGCGAGAAATAAAAATAATAGATGCGCTTGAATGAAATAAGCATTTCGTTCATTCCTTTTGATTAATGAAATAAATGAGTTGGGAAAGTTAGTAATCGTGGTGCATTTATTTAGTGATTATCATTTTTTGTCAAATATATCACGTTTTTATTATTTATTATTATTTTAAGATTTTAATTTCTTTATTTTTAATTAAATTTTTGAAATGTGGTTTTTGTATCCAAAATTCTTCTAATAACTTGAAAAAAAAATGAATGGGATTTTTTAACTATATTTCAGTTTTAAAGATAATTTTATAATATATTTTACATTAATAATATAGCAACAGTTTTTTACATTAACAAATAATTTATTAACAAACAAATAAATTAGTAATTAATATTTTAATTAACTTCAATTTAATTCATTAAGAAGTTATATTTTGAATTTCAATTAAAAATTAATTAATTTTATACAATTAATTTTTAATTTCAATGTTTGTATTAAAAAAGTCTAATTTTAAATTGAAAAAAATTTTTTTTATTTGATCATTTGAATTTGTGCGAAAATGTTTTTATACTAAGGTATAATAAGTATATTAATAAATATTAATTATTATACTCCAAATACTGCTTACAATATTTTGATATCGCAAACAAAGCGCTGCATAGACTTATTGATATTTCCTGAAATTTATAATTTCAAACTACATCGAACTTTAAAATTATATTATTATTTTTAATTAAGAATGTAAATATGAATTGTGAAAGTTTTAATTTAAATCCTGGAGTTAATTTGCTAACAAAAAATAATATATTTTGTATTGAAATTTGTCATAAATTTCTGGACAAAATATAATATAATTCTATTTAAATTAATGAACTGAAATTTCTTACAAGCTATGATTTTAATAAAAATTTAAAATAATGAAAAAATGTTTGAAATTTTTATAACCTAATTAGTTAATAAAAGAAAATTTGAATTAACATGTATGATTCTTTTTCTATAATATAATTACATTACATAATTTAAAAAATTATAAGCATGACAGTGTTGGCCAATATGCGACAATTTTGCTTGAAAATGTTAATGTTGAAATGAAATTTTTATTTCCGAAGAATCTGGTTTATCTAACACATAAAATATATACAAATAAATGTTTTTTATAGGAAAAACTACAATTTATTATAATATCACAAATATTAATATAATTTGTTTTGTTAATGTTTAAAAATATAAAAAAAATTTGAAAATTTTGTTTTTTTAATTAGTTTCTGTATTTTTCTAAGCAACTTTCAACAAAAAGTAATAATTTTTATTTCTAACAAATAAAAAATATCTTTGTTATTGGTTAATCCTCTCATACAACAATCATTCACAAATTATTTACCATTTAATTTTAAAATTTTATTTATTTCATTAAAGAATTTTACTAAATAGAAATAAAAAATTAAGCTGATTTAGTAGAAAAGTAGGAAATATTTTCTTATTTTATCTAATTTTATATTTTAAGTAACATTGGAAATCGGTAAAAATTACTATTGAGTAATTTGAAGATTTAATTTTGACGAATATAAATATTTAAATTCTGAAAACAAATAACGAAATATGAATATTTATATTGAATGAAAAATGTTTATGAAAAAGTTGGAAATTTTTCACAGAAAAACTGTTTTTGGAGAAAATTTAGATTTATCTGCATAATATGCTATAAATTAAAGCGTGATGCAGAGAAATATAAATTAAAGGATTCTAAGAAAACACATAAAATTACAACTAATGAAATGTAAGCCACATAAAAATTATGTTTCTTATAGATTATCACATAAACACCTATTATTTAAGTTAATATTTATTTATAAAAGGTAATAAATTAAATTAATGCTAATTATAATAATTATTATATAAAATTACATTAAATATTATATATTTAATAGTTTATATTTATTAATTCATTTATTATTAATTTTTAATAAATTTATTTAGTAAATTAATGAAAACTTTGTAAGTGTTTTTTAATCCGATAGATGACAGCACATTAAATGTAACAAGTACAAAATGTAATCGGTAAAATACTTGCTACTTTAAAAGTAACTGTAATCAGTACTAACCAGGTACAAGAAAAGTAACTATGTCCCATCCCTACCAAACAAGTGTTAACTTATATACGGTCTATTTGTTTGTGCACAAAAATAATTCCCTGTCATCGTTGCCATGAGCAACGTGCTAGCTCTGGAAGTGGACGTCACAAATGGATACTCTTAATAGTTAGCATTTATTTTTCATTGATTTTAAGTGTTTGAATTTCTCTAAATAAAAATTTATCAACAGCAAGTACGGTTTTCGGCAATTTATCTGATGAACAAAGACAAAAATTTTCTGTTTTTATTAAACTAAAAAATATTCATTTCTTAAAAACTTACTTTTAAAAAATATTTTACAGTGAAATACATAGTAAGAAAATACACATGATTAATTCTAGGAGACAAAAAGTACATATAAAGAATTTTGAAATATAATTCTATAAACTAGGAATAATAATATTAAACTTTTTTTGATAAGTTACACACTTTTTTATTGAAGTAAATTGTGAATTGTATTACAATTTATTTTTACAATTAGTTGCTGAAATGTATATAGACACTAACAGAATATATGAATAAGAACCATTTAAGAATTATATTTGATCCTGATAGCTAATCGTTTATATGCATATTTCAAAAATATCAGATTCAATTTCATTTAATTAATAACATTCGAAGTTGAACAAGTTGTCACCATATTTTGTATTTTATTCTACAAATCAAAGGAGATACTTTTTATTCAGTAAATTTTTTAACATTCTAAAAGAAATGAAAGTTTTCAAAATGCCTCAAATTACATATCAAAATTTTTTTTATTAAGATGTGAAAATGATCTGCTTTGTAACTTAATGATTTATTTTTATCACATTCACATTATGAAATATAATGAACATAATTTTTTTATAATTTAAAATAGTAATGCAGCAGTTACATATGTAAGAGGTATATCACCAATTTTCCACGAACTGGTGCTACTACTACAGTGTAAATAAATAGAAGTTATTATTATAGCTGATTATTTTGAACACAACAAAATGTCATCTTTAAAATCACAGAAAGTGATTTATTAAATATAAATTATATTAATAAAGCTATAAAGACATGTATGAGAAACTTCAACTTCTAATGCACTATCATAAAATATAATTTTTTGTATATTTATGTTAATTTTAATGTAGGAGGTATTAATAGCTTGCTAACAAGAATATTTTGATTCAACATAATATACATATCACACAATATTAGAAAAATGGCCAACTTTTTAATAATAAAATGTGGTAATATAGGTATTTTGCTGTATAAGGTACTGATCAAGTCGATTTTGACTTATGCCTCTGAGACATGGACCTTAACAAAAAATAAAGAGAAGATATTAGCGATCTTTTGAAGAGAAGATATCAGCGCCAAAGATAGTCCTGCGAACCATCGTTGGCGCTGTTCTCGATAATAACAACTGGAGAAAAAGATAAAATTTTGAAATATATAAGATTTTTAATGACAATGATTTTATCAAGTCTATAAAGCTAAGCAGAATGAGATGGGTAGGGCATGTAGTAAGAATGAGCCCAGAACGAACAGCATTGAAAGTTTTTTTATGTAATCTCTTTTAATAAAAGACCAAGAGGAAGACCCAAAAAGAGATGGAAAGACTGTGTGGATGAGGACTTTGCCATCCTAAAAGTAAAGAACTGGAGATCAATTGCTGGGAGAAAGGCAGATTGGGAAAAGCTTCTGAGGAAGACCCAGACCCACAAAGGGCTATCGTGCCAATGCTGATGATGAATATAGGCATTTGGATAAATTTATAAAAAATTGAACAGATATAATTATTTCATAAGGAATTACAGTCAACTAAAACATTTCTTCGAATAAGCCTATATATGATATTGGTTACTGAAATATGCAACAAATACCCCAACATTTTTCATACCAATATTTAAGTCTCATTGCTTATGCTTTCATTCTCATGCTTATGTAGATGTTTATTATTACTACAAAAGAAAGGCATACTCTAAAGTGTTGTTATACTTATTCCCTAATATTTGTACTTGTAAGCACTTATTAAAATATTGTTGAATAAGCATATATCTGTGTATACACAAGCACATTAAGCAAAATGTAAATATCAGAGAACATGATTTGATGAAAGATATTTTCCTCTACTATATTTTATAAGAAAGAAAATGTTTCAATATTGGGTTAGACTATATATTAGGGTGCTCCTTTGATTCTCGCCAAGTTGTGATCGTGATTGATCTCCAAGCTTGGCAAAACCGAATCATGTTCTAATTGGTTTAGATTCAGTCAAGGCTCTAATTGGTTTATCTGACTGGTTACTTGTTTGCACTGTGATCGGCGAGAACAGGAATGGTGCCAAAAAAATCATCAAGTTCGCCAAAGGGCCCCCTATATAAAGTATAGTTTTGCCAAATATTCTTTATTAGTATTTTATTACCAGGAATAAAAGCACATAATTTAAATATAAAGTACATTTATAAACACATTAAATTAAAATGTTCACTGCAAGAGAAATCTTGAATCTAATAGATATATACTAAATTATAATATTCTACTTTTTAAACAAGAACTGTTTTTGTAAGAATATAAGTTTGGATTTCATATTTATGCTCATGTTTTTTATAAACACATTAAATTGGAACATTTATAAGTATATTAAATTAAACGTTTACTTCAAGAAAAATCTTGAATTTAATTGGTGCATAGAGTACATAATAATATTCTACACTTTATTTAGGAACTGTTTCTGTAAGAATATAAGTTTGAATTTCATATTTATGTTCAAATTGTCTTAAACTAATAGTTAAAAAACATAAATTCGTTAATCTGCGCTTTAGGTCCCCTACTCTGCCAACTTGGCGATGAATGCACCAAGCGTGGTAAATCAGACGTTTTTAAACCTAATGAGCTCTTTATGGCAACCTCCGGAGGAAATAATTTGCGCTTTTTCGCGCATGCTCATTAATTGGTTTTTTCTTTTAGCATTTTCATTGGTCGTTAATTAGTTTTAGTTTGAAAAATCGGTCATTTTCATTGGTTGCTAATTAGTTTAAAACCGTTAAAAATCGTATTCCATTATCGCCATGGCAACAGCGTTTTTGAAAACCCGCCAAGTACGGGACCCACAGCACACTTTCGCCAAGTTGGCAGAGTAGGGGACCTAAAGCACATTTTCACCCTTAATTAATTTATTGTCAGTGTTCTATATATTATTAAGGTTAAAAATTGTTTATTATTGAAAATTTCAGTTTGATTTAATATTTCTTGTCATACAATATATGAGTTTTATTGCTTAAAAATGATGAAAAGCAACATAAATATGAATAAAAAGCTTAATTTCTTCAATTTATTGTACTTATGCCAATATTAAAAAGAATAAGTACATTTTGAATTATTTATAATTGCAATTGGCTTATCTGATGATTATTAACAGATTATTTTAACACAGCGTAATATATATTTAAAAAGAATATTTAATAAAATAAAAAATAATATTTAGAATGCTTTATATTTGTTGTCAATATAAATTATTTATTTTGTGTAATAGTCTTTTGAAAAGCTTCCTAAATAATATGAAAATTTTATTTAATAACATAACTTTTTTTGTGTTTATCAAAATACAAACTACCTTTAGAGTCACAAAGGCATTGGTGATCTATATAAATTTAGTGAACAATTAAAGAGTGCAAAAATTTAAATCACAAATAAATATCTTTAAAAAATTATAATTTATCCCATAAAAATTTATAATTAATTATTCTTCTATACATGAATATTTATAATTTAGTGAACTCTCCATATTATATTAAAAAATAAATTCAAATTTACAGCATGAGGTATATCAGTTTAAAGTTTATGCGCTGAAAAGCAGAAACTGAAATCAGCACTTTCGCGCGTCATGTTGCTAAATATTTTGAACATGTTCGAAATGCAGAATAGTCGTAAGCTGCATCCATTTTCTGAACTGACTACGACATCAATGGCGTCATTTTGTCGTATATCTTTAACACCTTTAGAAGATGTTGATATGTTTTGCGTGCAAGGCTCAGCTTGTTAAGTAGAGCACTTCTTGTGCGATAATCGACGAATTTGCGGACTGCCGAAAGTTTCTTTGGTTTTAAAGCCTAGGGATGGGAGGAAATACTTGTAATCAGTATTTTGTAATCGGTATTTTAATGTAACAACCTGTAATCAGTACTTTTTTTCCCAAATACTTGTTACTTCCTGTTGCAAAGTTGATGCGAGTTCAGATATGTTTCAAGTACGTGCCGAGCGAGTCGTACGTGCTTATTACAAAGTAACAAGCAGGTACTGATTACTTTGTACTCGCTTGTTCCAAAGTAATAAGGAACAACCACGTACTGATTACTTTGTACTCGCTTGTTCCAAAGTAATCAGGAACAACCACGTACTGGCTTGTTCCAAAGTAATAAGGTACAATCGCGTACTTGCTTGTTACAAAGTAATAGTACAACCGCGTACTTGCTTGTTCCAAAGTAATAAGGAACAAGCGCGTACTCGCTTGTTCCAAAATATTCAATGTAATTAAGTCGCTTTCTCTAGAAGGGAGGATGGATAGGAGAAGGGAAATTACAGCTGGTTTTACTGGAAAATAGATGAGGGATTTTTTGAAATTGGAAGAGATCGCATGAGTAGGAGAGGGGAGCGTAATGAATAAAATAAATTCGTTTTAATATTTTTATTAATAATTTATATAGTTATTAATGATAAAAATTACATTATTTATATAAACTATAATTTATTAAAATAAAATTTTAAATTTTTATGATAAAAAATAATTTAATAAATTTCAATAAAAAAAATCAAGTTGCGAGAAATAAAAATAATAGATGCGCTTGAATGAAATAAGCATTTCGTTCATTCCTTTTGATTAATGAAATAAATGAGTTGGGAAAGTTAGTAATCGTGGTGCATTTATTTAGTGATTATCAATTTTTGTCAAATATATCACGTTTTTATTATTTATTATTATTTTAAGATTTTAATTTCTTTATTTTTAATTAAATTTTTAAAATGTGGTTTTTGTATCCAAAATTCTTCTAATAACTTAAAAAAAAATGAATAGGATTTTTTAACAATATTTCAGTTTTAAAGATAATTTTTATAATATATTTTACATTAATAATATAGCTTCAGTTTTTTACATTAACAAATAATTTATTAACAAACAAATAAATAATTAATTAATATTTTTAATTAACTTCAATTTAATTCATTATGAAGTTTTATTTTGAATTTCAATTAAAAATTAAATTTTATAAAATTAATTTTTGATTTCAATGTTTGTATTCAAAAATCTAATTTTAAATTGAAAAAAAAAATTTTTTTTTTTTTGATCATTTGAACATGTGCTAAAATGTTTTTATACTAAAGTATAATAAGTATATTAATAAATATCAATCATTATACTCCAAATACTGCTTAAAATATTTTGATATCACAAACAAAACGCTGCATAGACTTATTGATATTTCCTGAATTTTATAATTTCAAACTACATCGAATTTTAAAATTATATAATTATTATTTTTAATTAAGAATGTAAATTTATTATTTTTAATTAAGAATTGTGAAAGTTTCAATTTAAATCCTGGAGTTAATTTGAGAACAAAAAAGAATACATTTTGTATTGAAATTTATTTGTCACAAATTTCTGGACAAAATATAATATAATTCTATTTAAATAAATGAAATTTCTTACAAACTATGATTTTAATAAAAATTTAAAACAATGAAAAAATGTTTGAAATTTTTATAACCTAATTAGATAATAAAAGAAAATTTGAATTAACATGTATGATTCTTTTTCTATAATATAATTACATTACATAATTTAAAAAATTATAAGCATGAGAGTATTGGCTAAATGCGACAATTTTGCTTGAAAATGTTATCGTGATATATATCATAAAAATATATGACGTAGATTCAGCAATCACTTTGGTGGTATTAAAAATAAAAAAATGTAAATATGTATATATAATATAATTTAAATATTTGAAAAACCACCAGCTGTTTGAATGAGCCCCTAATAAATCAAATTTCCAGATATGCTTTGTTCATAACACTAAGTATTTGAAATATTATTAAATCAAAATTTTCATGATTGGAAATTTTATGAATTTTGTTACCATAGTTATTGAAGAAAAGGAAAAGAAAAAAATGTAAAGTTTTATATCTAGCTATTAAAACACTTACATTTTTGGTTTAGTTTACAGATCTTGATAAAAATGTTTAATCATATTCCTTACAAATTACATCTTATTTCTTTATATTCTTATAGAACCGTTACTTTATACCAAAATTGTGAATTAAAATATAAATATCAAGAAGTTTATTTTATATAATAATTTCTTAAATATATGAAAAATATGTAATATTTTTTAATAATAGAATGTAATTAGTTTCAGTTTAAAATATAGTACCGAAGTTATGATAAAGTTATAATTGAACATAAATGGTTTATATTTAAGAAATATGTGTTACAAATCTAAAATACACATGGGAAATAGCAAATAAATTTTATTTCCAAGTGTATATTACAAAAAATGTTATTTATTTTTGTTAAAAAAACTAAATTTTAAGTATTGAAACTTTTTAAATTAATATTATAATAAATCGTAAATGGGAAAAATGTGAAGCTTAATCATAACGCTTAATTAAAACTAGACAAATTTTCTGAAAATTGATTGTTTTCTTCAAATTTCCTAGAACTATTTTAATTTTCCCACCAGTGTATGCTATCTCATTTTTAGAAAAGCAACAGTATAAAGAACCTTATCTATTTTTTTGTCGTAAAATTCCCCTTCTTCCGTTGGGGTCTGTCTACGCTGGATATAAATTTTTATAATGAGCATTTTAATAAGGATGGGACTCTCCGTTTTATTTTACGACCTTAAACTGAAAACCCCTTCTAATACTGTGAAGGTTAGTCTGCTGGACATAACTTTTTGACCAAGGGCTCTATTAATGGGGACTTTCTCACAGGGATTATTTTAAGCTTGTTAAATACATATTTTGTATTTTATTTTGGTTTCCATGTTTTTTTAAATTAAAAATAAAATGTTTAAATTAAAACTTTTATCGTTATCTTATTTATTCTGCTAATTTTTTTTATTTTGATCAATATAAACATGTATATTTTTTATTCTGACATTGTTTAGTTTTGTCATTGTTTGTTAATTATATTGAGTTTAAAATATTAGAAAAAAAGTTGTTTCACATTTTTTACGATACAATTAATTTTAATTCGTATAATGCGAGTATTGATTTGAACATAATAAAGGCATATTTATATAAGTTTAAAATTTTGAAATGAAAAATAAAATGAATAAATTAAGTCAGTTTTAACTTTTCGTCTTTATTTATGCCAAATGTGTATTTTTTAAACTATGGATTAATGTAAATAAAATATATTTATTTTGTTCCTCATTTTGTATTAAATATTACATAAAATTTAGATTTTTTGTAAAACTGTTTTATATTTTTTGATATTTAATGAATTTTTAAATAACTATTAAAGTTACTCTAATATAGAATGATCATATCTACTTAAAGTATATTAAAACAGTATTAATAACAAAGCTAATTTATTTGTCTACAAACTATATAGGACTATTGAAATTAAAACAAGATATGTGTATTAATGCAATTTTTATTTCCGAAGAACCTGATTTATCTACCACATAAAATATATACAAATAAATGTTTTTTTATAAGAAAAATTACAGTTTATTATACTATCACAAATATTAATATAATTATTTTGTTAATGTTTAAAAATATAAAAAAAATTTAAAAATTTTGTTTTTTTAATTAGTTGCTGTATTTTTTTGAGCAACTTTCAACAAAAAGTAATAATTTCTTTTTCTAACAAATAAAAAATATCTTTGTTATTAATTAATCCTCTCATATAACAATTATTCACAAATTATTTACCATTTAATTTTAAAATTTTATTTATTTCATTTAAAAATTTTACTAAATTGATATAAAAAATTAAGCTGATAAAGTTGAAAAATAGGAATTATTTTCTTATTTTTATCTAATTTTATATTTTAAGTAACATTGTAAATCGGTAAAAAATACTATTGAGTAATTTTAAGATTTAATTTTGACGAATAGAAATATTTAAATTCTGAAAATAAATAATGAAATATGAATATTTATATTGAATGAAAAATGTTTATGAAAAAGTTGGTAATTTTTCACAGAAAAACTGTTTTTGGAGAAAATTTAGATTTATCTGCATAATGCGCAATGCAGAGAAATATAAATTAAAGGATTCTAAGAAAACACATAAAATTGCAACTAATGAATTGTAAGCCACTTAAAAATTATTTTTCTTATAGATTATTACATAAATACCTATTATTTAAGTTAATATTTATTTATAAATGGTAATAATTTAAATTAATGCTAATTATAATAACTAATTTATAAAATTACATTAAATATTATATATTTAATAGTTTATTTTTATTAATTATTAATTCATTTAGTATTAATTTAATTTTTAATAAATTTATTTAGTAAATTAATGAAAACTTTGTAAGTGTTTTTTAATCCAATAGATGGCAGCACATTAAATGTAACAAGTACAAAATGTAATCGGTAAAATACTTGTTACTTTAAAAGTAACTGTAATCAGTACGTACCAGGTACAAGAAAAGTAACTATGTCCCATCCCTATAATAAAGCCCAATGACATCACATACGTGCGTCATAATTTCGACATGGAGATTTTACCACGAATTCACTCGGCTAATAAGTTTTACCGGTGAAGTTGCTCTCGATTGCTGACGGCCATAACTTCAGCTTTTAATCAGAAAAACATTTAAAAAATTCACAAAATAATATTACGACATTTATGCCAAAAAACTAAACAATTAGAAATTCATAAATTTTGGTAATTTCGTATTAAAAAAATTACAAAAATTTGCCATAGAGGGCAATACATTACTTTTCAAACAGTAATTCATAGAATAATCAATGTTAGTTAATAAAACTTAAAATTATCGACGTCCGAAATTTTCATTTTAAAAGTTGTATTCAATTATGAAATTTAACGTATTTTAAAAAATCATGATATTTTTATAGTTATCATTTCCAATTCCTAATATTTATCGATTCACCTTTTTGCGCATATCGGTTAATATCGATTTTTGAGCAAGATGTTTAATTTGAAATGAGGTTGAGAAGCAAGAAGTTTATATTGTTGTTGTCAAGCTAATGTTTTGATTACGATTTTCTGGAGTTCAGCATGGCTGAGCAGAATACTAACAATAGTTCTAGTGCTGTAAGTTTAAAAGCATTTATGGGGAGTTATAATTGAAGAATTATTTTTAGACTATTGTACTACATGTTACATATATGCTTGAGTGCATTAATTTTTACTTTAAAATGTTAGCGCTCGAATTCAAAATTTTATTATGCTTTGCAAAACTTCATAGAAAATTTTATCATTATGTACCTAGAAACACGTATGATTCAGTTCACATATTTTTTATAAAGACCATGCATTTAAGGATTAATCGTTTAAATTAGAAATATACAAATACCCACATAAATATCAGATTTTTAAAAAATGATATTTTAAAAGTTTACTAGATGTAATGGAAGAAAATTTATTTTGAAGTAAAAACATGCTGTGTTATGTGGAAGGGAATGTTATAATAATGTATGCTTTATTGGATTTTTCAAAAACATCCCTTAATTTTAACAAGCACATGAATTTTTGTTGATATGAATTATCTGAAAAGATCACAAAACAGTTTATTTTAACTCTAGTTTCTTTATTATAAAATATTAGCAAAAGTTATTCCTTTTATTATCCAATAAAGAATCTTTACCAAATATGTCACTATCATTGCTTTAAATGTTACATGTATCATTTTCTAAAGCGCAAAAATTATTTCAGGTATTGTTCTACTTTAATTTTATAAATCTTATTTAAAAGGTTGGTTGTACACACTCTAATGCATTTATCATTAAAAATGTAATGGTGTTAAAATTCATAGTTAGGATCAAAGATGATGTATAATTTGGATTTTTCTTTGTGATATTCAAAACAGTAGTTCATCTTACAACTTATTTTATGTTTTTCATAAGGTTCATTAGTAATTCATGATTGTTAATTGAAAATATCTCTGAAAAGTATATTTTAGCAAGGTTTTACAATTAAGTTCTGACCATTTCATTGAAGTTTATAAACTAACTTCTTAAGTCATACTTTGTCTCTCTTTGTTGAGGTATTTTCTGTGATTTGATTTTGATAAATGGAAAGTTATATATGTTTCTACTGTTTTGTTTTAGAATTTTTCAACATTATTTCTTTAAGACAATGTTTTGTTTATTGTTTTTCTTAAGTGCTGTAAATATAAACAATGATAATATTACTTTTTATATGCAATAAATTCACAACAAAGGCCTTTGAAAATTAGAATTTGATTATTAACTTTCTGTTTTAAGAACCATAAAACAATAATTAACAAAATCACTAGCAAGTTCTAATTGTTCTAATAATTCACTATACCATAGGCCATACCACATTGTTAATATTAGTATTAAAAATATCAAATATAAACATATAAAATATCATTCCTTGATAACTCTGTACAGAACTGTTTTTTACGATTAAGTATGTATATTTGGAAGTTTATTATTTCTTGATTTGTTGATGCTCACTTGTTACTATTTTTTACTTGCTTTCTCTGTTTTAGTTGGCATAGATTTCAATATTTATGACTTGTCCATTAAGAAGCCTGTAGTAAATTTCTTTCAACTATTATAAAATTTTATTAAAAATTTTCGATAATCTGCGCTTTAGGTCCCCTACTCTGCCAACTTGGTGATAAATGCACCAAGCGTGGTAAACCGAACATTTTTATACCCAATGAGCTCTTTATAGCAACCTCCATAGGAAATAATTTGCGCTTTTTCGCGCATGCTCATTAATTAGTTTTTTTCTTTTAGCATTTTCATTGGTCGTTAATTAGTTTCAGTTTGAAAAATCGGTCATTTTCATTGGTTGCTAATTAGTTTAAAACCGTTAAAAATCGTATTCTATTATTGCCATGGCAACAGCGTTTTTGAAAACGCGCCAAGTACGAGACCCACAGCACACTTTCGCCAAGTTGGCAGAGTAGGGGACCTAAAGCGCATTTTCTGCAAAATTTTTATTGACCTTTTTTAGTAAATTTTTTTATTACCTATTTATTTTGTGATTTGGTGAAAAAGGTTTCACCAATGACTTTCTGAAATGGAAAAGTACCTAAATTTTTTATTATAATACCTGAAGATTCATTTAATAAAGCAAAAACTAATGAATAGAAACAACTACAAAATCCACACCTCCAGGGACATTTCTCATTTTCTTGCAGCCACATATTGTGACTTTTAAATCAGAATGCAGTCACAGACAAACTTTTGATATCTTTTTTGCTTTGTGAAGGGAAATTAAGTCTTCTCATATATTGGTGACTTTCAATAGTGTAATTTTGGTGTATAAATTTTTATTTATCATTTCACCCACACAAAAGAAATAATCTTGATTATACTTGCATTTGATTATAGTTTATTACCAATGTTTATTAATTATTAATAAATTCATTAAAAACCAATGCATTTTAGTATCATACTAAAAATTTTAGCTAATAAGATATGAAAGACACATTTTAACTAATTTATGTTCAGCCTTGTAATATATATTTTAAGGAAATTTAGAACTTTTTTTAACACATTGTTAATATTCGAAACTAATTATCTTTAAATTTATATCAGTTCTAGTATCAGCAAGAATTTTAAATACTTATATATTTCAGTGACCATTGCTGCGAGAAAAAAAATATCTCAGATGTTGGTAACTACATCACCTGAGCTATTTAATGAGGTCATGTGTTATATTATTATAACGAATGTAATTATTATGATTAAACAGTCTGTGTAACTATGCTGATGTAATAAACAGAAGATGAATGAATGGTTTCATAGAATTTAAATGAATGAAACAGCTTTTGTGTGACAATAGTTTAAATCCATTTTCCTGTACTTTCAAGAGTCTGATTTTAAGAAACTGACTTAGTTGAAATAAAATTTGTTTACATTAAATTAAGTTAGGTAATATATTTTAAAATATATCATCTGTTTTTGGTTTAACTTATTAACATATACAATATAGTTACTTTAAATTATTCTATGATATTATAAATCTCACACATACATGCACGCTTTAAAATATATTATGCAGTTTAAAAATTATCCTAAGGTGCAAATAATTTTGTTCTGAGATAATTATAATAAAAATATTATTGATTTATATTACAATAAAACTGTTATTTTTTTGGTATTTTTCTATGAATGGAATTCCAAATAATGTTCTATATAGTTATGATAATTTATTCAAATCTGTAAATTTTTCCTCTATCATACATAAAATAATCATTTCTTTAATTTTAAATTGAATGGTATATTTTTACTGTGTGATTTTCTTATTAACCTTCATCATTTTAAATAATTAAAACAGTTTTTGTTATATTAGTATAGATACAATAATACAGAAATATTATATTCTTTATATGATAATGTTTTATGACAACATTTATTTACTCCGCCAATGTTTATATCTTATTATGATTATTATTGGAATAATCCATAAGAGTTTATTTGTTTTTCAATTTTTTTTAAGTATTGCTAAAGTTATTTGTAAATATAAAAAATAAAATAATTGTATTTATTACTGTAAAAGTGAAAACCTACTATATTTGATTATAAATGGTTTTATATTTATATTTTCATATACTTTATTTAATCGCACATAAAAAATGTTGGTCATTTGGTGGTAACATAATAGACAAAATATAATTCTATATATACTACTGGCCATTAAAATTGCTACACCAAGAAGGCAACATGCTACAGACGTGAAATTTATGCGAAAGGAAGAAGGTGCTGTGATATGCAAATGATTAGCTTTTTAGCACATTCAGACAAAGCAGGCACCAGTAGTGACACCTACATTGTGTTTAAATGAGGAAATTGTTCAGCCGGTTCCTCATACACAAATTGCATTTGAACATTGTTGCCTGGTGAAAAGTTGTTGTGATACCTCGTGTAAGAAGGAGAAATGCGTACTAGCACGTTTTTGACTCTGATAAAGGTCGAATTGTAGCGTACCGGGATTGCGGTTTATCTTATTGCAGTATTGCTGCTCGCATCGGTCGAGATCTAATGACTGTTAGCAGAATCTAGAATCGACGGGTTCAGGACGGTAATACAAAACACCATGTGGGATCTCAACGGCCACCTATCACTAGCAGCCGAGAAGACAGGCATATTATCCTCATGGCCGTAATGGATCATGCAACCACGTCACGAGCCATGAGTCAAGAAACGGGTTCGTTTGGAAGACAACAAGTGTCTGCACGAACAGTTAGACGACATTTGCAGCAGCATGGACTCTCAGCTCGGAGACCATGGCTGAGGCTTCCCTTAACGCTGCGTCATAGACAAGAGCGCCTTCAATGGTGTGATCAACGACGAACTTGGGCGCACCAATGGTGAGACGTCATCTTTTCAGTGTACAGCATCATGATGGTCGCATCCGTGTTTGGCGGCATCGTGGTGAATGCACACTGGCAGCGTGCATTCATCATCATAATACTGGCCCATCACCTGGCGTAATGGTATGGGGTGCCGTTGGATACACGTCTCGGTCACCTCTTGTTGGCATTGACGGTGCTTTGAACACTGCACGTTACATTTCTGGTGTGTTACGACCCGTGGCTCTACCCTTTATTTGAGCCCTGCGAAACCCTACGTTTCAGCAGGATAATGCCCGACCGCATGTTGCCGGTATTGTACGGACCTTCCTTGATATGGAACATGTTCAACTGTTGCCCTGGCCAGCACGTTCTCCAGATCTTTCACCAATAGAAAACGTCTGGTCAATGGTTGCCGAGCGACTGGCTCGTCACCAAACGCCAGTCACTACGGTTGATGAACTGTAGCATTGTGTTGAAGCTGCATGGGCATCTGTACCTGTAATCCAATCGCTGTTTGACTCAATGTCCAGGCGTATAACTGCTGTTATTACTCCCAAAGGTGGTTGTTCGGGGTACTGATTTCTCAGAATCTATCCAGCCAAACCTTTTGAAAATTTTTTCACTTGTTATTTCTAGTATAATATATTTGTCCAATAAATATCATTTTGTTATCTGCATTTCTTCCTGGTGTAGCAATTTTAATGGCCAGTAGCATAGTATAAAACTTTTTATAGGTATTTAAAACTCTAGTATATACTGTATATAAATCAACTATTCTGTTAGATGAATCCTCACCCTTTTTGTGAAATCAAACATGTTATCTTGATAAAATTTCCACCATGATGTTGGAAATTTTTGCATGTTTAAATTTTAACATGTGTTATAATTTAAAAAATAAATTAAATAATAAGATTCTCAGACATGTCATTGATTGCTTGTGACAAAACCACTATTCTCTTTTTAGGTTTTGTGCATTAAGTAACTCTTTGCTTTAAAGTTTGATTTTTGAAAAAATTCTTTACATATATGTAATAAAAGACTAAGTAACTCTATAGGTTTGGCGCTATTTCCAATTTTCACGCCAAGTGCCTTACAATTATCTCATCGACCTAAACTATGTCACTAAGCGCTGTATTTAGTTATCATATACCAATTGCGCTCTAAATTCAACTTTGCAGTGGTATGCTGTTTTAAATTTCTAATATCAAATATTTCATTATAATTACTTACTACAGAAATATTAAAATCCTAGTAACTAGAAACTATTTTTACAACATAATAAAAAACAATATAAATTAAGTATCATGTGGTCAACAACGAGTTACAACCGGACAATGAAGCTAAATCTATAACGTAAATAAACTTCATTTTTATAAAAACTCAAATTTTAATCAACCAGGCAGTGCCACTCACTTTAAAGAAAACATCCTTGCAATGGAATCTCAGATTGCATTGAATTGAGTAATAAAGCTAAATCTATAACTTAAATAAAATACATTTTTATGAAAACTTGAATTTTAATCTACCGAGCAGTGGCACCCACCTTAAAAAATTCAGTGTCATGCAATCTAGCCCCAATTTAAACTGAGCAATAAAAATAAATGTATAACATAAATATAAATTTTTTAATTAAAAACCAGAGTTTCTAATCAATCAATATTACTATTCTGAATGAATATAAATATATAAAATGTTTATAAAAATATGTAACAAAAGAAGCAATATTAATTAAAAACATAAAATCTCACCATTGCTGCTTGCAGATTTGTCAACTGTTTTTATAGTTCCCAAAAATTCATTCATGATATTCTTGGAATGATTATTTAGCCATATATACTCTGTGAGGAAAACTATAATTCAAAATAATTAATTACAAATAATGAAAGCGATATGAAAATAAATTTATTATTTGAACTTTCAAAATAAATTTTATTAATTTGGAAGTTCTATTATCTAAATTACTTTAAAAAATTTAAAATAAATTCACTGCAATCTAATCTTCAGAAGCTTAACTTTCAAAAAAATTTCAAAATGTAAACATTAAATCATCCATTTCAAAAACTTAGACTGTAATCTAAAACAAATGAGCAATGAAATGCTTCATGCATCATGTTATGTTATAAAATGAAAGTTACTTCATACAAACACATTCCGACTTAGTAAGCCAGTTTGGTGCATTTTATCGCTGTTCTGGCATCTAATCTTAGGCGCTTATATGTTGATGTATGTTTGGTTCTCTTATATCTCCTTGATTGGCATAAAAATATTTCTAATCACTACAACGTTAATTCATTTGGTAGAAAACTTTTATTTCTATTTTAAATAATTTGTATATTTGACTCTTTTTGTATGTACATTTTCTTTTCTTGATAAGAACATTTTTTGCGGAACTATTTGTTAATATTTTAATCTATCTATATTTTTAATGGAAAACAACTGTATTTTTTGTAGTCACATTAAAACACTAATATTAATGTGACAGAATTTTTCTTGTATAATATTTGTCATGAAAATTAGTCATGTCATGTGATTAGTTTTGACAAATGATTGTTTTAATATTCTGTGCATTTTACTTTGTTTCTTGAATAATAATTTCCTATTATGTTTATTTTGCAAGAACAAATATAATAATATATATTTTATAAAACTTTTATTTGAAATTTAGCAATTATTAATTTTAAATGCATCATTGACTTTTACCATGTGTTAAATTATTAGTACTTTTCCTTTATAAGTTCTGTGATTTTGTCATTATAAAAAATGTTTTTAAATTGCAGGATTCTGATAGCTTTCATCAAGAAGAATTAGCTCATGTTGAAGAACTGTTAATAAGTAGTAGGCAAGAATGTATTGAAATAGGAGAAAAGTTTCAGAACTTAAGTTTTCAGGTACAATTTTGAATTGTTACTCATAGAATTTTTTGTCAGCAAAATACATGAAATCCATAAGTTTTATTGTATTTATTAAGTCATGTTTTAAGATTCTCTCATTCAACTTGAAATTTTGATTCATGTTATATTCTTTGTTATTGTAACTGTTGCTATTATATTTAAATGTCATTCTTTTTCTTTTTCATTTTTTTTAAATATTTTTGAAACAAATTTTCTATGATGTCAAAATATTTTTATCTTAATTTAAAATATATCTCAAATATGAAGTTTTGCTTAACATATATAAAGTTATTAAAACACATTTGTTTATTGTTAATTTCAAATAGAATTATGAAATGCAGGATAAGAAAGTGTATTTTTGTCCTGTGTTTATTTTACACAGATTTCATTTTTTCTAATTTTCTCATCAATGATTTAGAAATTTGGAGGAACATTTAATTAAAAGATAAAGAAAAGTCTAAACAAAATTTATTTACTGGTACTATGAAGACTTTAACAACTAGATTATGGCTTTCAAATCAACATTATGATTTGCATTGATGTTTTGCATTTAAATATTAAAATAATTTTTAAATTATGAAAATCTCTTATAATAAATTTGAACTCAGGCATACAAAAGTTAATAAATATGTATGAAAAATAATTTATGTATCATGTACTAGAAAAAATAGATGTATTTTTACTTATATAATTAAAGTGCCCTATATTTTATAACTAATAATTCATGTAAAATAAAAAAATCTTACAAACTTTTGTAATTTAATTAAAAAATTTCAAATTTTATGTCTCTAATTCATTTATCTTGAAATTCTTTATTTGAAACTTTTATTGTACTTAAATTAATTTTTATGTACCGTATTTTCCTGTATATAATCCGCGGATTATGTGTTTAAAAAGCTCCGAATTTCGTTGTGCGCATTATACGCCGCCGCGGATTATCTGATTAAAAACATTCTTCACCAGAAAAGCTTATAAGAAAGTTTTGAAAGAAATACTTTTTATGTTTCATAAAATAAATAACAGGTGGTACCAGGACACACCTGAGTTATTTAAACTATAATCGGCTTTGTGCAATTACGTTCAAAAACGAATTCGGTTCCTCTTAAAGATTTTACGGTTGTAAATTCGCTAACGTCATTTTGCGATTTGCCTTGACATGAGCTGTTTCGTTTTGAAAATATTCAAATACGTATATCGTCATATGGAAGTGAAAATTTTTAAGTTACACAGCAGATTTTAAATTAGAAGCTATAGCGAAGGCAAATAAAAACAATTGCGTCAAATGTGTTAATGTGAAGTGAAAAACAAAGCACGCGCGGTATAAAAAAAAAATTGTATAAAATACGCAATTTGTAAATAACCCATTTCTTTCATTTAAATATTAACGAAGCAAATATATGTTAATTTAAATATGTCTAACATCGTTTTAAAAGTTATTAGAAGCTAAATATCGATAAGTTTTACAAGACTCTCTTCTCAAAATTATCGCTTTTGATCGATCTCGTGCTTTCATCTCAAGTTTATCGCACTTTGCGATGAACTGGATTTAGACTGATATTTTTCATAATAAATGCTTTTTTTCTATACAATTTAATAAATTTTTAATCCTACTGTGCATTTTTTTATTTTATGTGACACCTATATTAACAGCAGTACATATTTTAGACTATTCGTCGAAAAAAAATTGCCTCGGATTATATACAGGAAAATATGGTACTTGAGTTAGAATTTGTAAATTTTGTTAGATTTCACTTAAAACTAAAAATTAATGCTAATTTACTGTGTCATGTTAACAGGTTGTAAGTACAGCTTTTAGAACAGCAATCATATTCCATGCAAATCTAAAGTTTTCATAAAAATGCAATCAAAACGTTTTTTTTTTAAGCTATCATTTAAATTAAAAGTTGCGATTTTCTGAGTTAGTAAGTTAGTGAATTCATTTAGAAACCACTCCAGAGGGTAGGACTCTTTAAAAAGCAAATGAGATGTTTTCAATGAGATTTTAGAACAAGATACAAATACTAAAAGTATTCAGTGTTGTATATATTTAATATTTTGCTTTTATACAAAATCTTATTTTGCTTTTATTTATGTCCTTTTATCATGAATATCCCATGTTAGGAATTTTTATCCTGTTTTGTAAGTATAAAAATATTAAAAAAAAAAACTGAAAAAAATCCTTTTATATATTAGTTTTATATTTAAAGTATTTTATTATTATTATCAAATTTTGTGTTGCAGAATCAAAGTTTATACATTTCTGAGAATGAATAAACCAAAGTTATTGTTAATAAGAATGCTAATAAGTTTTAATATAATATTTCATGCCTGGTATTTGAATTCTTTTTATAAGAATCAGAAGATAGTTATTACTTTGTATAGTGTTTTATATACTTTGAATTAATGGAAATGCTTTTATAGGATTCAAAAAGTGGTGATATTTATAAGCAACTGTACACGTTCACATAAATTATTTTTGATTTCAATGATGTAATATGGCTCTTTTTTGTTTTGATGTATGCAAAATAGTTAATTTAATTGACAGCATTATAGTTCTTAGGTGAAAAAGTGTTCTAATATTAATACAATAAAATTTATAAAATATTTTATGATTTTTAATCTATTAACAACATTATTATATGTTTGTGATATTTAATTTATTATTATTATTTTTTATTTTATTTTTTTTTTGTATTTTTAGCTTACTTTTGCATTATTACATTGTTTGAAAAAATTTTAGTTAAAAAGATAAACTGCATTTTTGAGTCATAGTATTATATCACAAATTTGTTTTCTGTACTTCCTACTTACTATTTTTAGATTTTTAAGTACATTTTATCCAAGAAAAAATTTTATATTGAATTTTCTTTTGTTTATTTTTACCATTTTTTAATTATTAAAATATTTTTGCACTTTTTCTGCTTCTATATTTGCATGTAATATTCAAAACTAATTTAATAAGTATTTAAAAAATTCTCTTAGTTTTATGGTTGTAGAATTTATAAATATACTAAATAAATTCTTAATATTCAGTTTTATAATTAATATTTAATTTTTTT
>JAPDSC010135398.1:38795-76898 GCA_026290005.1 Latrodectus geometricus | reverse complement strand
CATATTTCAGATAAGCTGTCAAATCATGTAAAAAAAAAAAAAAAAAAAAAAAAAAATCAAAAATAGGATGATGAATAACGATGATAATTATTTGATTTATGTTTGATAAATTACATATATTGTAATAAACTTTTTCTAATTTCAGCATTTTAAAGAAAATCTTAAATATATTTTCTCAATTTTTAATTTACTGAGCTATGAAAAATAGGCTGAAAAATAAAAGCATATGTCCTCACAATCAAATATTCATAAGTAGCACAAAATGAAATTATGTAATGTATTAATTATGCAAAATGAAAATATGTAATTATATATAAACAGAAATATGTAGAGAGGCAACGTGGAAAGTTGTTTAAAAAAGAATTGAAGTGTGTTATTATCATAAATAGCAATTATAAAATTTCAGAATAAATAGCAATAATAAAATAAGCATTTTAGTGTCATTAAAATAAATCATGGAAATATGAACTTCACAAATTATTTGTGAATAGTTCTAGCTGAAAATCATTTTAGTAGCAAGTATTGTGAAAATCGAGTAAAGGTGTTACATAAATGTTTGATTCAATTTATTATATTATATTGATTAACTTCAAATAATTTACATCCTCTCTAAAATAGGAATTTTTAAAAACATCATATCATTTTTAAAAACATCTTATCAAATATATTTTTGCAAATTTTATCAAAACCTAATTGTTTTGTTTATTATATTATCATATATCTTTACAAATTTTTTTGAGCAATCATAATGCTCAAATTACATTTAGATGCAAAGTGAATACATTATAGATAACATAAAACATCTTTTAAAGGATATTTTTTTAAATGTCATACAATTTCAGCATTTTTTATATCTTATTAATTAGGTGATTTTTAAGAATAAAAACTTCTGGTCTTAGTAGCATTTTGTATCAGTGTTCTTAAAACCATTTAATTTTTAGTTTCATTTTTTTTAGTCATCTACTCTATTTTTATTGTCTGACAGTATGTTCCATTTATAGACTTATTATTTTCTAGTAATGAGATTGATGATTTTTTCCTTTTAATTCATTACGACTCTTTCAAAAAATATATTAATGTAATTATTACTTTTATTAGAAACTTAAAAAGTAGGATAGAGAAATGACCTTTTTAACTAAGAATTTGCATTTACAATGTTATTATAAACAAAGTAATTAATAGTTTCATTTTTCAACGCATCGATTGCTATCTAATAAATTGGGGGAAAAAAACGTTAGATATTTTTAAAATAATATTTTGATTGCATTTTGTTTTTAATATGATGAATTAAAAATTGATTCTCGGTATGAAAGATGTTAAATAAAATTATTTCATTTAATAAAGAATTGCTGTTTTTAAAATTATAAAAGACAAAAATGATTTTAAAATATTCTGCCTCTGAGTTTGACAGTCACTCATTTATCATTTGAGATAAATGTCAAACTTTGCGTTTTTTAAAATTTAGTATTGAATAGTTTTTATGGGCATAATTTAGTTTATTCTCGTGTATTTTGAACGTGTAAATTTGTTTTACTTTTATTTTCTACTGAAGTATTTGTTGAAAGGATTTTTTTTTAAAAATTATGTTTTAAAGAGAGTTCATCACGATCAAAATCAAATCATTTAGAAACATTTATATTAATATCATTAATAAAATATACAAGATAGTTTATAAATTGTTGGGTTAAATATGTTAGATTTAAAAATATTAAATGTCAAATAAGTATCAAAACAATAAAATATTTAATAGATGCTGGTTCATAATAATTTAAAAATCACTTTTCATCTAATTCCAGGTAACATTTAAATCATTAATATGGATTATATTAAATCTTTACAAATATGCTTAGAAATTCTATAAAAACATTAAATTCTCTTAAAAGAAGGAAATGTCATTTTAGTTAGTACTTAAAAAAATTGCCCTTTTAAAGATATTTTATAGCAGTCTGGAATCAATTATATTAATGACTTAGTTCACACTTAGGACTGTATGCTAAAACTATAAATAGTACTCGGAAGTACATCAAAATAACTAAATCGTTTTTTTAAGGATATATCTAGAATATCCTCTCCTTATTGTTAAAGATAATTAAATAAATTTTATATAAAAACTCACTCAAGTTAAAGTAATGACAAAAAAGTATCATGCATCAAAATGCATTCCATAGTGGATTATGATTTTAAAATGATGAGTTTTTTATTTTACATCTAAAAACATAAGGTATAAAATATTCATCTCAGCATGTTTTGAATTTTAGAGAAAAGTTAGGTGATTTTAGAATGTATCATTTCTAATGATGCATACAGTGAACATTATTATATTACTAAATTCCTTCTAAGAAATATTGAATAGAAAAAATTAATGCTAATAACTATGCTAATATTGTTTTGTGAAAGAAGTTTCTAAACTATAAGGAAATAATGGTTGAACTTTCAACAAGACTACATTCTTTTTTCATTTGAAAAAATAAAGCATAAAATTGGTACTAACAAAACATTCTTGCTGTGACTAAAAGTGATAACATCAATCACATGTTTAAACTTTCTAGATTATATCACATGGAGAGAATTAACAGGTAAATTTAAAAGTACACATACACACAGAATCTTGAAATTCAGAGAGTTTAACTTTTTTTTTTTTTTTTTTTTTTTTTTAAGGAATCAAATTCAAGTACCTAATTAAATTGATACATATTAATATTAAAAGATTTGCTTAAAAATTTCTAACACAGGATATAATAAAATTTGAAAAAAATATGAATATGAAAATATAATAAAATTTGAGTAAATCAATGTGACAAATAATGCAAAAACATTTAATGGTACTCGTATTATTTGTCAGTCTTATAGGGCTTTCTGTACATTATAAGAATTTCAAATGAAATGAAATTTAAATTCTTTAAAAAAAAGGGGGGGGGGAATTTATGTAAGAATTGCTAGTGCATAAAATTTTACATCATACATTTTTGGTAAAAGTTTTGAAATATAATTTTACATTTTATTTAATGAAGTTATCATGTAAGATTATAATTTTTTTTGTTCAAACGAGTTGCTATAACTTAATGAACAAAATCTCATTTTAAAGTTTGTTTTGACTTGATTCCACTACATATACACCAAATTATATATGTTTCTTTGTCTAACTTTTGCTTAATTATATCCCTGACAACAAAAATCACATTTTTTAAGTTTTCAAAATGCTTACTGATTTAATATTTTTGTTGAATTTTAACTTTTTATTTTATTATGAAATTCAAAAAATGCTATTTTCAAATGCATATGTGCTCTTTTTCCAATTTAAATGGTATGATCCTTTTTAAATTTAAAATTACTTTTTGTGTATCATGCTTATTTATAAATCAAATGTTTTATATTTCATACATGTTTATTAAATAAATTAAAAGTTAAAAAACTATTAATATATATATATATGTGATATACAATTTTAATATATAATATAAAAGTAATTTATTAAATATCAGAAGGTTGCCAGTGCAACTAATTTCAAACTTCATTTATATTATGTTTACTAAATGAGTACTAATTCCATTATATGTGAGAAATAAAAATTTTTAATCAAAATAAATATATCCATAAACATATCTAACATAATAAATAAACATTTTGAATATAGTTAGTGTCATATTTTTTTAAAATTGTATATTTTTATCTATATATGTATAAAGAAGTTGTGTATTTGTTCATCCACATTTAATGAACTTTTTCACGCTTGACCTCCAAAATATAAGAAAGATCACTTTCTACACAACTTCTTGTGAAACAAACTCCAATACTATTTTCTTTCACTTTAAACATGGAGTTTAAGCATTTCTTTAATTGTTATTATTTTCAGTTTTTAAATTTTGTTGACTGAAAATCATGAAATGATTCTAACCATTTGATGAGTTTAAATTCTGTCATTTCCAACTCTCAAAAATACACCACAATAATATCGAGATACTACATCTTTTAGTAATTTAAAGTAAATTTTAGAGAATTATAATGTGGTACATTCATGAGTATTATTTCTTTGCGTGCTTGTTAAAAGAGAAAAATTCATTAGTGAGATTTCTTTTCAATTTTAAAGTTTCATGAAATTTTTAGCAACAAGCGCATCTTTATTTTCTGTGTTTTCACACATAAGATTATCATTTTATGAAATATTCTTTATTTATAAAGTAAAATATTTTTGATTTTAAATTCTCTTCTTTTGATTTTATCACTTTACAACAATTATACTTTGATGTCACTAGTGCTCTGCTGCCAGAATACCATCAATATTTTGGCTATAACATTTACAAGGCAATAAAAGAATGATGTTCATTAATCTGAATTATAAGTTGTTATTATTTGAAAAGAATATATATACTGTTATAAATAGAAATAGCAAAGAGGGAAGTAGATAGATTCTGTTCATTAATCAAAAAATGAATGGACAGTAAACAAATACATTGACGAATAACAAACATCTCATTAGAGTATGCAATGTTTAGTTTTGAAGAGCTAATATTTTCAGTATTTAGTTGAAGAAAAAGATGCATAACTGTATTTTTCGACTTTTTTAGTTGAAAAGTGTGTTTTTTCTCAAAAATCATCTTAGTTACTATGAAATAAAATTTCAAATTGGTAAATTGGCCATAAATGACTTAAAATTTGCGGGAAAATAAAAAAAAATATTTGGTAACTCTTAGTTCATCTATATTGTAGATTATAATGATCACTAGAAAAAAAATAATATAATAAAAAAAAAACTTTACAATGTTTTTTAAAACAAATTCATAATGCTCTCAAATTTATAATGCTTAGTATATTTTTCTTAAGAAGCCCTCAAGAAGAAAAAAGAATATGCCTTCAAAGAGAATAATGTAGACTGTAAGAAGTAGATAAAGGCTGTAGAAGATTTAGCATAATGCAGGGTGCACTAAGGATGAGGCCTGCTACTATTCAACCCTTTTCTTTAATCTGCCCTGTTTTTGACAATAGTGCTGATGTTCTTATTTCAGCCTCCAAAAATTTTTTATGCACATTCGACATTGCATTGAATAATGCCCTGAGACTCATCTACAGTGGTTTTTTTTCTTTATATCTGTACTTATCATGGAATTACAAACAGGTATTAAATGTTTACACGACAAACACAGATATCTCTACACTGTAGCGACTCTTGAAAAGAGATTGTTATGAAAGAATAACTTCTGGCCTAACTAACGATTGAGTGCCCTTTGATTAAAAACATTTTTTATACATTTTTAAACATTTTTTATACATTTTTGATTCTTGTCAAAACTCAAAAAAATCTCTAACTCTTTGGATTTTCCAAGCTACAAAGTCCCCTCCTGTTGGCCATCTGTCTTATTTTGTATAATGAAATATGCTTCTCCAGATTCTGACCTTGTCTTCACTGTGCAAAGAGAAATCTAAGCAAGCAGAACTTAAAAACTGCAGCTCTTGTCGCCATTAAGGAATGATATAAAAATGATTACTTGATACACATATTTACTGATGGTTCGTTCCACTGAAAGAAACTCTGGACTGGCAGAAGATAGCATTGATTTCAATCATTTCCATCTCAAGGAACCTTTGGGCTTTAATTCTTTCCCGAAAATCTTGAAAAGACTTGAACAAAAATTTGTCTTCTTTATTGACTGTTAAACTGTGATGCACACTAACTGTAGACATGTTCTGCCGCTCATACCTACTGAATTCAAATTTAAAGACATTATTAACACTCTGATATGTGTTGGGAAGGAGATTTTTCTTACAATGGATTCCCAGCCATTGGAGCTTATGGGGAAATGAGTAGGCAGATGAACTTTCAAAAAAAAAAAAAAAAAAAAACATCACATGTTCCCTCATCTTACCTTCTTATCTAAGAAATCTTAAACCTCTCATAAAGCAAAGAATTATTTGCTTTATGAGAGGTTACTGTAGTTAAATATTTTAAACTACAGTAACCTCTGATAAATCGTGGGAGGTGTTCTTTATATCTTTCCTGCAAAAAAATTTTCCCAGAGCTACTGACTGGACACGACTATCTGCAAGCACTCTTGCACTTAAACTTGTGGATGCTTCGCATTGCATTTTGTGTTAAGACTGTGTTGATATGGATATTTGCATCTCTAAAAATGTCTTGCTCTTCAGGATGTCTGCAATTCTCCTTCGTTTAAGATACTTTCTCCTCCTAGAGATACTTCATTTTTATATTGCACTTTAAGACTTCGTGTGCTCGAAAGAGCCAATCAATGGATGTAACTAAAAAAAAGTGTATATTTTTCTGACTTTATAAAAAGATGTAAAAAAGCTTTGATTTGTTTACACTTAATAATTATATTGATTTTATACATTTTTTTGATTTTGATTATTTGTATAGTCCATATATACCAAAACTTTTTTAAAGCTTGTGCAAAGCAGAATTTGATATATATATATATATATATATATATATATATATATATATATATATATATATATATATATATATATATATATATATATTATAAAATATCAGTTTCAAATTTTCTTTAAATCAGTCAGTTTTAAAATATTATGATTGTTCATTTGAATTACTTGACTTCTTACTGAGACTACTCATTAAAAAATGTTATATCTACTCATTAAATAATTATAGTTGAGGTATATCCATTACCATTAATTATACTATAAGGGACTGTTTTTAAAAATTATCGTACATTTTTTTTGTATATTATCATATCCATAGTTACTGTAATCTTTACATTTATATTTCGACACTTTCCCTTAGTGAGAAGAATTATCTTTATACGAGGGGACTTCTCGCTTGTTGGAGAAGAACCTTTCTTTAGCAAACGTGCGCATTCGATACTCGGCTCCCGACCGGCATGAATGCACTTGTAACAACTCTCTGTAATTCATTAGTTATTCTTAAATAAATTGTTATTGTTTATAAATGATTACTTTTATTTACACACACTAATCATCCCACTATCAATAATTCTAGCTTTAAAGTCAGATTTTGTTAATGAAAATCGATTTTTTTACTGTTGCTATTTGCTTTATTTTTAAATTTTATAATCAAATAATGTTGATGCTCTAGTTTACAATGAAATGCTGTTAATGTCATAGTTTACAAGGTGAATTTATATGCACGCGAATTTGTTATAGATAGTTTATAGTGAATTTTTTCAATGGGATTAAAATCAATTGTTGGTGAATTTATGGAATGAAAACAATATTTGTATTTTCAAAATTCGAATTGGGCGAATTTGAATAGGGGTCTCCAAACTTTCCAGCCTTAGGGCCATTAGGCTGTTTACTTCAGTAAATTCTAGGGGGCCAAAACTGTTTTAATTTTTTTGCTTAATTACTTCTAGATAATTTATTTAGCAAGCGCCTTCACGCTCAGAGTTCGTTCTCACTCTTAGCGTGCATTCGCTTGCTAAATTCGTTGATTCAATTACAACAAATATTATGTGTCTTGATACGAACATAACACTTGACTTCTTGTCGTCAAAAGCGGAAATAGGTAGGTAACATCCTTTATCACTAACAGATGGCCTAATAGTTGCTTTGAAATCTCAGTAAATCTCAGTAATAATTAAACATTCATGAATAATCTCATTGGTGGGAGAAGGTTCTGTTTTATTAAGTTCATTTCGAGAGAGATTGCAATAATTGGAGTGTAAAAAGCTAGTATCGCGACTCAGTCTACCTAGGGAAGGCGAAGGAAGCGGAATTATGTTTATTGTGAAGAAAGAGTAATGCGTAACCGCTTAAAAGACATTTTTTAGACCCGTTTAAAGGACATCGAGTTGCTATTTGAATCGTTAGCGCCTTACTTTCAGTTCGTGGCTTCGAAAGTGGAAGGTTTGTGACAAAAATATTTTATTTCAAATCTGTTTTGATAGTAATTTGATATTCAGTGACAAAACATTGCATGAACTCATTAATTAATAGTTGGGGATCTATCGATTACGAAAAGGAGAATAGATCTAGAACACACACTGTAAAAGACTATTTTTTTTTAATATATATATATTTTTTCTGTCTTAAACGTTCACCCACTTTTTTTTTTATTAGGAAAAAACATATTTAAACATGAAATATCATTTATTCCTCAAAATATTCTCTTAGGGGGAAAAAAAAGGGTTTAGGAATTTATTTTAATGTTCAAGAACATTTAATAATCAAGAACACCAGAGATTCGACTAATGAATTTTTAGGAATAAAAGATTGGAAATTCCGAAACTTAAGTTAAAAGTACGTTTTAAAGTACTGAAGTAAAATTAACTACTTTTTCCAGAAAAACTATAATTATCTAGATAAATTGAGACGTTAAAAGAGCTAATTTACGTAAACTTTAACCACGTGATATGGAACCGAATCATCTCATGTAAATGAATTTTCAAGCAAGAAGAAGAAAGTGTTAAGTTTTTTTATGATTTTTCATTCCCGTTTCTTCCTTTAGTTTCCTTTTATACTTAAAAGTCGAATCGATATTCCTTGTTATCGATATGTATTGATAATTCTGAAAATCAGGCATTTATTATTTTTTTAATGGTAAAAATGATATTTGCCATGATTTTGAAAATCTATTGTCAATATTTAATAAAAGAATGGATGAGAATAAATTCAGGAGTAATGTAATTTTTTACTAAATAGTTAGAAATGTTAACATAAAGTAAAAGTTCGATAACAAAATCAATAAATAGAATTTTTCTGTTTCTTTCTATTTAAGTAAATAATTATGTAGCCAAAATAGAAAAATAGTTTTGTAACCATATTTATCAAAAAATTGTTTGCAATAAAACATTAACAATGCTTCGGCTTAGAGTGAAGATCTCTAAAAAGGATTGGATGAGATACCGAGTTCCGCAGTAGTTTCGAGTTGGAAAATGTTTGGAACCTCTAGTGTGCATAGCATCCTACACCATAAGATGAATGTGAAAATTCCATATTTTTTAAAGTACTCTAAATTTAATAAATATAGAATTTTTGTGCGTATTCTTTTTAACATTTGTTTTCTGTACACTATTAATTTGATGTTACATGTTTACAAATTGTTTTGAGTTTGTAAAATGAAATTTCTGGCATAAACTTCGTTTTATAATGTATTCACTTTTTAAAATCAAATTAATTTTTTTCTCATTTTTTGCTTTAGCAGTATTGTTTTGATGTGTTTATCATTAAAAATTTTACACAAGTATCTTAAGTAAGTACTGTCCTATTTTTTTTTGTTCCGTTGATGCTTCGCTTCGCGTGAACAACCTGTCTTTTAAGGGAACAAGAGTTCTATTTGAATTGATAGCGTGACACTTTCTCTGAGATTCCCTTGGGTTCCATGCTAGGCACTTTATTTCGATTCATATTAATGAATTGAATTATTGGAGAATAATCTGTGTTATTCCTTGTCGAAGTAATTTATTACAATTGTATTTTTTTGGCGGAAAATGATTTCGCCAAGGAAACGCATTATGCCAATGGAAGGATGTTTTCCAATTCGTGAAGATTATATTGCTTCATTTCCATGACTACCGATTCATATATAGTTTACAAGAATGGTATAGGAGAAAAATGAATTATTTTTTTGTTTTTGCGTTTTTTAACAATTAGTTTGTGAATGAGTGGCAGAGAGTGTAATTATTTTTATTGGTAGGGCGAGTTGTAAAACCGGATTGTTGAGAATTTTTGTGAATGTAATTCACAAGAATTGTTGATTATATATCAAGAATTGTTGATATGATATAAAGAATTGTTGATTATATTGTATCTAGTTTAAGTTAACACAAGACTATTTATTTATTTTGATTCATTATTTTTATCGGCTCATACATTATTTCGAAATATCTTTGATTGTAAAAATATTGCTTTGTTAGAATGAACTATGTAGAAAAATATAATATGTAAAGTGCTTATGTTTTAGAATTTTCATCCTTTTTCGCTTTGGATTTTCCCTCCAGAAAAATTGTTTATAAACCTTCACTTTTAATTGATATGCTTTGTTAACACTTAACTATATTAACCTGAAGCTTTGCACCTGATAATCTAAGTTCTTTGACAAGCTAGATTTTTATATTCTGATGATATTTATGGTCTAAATATCTTCAGAATAAGCATAAAAGATAACAAAGGCGCGTCATTTAATCACGTGACATCGTTGGTACAGCATTTCATGAGAAGTGAATTTAACCAAGAATTGCACTTTCGAAGCCTTTTGACTTACTAATATGATTCGATTTTAATGTTCTCTCATTTTTTAAAATGTTATACGAAATAAAATTACAAAACATATTCTTTTTATTCATGAAACTATCCTTTTATGTATCGATCCATTATTAAGCAATAAATTTTTATTATATGTATTTCAATTATTCGTTCAGATAATTTAGATCTGGGGTATGAATAGCTAAGACGATATTAAAATATATGTAACTTTTGTAGAGTAGATTACTTGAATTTTATCGGGACGAATGAGTTGTTTTATGATTTGATATAATTTTGTTTTAATGTACAACACATCTCCTTTCATACTGAAAATGTTAAATAGTAAATTTATATTATTTTTAAAAGAAACATCGAAAGATTCTATGATATTTGAATATTCTGTTAAGTTCTTTAATGAACATTAAATGATTATTTATGTATGTCCTTATCAGTTTCTCAAGAAGCTTTTAACCCCCCGAAAAATATATTCCACATTACTTATCCATAATATCTAGAATATTTTTATTCTTGTGAACAGAATGCAATAAGTTTTTCAAATGACGTGAAAGTCTGGAGAAGTAAAAGCTGGAGTCAAATTAGTGCTCGACGTGCAGGATTACGACGAAGAATACACCGTCTCATTATATAAAATCATAGAAAAATAACAGAATATTAATTTTATTAACCTGATTTAGCTATTTTTTAATTTTACAAAAGTTTACATGTACATTACTTACATTCCGAAGATGAGATTGATGGGGTTATTCATGTATTTCCCTCATCAAGTGCAATTTAGTTGAAAGCAATGATCAAAGCAGCCCTTGTGCGCAAAAGGTGATCATAAGATGACAGACTAAAAATATCTGTTAACTGAGAGATCAATGTAGTATTGAGAAAAAAATTAGAAATTGTATAACTTTAGGATAGAAATATGAATACAAATGGTAATTGTATAGTTACCTTTTATAATAAAAACGAAATGAAAAGTAGTTATATAATTAGTTATTTTTAATTAAAATTTTCTAGTTATGTGTGATTTTGTTTCACTGCATTAACTCTGAAGAAATAATTTGTAATTTTTTACTGTTCAATGCATCTAGTTTTAATTATTTTTTTTATTCTGGTATTGCAGAAGTGCTGAGTTGGCAGCTGAATGGTTAGTGCTCTAGCCTTCGATTCAATAGTTCATAAACTCGATTCCCACCTCGAGCGTGGATATTTCTAGGGGTTCAGAGTCCATTTAAAGCAATATAGTTTGTGTGCAAAATGTGACAGTAAAGCGTTAACCAAAAAAAAAAAAAAAAAAAAAAAAAAAAAAAAAAAAAAAAAAATCTGATGTTGTGGCGGTTCTTTTAGAGGTCCAAATTTCGATATTCGGATATGAAAAGAGTACCCTATATTTTAATTTTACCTCGACGGTTGAAATAATATTAGGTATACTTGAAAATTAAATGGTTAACCATCTGACCACTCTGCATTTTAGCATATAAACTTAAGTATTGACACACCTCAGGCTGAGCAACGAATGGGACTTCTTAATTATTCAATATTAGAAGCATGCTTATTTTTATTTCTTATTTTTCGTTGATAAATTACCCTTTTACCCCTTTTTCATTCTAGAATTGAAGATAACTTCCTCTTTTTTGTAATGCGCATTTCGGTCTTATAAGGGAAGAATTTTTTCTATGTATAAATTAAAAATGACAGTCATAAAATCGTATTTTCTTAATTAGTATTATAACGGTCTTTTTTTTCGATTTGAGAAAGTAAGTATTGGTTATATTTTCTAACACAGCTATTGTAATGCAGTTTAATATCCAACGCAAAAATTGACGAGGACTTTCACAGATATTCAGGGAATATTTGAAAAGTTGGTTAGAGAATGAAATATGTAAAAGGTAAGAGTAATAAATAAATTACTTATGTTCACTTTTTTATTCCGTGTACCGGATAATTAACAGCGGAGAATGTTTTAAGGAATTAGAATATTTATTATATACAGCCTTTTGATGTTTTTTTTGTATAAATGTCCATATTTACGTATCTCAAGAGGGGAAAAAATCCAGAAAACTCTCAAATACCTGCTTACCGGTCGAACTGGTAGCTGAATGGATAGCGTTCTTGCATTTGTTAAAAATAAAACAAAGTAAACCCATACTCCACCACCGATATCCAAGCAAAAAAGGAAGAAATAGATTCATTATTCACAAATTTTATTCTAAGTATTCGGGATTACATTTTGTTTTATTAAAATGCAGTGCTTAATTTTACGCCATAAAGATTTAGTTTTTTTTTTCTTTGTCACATTTTGTTGCGAAACTGTTAAGTGTACTGATTGTAGAATCATGTTTCCTAAATTTCTAAAATTGTAATAAATGCTGCTAAATGAATAATATTTGAATATTAATAAGATGATTTATTTTTATAAAAAATATCTGTTTTTATATTTTTCACCTATATATATATATATATATATATATATATATATATATATATATATATATATATATTTTTTTATATTATTTTCACCTGTTTGGGGAAAATAATATAAAATATGCTAACCCATTGAGATGATGTTATTTGATGATGTAATGAAGTTGGTTGCTATTATCACATAGTCTCTATCAGTTTAAATACTTTTTGTAAACTTTTTTTTGGACAAGAAAGTGTTATAACAAAGTTTCTGAATAGGAGATAATGAAGTACTATTTCAAAGTAAGACATCAAGTCGGATAAACAACTGAGTGACTAACATGTTGGCCTTCAGCTCAGCAATTCTGAATTTTATTCCCATTTCGGACTTAAACCATATTAAGCTCCTGTCTTATTAGCACTGATATACACGAACTGATCATAGAGCCAGTTCATTAGGTGTTAAATAATAACGATCTTGCGATCATATAAAAATCAAATGAAACGAGTTTTTCATTCCATGAATCTTCTAATATTTTTCTCATCATATCAGTATTTGGAATTCGAAAGGTGTACGTTTCGCTTTATTTCTTTTGTTTTCGCGTCGATTGTTTGTCGATAGATAAAGGAGTGTGTGGGTTTGTAGAGTGTGTGGATGAGGTAGCCATGGAGACGAGGACGCGGTGCGGGTGATGGGGCGTTGCTTCATATTTAGTAAATGCAAAGAAATAGTCGGCCACATGCTCGCTTTTAGAGCCGGTCTTCAAGGGTGGCTATTGGATGGAATTTTGCGGTCTATGTGTTCGGGATCGTATCAAATTATGGGAATGGGAATTTCACAGAAGGCAACAACAGGTAATATAAGAGGCATTAGGAACAGATAATATGCGTTTATTTTCTAAATTTTCTTCTGTTATCGTCTTTTTGTAAATGTTTAAGTTTTCATTATTTTTCAGTGGAGTATACTTTTGAAGTTACTTTTGGTCATTAAACGAGCTATGCAAAGGAATTAATTTTATTAATTTTACTTTTTAAAGAATAAAAAAGTAGAATTTGTATTCACTATTTCAAAATTATTTTTTCTGTTTAGTTTTCTTGATTCGATTTAAACTATGCTGTTAAATAGTTAATTATTTCAATATTCGAGCATGAAAACTATAAATTAAAGATTAGTGAAAAATTAAATAACTCTTCTGTAAATGATTGTTTTATAGTTATTCCCTTTTTAAAATAATTTGCTTTTAAATTGAAAAAAAATATTCTAAAATATTTAGTTTGAGGGAAATTTTTTCTTAAATTTATATTTATAATTATATTTTTTATTTTAAAATTTAAATTTTTGCTCAATTTGTACTTTTCATTTTCAATAAAGTTTAAGTATATTGTTTATTTAAAATAAAGCTAAATAATTACAAAATTAACTGTAAACTATTTTTTTACTATTAATTTAAGTGATTTATGTACAATATGTGATGTAAAAAAAATATAATATAATTTTAATAGTTTTAATCAAAACTAGAAATAAATTCAAAACTTGCTTATATTCATAGAATTATAAAAAAAGAGATATAAAGAATGTTAGGCTAATTATTAACAAACTAAATACATAGCTATAATAATATACGAATGTATAGTAAAATAATTAAAAAAAATTTTTTTTATTAAAATAATATTGTGGTATTGAAATTTACAAATTATTTTTATTATTAAAGTTTTAATGATGCAAGCCACCCAATTTTATTTATAATTTTTTTAAAAATGTGTTAATAACAATATTAATTACATTTTTAAATTTTTGCATTTATAGAAATGAAATCATTCTTTTATTATATGTAAAAAAAATAAATAATAATAATTATAATTTTTACCACATACATTTGGTTTTTATAATTTGTATATGTATAGCTGTTATTAAATAACTTTCAAATTTAGTTTAATATACTTTACATTTAAAGGAAACTTTTGGTAATATTAAATTATTATTATTATAAACATATATTATAACTTTCAAATGGAAAGTTTAAAAGTTTGGAAATTGTTGCTAAGCAATGAGGAACTATTCCTATATAAAAATTTGCCTTAATGTGGTTATTCACAGTTATTATATTTGAATTAAATTTCTTAAAATATTTTAATATATATATACAGATACACAATTTTTCTTTTTAAAAAGAAAACTTGAAGAGTCATTTTGGCTTACTGGAAAAAGTTTTGTTCTTTTGGTTTTTAACTTAGTTTCCGTTAAGAGGCATAAATGTTGCATTATGGCTTTTTGCATACATCTATCAGAGTAGTTTGATTTGTGCTCTAACCTTTGTTTAACAGCTTATTGGTTTGAATCTTACTTCAGGTTTCGATATTTATAAAGATACAGAATCCATCATAAACTATATGTTCCGATCTAATTATTCTTCTGATGCAAAAAGTGATTAGTGAAGTATAATCAAATCAAATGATCTGTTGAGGTAGTTGCTTGAGAATTTTTCCAATTTCTACTTTTGTCAGAAATGAATATGGTCCATGGTATAAGCAGATGTGCTCTGAGAAGGCAATATTCTGTAAATGTTCAAATGATTTACTACAATATAACATATTATTGCTTTGTGGTATAAAATATTTGGGAATTTGAATAATATAAATGTTATTATAAGGTTAGGAATATTCTAAATTAATTGCATAAAGGTAAGAATAAATAAAGAAATAACCTGTAAAAAGTGCTTTTTTTTGTAATATATTCTAAGCAAAGAAATTTTTTTCAAAAAGTTATAGGGGAAAAAAGTTTTGCATAAATAGTAATTAAATCTTAAAAGTATTTTAGAGAAAAATAATTAGTTGCAGATATCATTTTGAATTTTAACATGAAAGCTACCATAATAATAAATATATACAAACTTATGCGAATCTTTAAAGTTATATATTATAACTTTTAAGATTTGCATAAGTTTGTGTTTAAGATACATATTGCTCAATTTTTGTAATTAGCTTAAAAATTTATGCACAGTAATATAAGTAAACAATTGAAAAATTATGTATAAACTATAATAATTTGATAAACTTTTTAAATTAAAACTGATAATATTCAAATGCAATGATTAAAGATCAATTACTTTGAATTGTTATTAATTTTAATTTAAAAAGTTTATTATATTATTTATTAGTTTTATGGAATATTTATGGATTTTTTATCAAAATATTAAGAGGAAAGCCTTTTAAAAAAGGTTTTGTATATGATTTAGAAGCAAGATTTAAATATTAAGAACTATTCAAGCTGGTATTTCTTTAAAATTTTAATTGGTTTTTTAAAATTTTGATACAAAATTTTTCTTTATGTAAATAGGAAGTAAAAGTTAAAATATATCCATGTAAAGTTCTCATTAAATGAGGTCTAAAAATTCCTTTAAAGTCTGCTATTTTGTAAGAATAGTGAAATTAATGTATGGAATTATAAAATAAAGTAAAAGCCTATTTAGAAATGTTTATAAAGCAATTTGGAAATGATAAAAAAGAAAAAAGAAAATCAAATCTTTGTTTTTAAATTGATTGAAATTTTTTTTATTTTATTAATGAATATTTGGAAATCTAAAAAATATAAATTATATTTGAAGTTTTTGAATTGTGCTTTTTGAAAATAAATAAATAAAAAATCAGTTTCTAGGAAATATTATGTGTTTAAAAAATATCTAATTGTATTAAGTAATATTCAAATTATTAAATAATTTTTATTTTATTATTTTTAAGTACATGTTGTTTACCTATGTCTTGAATTCGAGAATTTTTAACAATTGACAATGTATAAAATTTTATTTATTTTTAAAAGGAATGCAAACTTATTTAATAAAAAAATTAGTACTTCTAAAAGTCCAAAGCTTAGAAAGAACAGTTTAGAGTTTGTTAAACATCTAACCACTTAGCTTTGAAATTAATGCAGCTGAACTAATTACTAGTCATTAAAGACAGGCTTAATATAGGTTATAATGGTAAAAAAATGGTTTGTTGTTCTCTCCTATTTTACTGTAAGAAATACTTCTGCGATTTATTCTATGGGCATTTTAAAATAGAACAAACTGTATTCTTTCATGTTCTAGTATTTTTTATAACTGTCATAATGATGTTAATTTCTTCCAGCTGTAATATTAAAAAATATACATACATTGTCACTTAATTGTTTGTATTACATAAATAAATACAAACATATATATACACACTTGCACATAAATATATTCAAGAATTCCTACCTCGATAGTTCCAGAGTTAGATTCCCTTTTAGGGCTCAGATATGTGTAGTGATTTAGAGTCCATTTTAAACTGCAGATTCCAGTTTAATTAGCCATCATGAGTAAAAATGACAATTAAGTGACAAACAAACCAAATCTATTTCAAGCAAGGTTGTTTGTAGGCTTAAGAATCCACTTAATATTATAAATCCTGACTTAATTAGCTCTCATACGCAAAATATTATGCAGACTAACAAGAAACAAACTAAACATCTCTCCCAATAAGTTATTCACGGTTGTAAAAATATACAATGTGAAATTTAATACATACTACAAAAGGGTTAAAATCATCTCATCTTTTTTCTAATTAGATTCAGCCAGACCTGAATTATTCATTTTCTTCCAGCTAAGATATTAAAACTTATTTCAAAGCATACAAAACAAATGTTACTTGTACAAAATTAATCAGCTTTAAAAGGTAACTGCATCCTTTTATGTAAAATGTTGAATATTACAATAGAAATTAAAAAAATTTTTGAAGTAGATTTTCTGTTTACTTAAATAAAAAATGAAGATACTTTTCTTTTAAGAAATATTATAAAGTCTTATTAGAATCGGTATAATCTAAAACAACAATCTTGTTATACTTACATTTGTATATTATTGAAATTTTATTCCCCTAAAGCAGAGTTCCCCAAACTTTTTTGTGTCGTAGACCCCTTGCCATGTTTTTCCGTGTTGGGTAGACCCCCTACTTACCTGATATTGATTTCCTGTAAATTTCTAACTGTAGTGAAGTTTAGTGTTAAAAACTTAAAGTAAAAACACATGTTAATTTATACATTTATTAATTGAATTTAAATTAAAACTACTTAAAATAAAATTTTGTATCTGTTATGTAAAATATAGGTAATATTAAATAAACATAAAATAAACTATAAATAACATAAGCAATAAGTCAATATTTTTAGTGAGAAGGATGAACCTGATGCTTTAATAATAAATTATCAACATTTGGCGTCAATTTTGTAAGGGTTAATCTTAAATCTTCTCGGTTAATGATGTCCAGTCTGTTTCTTTTCTTTGAACCCCCTTTCCACTAGGTATGACGATGGAAAGGAAATTAAAAATTTCCTCACTATATTCCATAATACGGGATAAGTAACGGGTATGTTGTTTTGCAGCCAGAATTGCTGATATCCGTTTTTAAACTGAACCTTAAGTTCGTTTGTACTTAGTTCAATCAGTTCCTCTTGTATTATGACATTTGTTTCTTCTATGTCACCATATGGATTAATTATCTACGGTGGTATTACCATAGTCAAAATATCCTCAAACCTAGATTCAAAATCTGAATAGAGGGCATTTAAATGTTGAACGTGACTTGAAGCGTCGTCTTCCTGGCAGCTTGTCTGTGACAAATTGGGGAACTGAGAAAATTTGCCCCGTCCAATATTTTGCTTCATTAGTTTAACTCTGGCAAGAAACGCTGATAAGATGGAATTTATTTTAATCAAATTTAAACTGTCGCCTTAGAATTGCAAATTAACCATATTAAATTTTGTAAACAAATCTGTTAAATAGGCAATGTCTGTTTTCCTTTTCATTAAATTTTCTTTTGAAATTTTATCTTTAGTATCCAGAAATTCTAAAATAGTCTCAAAAAGTGCAAAAAATCTTGTCAAACATAAGCCTTTTGACAGCCAGCGTACTTCAGTGTGAAGGAGTAATTGATGAAAGTGTTCGTCCTTTTCTTCACACAACTGCGCAAATAACCGCGTATTCAACGTGTTGCTTCTGATTCGGTTTACTGCATCAATGACTAAATGAAGTGAGGCTTGCAATCTAACACTAAAATTTTTAGCAACTAAATGTTGTCGATGGATGACTCAATGTATTGCTAACACCCCTGACACATTTTGTTTTAAATAGCTTATAAATCTATGATAACGTCCAACCATAGCAGGTGCTCCATCTGTAGCTACTGATATTATATTTGATAAAGGAATTGCTTTTTCAATGAAGTAATCCTTCAAAACAGGAAATATTGATTCACCTTTAGTGTCGGTTATTAAAGTTCTTGCGAAGAGCAGTTCTTCTTAGATTTCTTGATTCATAATAAAATAATAATGCTGCATTATCAGGTAAAGTTGACTCGTCCAGTTGTATAGAGAAATGGGTCGTTTGCAAATAATTACATAAGAAGCTTTCAATATCAGAACTCATTTCATCAATACGTCTCTCAACAGTATTGTTGCTTAAGGGAATTCTTCTAATGATATCAGATGCAGGTTTGTGTAAAACAGTTTTTAAAACCTCTTCAACAACTGGCAAAATTAACTTCTCTCCGACAGTATGCGGCTTTCCGGATTTTGCTATAAGTAACGAGATATTGTAAGACGCCCGCAAACCATCCTCATTTATTTGTGACGTCAAAGCGAACATTCTGTCCAGTGTAGGTCTGTTCTGAAGTTTATCTTTGAATGTTTGAAAGTATTTCGAATCTTTCTCTGTTTTATCAGAGTGGCATCTTCTCAGATGATCTTGCAGTTTAGATGGTTTCATAGCGTCATTGCCCAAAACTTTGTTGCATAAAAGGCACATTGGCGATTGTTTGTCCGGCCATGATGGAATGAAGCCAAATTTCAAATAATCTACACTGTACTGTCTACATTTCTTTTTAGATTCGGACATGGCATCAGTCATCTGTGGACAAAATTAAATTAGTTAAGTAAGACAGAAAATCCAGCAGCTGTTTATTAAAAATATTTTTTGATTTTTCTGAAAACATTCCATAATTCGAACATCTTCTTGCAACAATTAGTTCAAATTACGGAGATTGCACTGTAATTATAATACCGATTGCTAAAACTTTCAAAAAGAAACTATTGAGGAGTACTCGTGTAATTTTGCATGATTGAATATTAAACTACTAATGTCATGATTGGCGTAATTTATCTATCTTTGCTAACTACGAGTACAAAACTAAAATTTAATAAAAAATAATTTACTTACTTTTCTCCAGCACTCTCAAACAAAATAACACTGACTCACTATAATTTGTGTGATATACTATCTTTATATTTTTTAAAATATTTTCTTAGCACTTTCCTTTTCAAGATTCAGGAAACGAATAAACGTATTTGTCTCATATTTGTATTTATAGAGTGACGAATTGAACAAGTCAGTGTAAGGTAGCAAAGCTCTGAGACTGCAACTCTCAGGTCTTTACAAGTTCAAAATGTATTGCGACCACAAAGCGAATACCAACATCCTACAACTTACACAATTTTATAAACATATATAATAAATTTTTTACTTCATCGGTACTTTTATAAATAATGTATATGTTTTGATATTATAAGATGGTATGATGTAAGTAAATAGGTACTATCAGTGTATGGGTTGAGATCCACTATTGTGGACCCCCAAATTTTTTTTTTTCGCTGACGTAGACCCCTTGCAGGTTGTCATAGACCCCTAGGGGTCGATATAGACCACTTTGGGAATCACTGCCCTAAAGCATGGAATTGGATTGCTGATCCCTCAGTTTTGCTTAGTGAATCATGGATATCATTGAATTGCCAATAATAATGCTTGTCTACAAATCTACTTTTCTACTTTTATAATTATTCTTTCATTTAAATTTTTTAGGATTTATTTGAAAGTGATATTTTGCTAATTGAAAATAATTTGACCATTATTTTGTAATAGCAGTCTCAAATTATAAATCTAATTATTTCCATCACAGCTGTAATGTTAATAAGAAATACTTTTTCTCTAATTTTAACATAAAAGATTTAATAATAAGGAAAGCTTTAAAACTTAAGTTGCTTAGTATAAAAATATTAAATATTCTTGAAACTTATTTAGAAAATATTTATGGAATTACTCTTTTTATTATATCCATGTACTTTTAAAATATGGTTTGTACTAAGAAAAAAGTTAATGAATATATATGTAGGCATTCATGATTTCATTTACTTTTTACTTGTGTTACTAGTTTTATTCTTCATTTGAAGAATATCCTTACTAAAAAGTGTAAAAAGTTGTATTTGACAATAAATTCTTTTTACTCACATTCAAGAGCAAATTTCTTTTGCAGTGTGAGATTATTTCTGTTATTTTTAATAATTATGAAATCTTATTAAATTATAATTAGTTGTTCTTATTGATTTGTAAAGAAAAATTTATTTCTTTATTTTTGTTTAGATTTGTAGAAATATATTCTTTTCAGTATAGAATATGTAAAATTATCTATTAATGATTTTTTATCAAATATTAAAACATAAGGAATGTTTTATTTTTAATGATTTTATTGAAGATAAGTTAAATAATTTTTAAATTACTCCAGTCTGCTTAAAATATTATGTGAATTAATGGTGTTTTCTAACTGTAGGTGGAAGAATACAGAATTCGATGTGCAAAACTGGAAGCAGCATTGGCTGAACATTCTGCTAATGAAGCAAATATTGAGGTAAATTCTGAAAATTTTGAATTTAAATATAATTTAATTTTTTAAAAATAGTTTTAAATGTTGGAAATTTTACACTTAAAATTTTACATAATAAAATTATACTAAACTATAAATAGAATATAATTAGGTATATTGATATGTATTAAAATAAACATAAAAAATGAAAATTATTTAAGAATTGCAAGAATTTTTTTTATTTTAAAATTTATTTTTTGATTTCAATAAAATTATTGCAAAATCTAAAAATATCTTTACAATAGTTTTAACTATTATAAAATTATATAAGAATCATATGAATCCAAAAAATGTGAACATTATTATATGTATTATACAAAAATTATGAAAAATTACTCTAATTAAAAAAAATTACTATAATTATCATACTTTTGTTTTAAACATTTTTTAGGCATATCTAATAATAATAATCATTTTTTGATATTGTTTAAGCAATTATTTATGTAATTTTGTATTTAATGCAAAGTTTACTGGTAAAAATTTACTTGTTGTTACTTATATGTTGATTTTTTTCTAGTCAGCTTCAAATGATTTATTTTTAAAATTGTAATAGACAGTAAATATTCAGTCTTATTCATATATTGCTTTTTAGGATTATATGTATTATGGATTTCTAATGCCGTATTTCATAATAAGTAACATAAGAATATTCTTAAAATGGAAATATATTTTTGTAATTTAAAATTATTTTTTTAAATTTTTTCATATTATAAATAAGTAATGGTTATGTAAAGAGTCTCCAAAATAAATTTATCTTTTTATGCCTATTTTCTAAATTATTTCTTGAAAGTTGAAAAAAATAAAGGTTAAATAAATTTTTCTCTTCATGAAAATAATAATAAAAGAATTTCAATGATAAAAAAGAATCTAGTAAAAACAAATAACTAAAGCATGTTTCTTATAATTTGTGGATCTTTATTGGTTGTACTACATTCATTAAAGTAAATATTGATTGTCTTATAAAGGAAATATTTTCACTATTTTTCTGAACATTTTTAAGAAAGAGTACTTTTTCTAAGTATTTTAGTATATATATATATATATATATATATATATATATATATATGTGTGTGTGTGTGTGTGTGTGTTAAGAAAAATAGGTATTAAAAATGTTTTGATTGTTTTTAAACAAAATATAAAAAACAATTTTTTTTTTAGAAATTGTCATTTTTTATTACAACTGCACAAGAGTAATAAACTTTGTTGCATAAATTGTTTCTAGAATAGGTATTTTCATACTTACTCTTGAAAGAATTATGCTTATCAAAAATATCATTCATACTTAATGAACAACATCTTGTTATTTTTTTAATATACTATATTTTTCTAGGAATCAGATTCACATTCACAAAGTGTCTTTGCAATGGATTTAGATACAGCTTTAATACGCTTAGAACAAGAAAAAAATAGGTTAGAACAATTTATTATGTTACATGATTAAATATGCAAAGATTATTATTTGTTACATTTCTTGTGAGAAGAGATTTTTCTACATTGCCTGTTGGGGAAATTTCTTAAAAATCTTTGATTGTTAACAATTTTTAATGGCTGCATTTGAAAGCTTCTTTCTTGTAGTTCATAGAAATAATTAATTTTCATTCACAAATCCAGAATAATTGAAGTAAAATACACTGCTTTTATTAAATAGATTAAAAAACAATGGAAATAAAAATTGTTTTAAGCTTATTTTGCAGTTTATTAAAGAAAAAACTTTCATTTTGTTTTATTTTATTTTAACTAAGATGAAACCTTAGTTAAAATATCCTGAATTTGTATAGAATTCACTACTATAATTTTATTTTCATCGAAATTTTCCAAATCATTTTAGGATCACAAATGATTTTTTATTAGAATTTTTGTATAATAATTAGGAATTGGTTCAGTTTATTATATTTTAATAAATTGTATTTTGGTCTCAGAGTAGTCAACAGCAAATCTTTTGTAATATGCATGTCAAAGATATGTTAAAATTCAAATTCTTCCAAAGTTTTATTAAAATAATCTGAATATAAATGGGTAAAAATTCTCACTAGTTGAGTCAAAAGATAAAGTAAATATTGCTAAATTTTATCATATACATTCATATAGTATCTTGAATTTGTTTTAGAATTCAATGCTATAATTTTGTTATCATAGAAAGTTTCCTAAATCATTTCACACAATTAATTCTTTATCATTGCTTTTGTATAACTATTTAGAATTCTTTGTTGGTGTTCCTATATTTTAATAAATTGTCATTCGGAGTAGTAACAGCAAATCTGGTAATTTGTGTTAAAAGTATGTTAATATTTAAATCTAGCAAATTTTTTTAATGAAAAAAAAAAAATCTGAATGTAATTGTAAAAATTTACACAAATGAAATCAAGAGGTAGAGTTACAATTGTCAGATTTTATCATGTATTCATTCAATAATACAAGTCTTGATAATTTTTTCCTGTTTATTTAGTCAAGGGAAATTGAAAATTTAAAAAGATTTCATATATCAAAATTTACTTTTAAAAAATCGTCATTGAACATTTATATTTAAGTTGTTCACATGATCAATTTCTTACACAAGTTTGGACTACAGTACTGACATTGCTTTAGTGTTTTATTTTTATTCTTTACATATTATCAAATTTATATTATGTGTTTAACTCTTTCTTAAAACTAAGAAAAATTTATATTTTAACTTTTTAAAAATTAACGTTTTTAAAATGATTAATATTTTGTATAACATGAATTGAGTTTTTTCTTCTGAATTATATATATCATTTGTATTATGTTTCAGTATAATATATTTATCCAATGTACTTATCTATAAATGTCATATAACTACTTATATAAAAAACTAAGTTGTACTAAAACAAAATTAATTCACATTAAAAATATTTTGTCTATTGAAGTTTTCTTAATTTTAAGACAAAAGTAACAAACATTTGGTGTAATGTTTCATTTAAAAATTATTTCAACTGTGAATATATCATGGATATTTAATTGTTTATAGTATTGATTGGGAATATATTATATAATTGTCAGGTGCCAAGGCTTGACACAAATCAATAATCTCCTTCGTGAGCAATTAGAGACTGCAACAGAAGTGAACCAGACTCTCACATCAGATGTTCAACGGCTTACAAAAGAGTGGCAGCAGACACGATCAGAACTTCTTGCAAAGGAAACAGAATGGAAGGAAGAGGAGCAAGTTAGTTTCTTATTTAAAAATGTTTTAATGTCAAACATTTTCTTTTGTTTGAAGACATAATTTAATCTACATTAGAAGAGGGGATTCTTTTTTATATCATTATTTCCTATGTTTTAAATTTCTTTGTATATCATAAGTATTAAAAATTAAAGGAAAAACAAATCACATTTGTCTACTTATTTGCTGTTAATTTCTTATTAATTTTCTTATTTATTTGCAAACATAAAATTACTAATAAGTTTCATAAATTCCTGACACTTTCCAGGAACACCAAATATGTTTATATACATAAATTTGGTGGTTTTGAAATTTATAAAAAAATTTCCTCAATGTGAGAGCTATAAAAATTTTTTTATGCTTGGAAAATAAATTCATATAGTGCACATTATCAGCTTAAAAATTTGAGTTTCACAAATTTCAAAATATTTCATAAAAATCCTAAATTTGTGATCATGATAAAAATTATTTTAGTAATGGTAAAAAATTATTTCCTGCTCGAGTTTGTACAAGTTCAAATTTAGAAAAACTTACGTTTTTTTATAGAAAGCATTTTAGAAAGTCGGGAATAATTTTTTGTTAGGAAAAACCTTATTTTTGCTCAAAACATGAAACGAGTAAAGAGAATTTCATTACTGGTAAAAAAATGAAATATTTCCTCATTAATTCTTTATCTCATAAATATCTTTTTATGGATGTTATTGTATTTTTGTGTTTTCCAGCATTACAAAAAGTTTGAATAAATGAAAAATAATAAAATTTTTATAAGCTGACAACAGTTAAAAAAATTTATAATGTAATGTGCAGCTTCTTATTTTATTATTATACATTTTCTTTGTTTGATATTTTCTGAATCCTATATGAAAGATTTTAAAAGAAGAATAGTGAACTTTCATTGATTCATTTTAAAGAAACTCTTACCTGGAATCTAATCAAGTTGGTTTTTAAATATTAATAATGAATAAATTTGGATTATGGTTATTTAAATTGTATATTATGAGTGCTATCTAATGGTTTAAACATAATATAAATAATACTCTAATAACAATATAAATAATAGCTTATTATTATATGAAAAGCATCTGAAAACATAAATCCTAATGTAAAATTATGAAATTTTACTGATTTAATATTGAATTAGAAAATAAATTCACTCTGCTCCCAAAATCAATCTATTTTATTTAGAAATTTGGCTTTGCTGTGTATTAAACAATTAAATTAATTACTTACCAAATTATAAATATTCATTTATATAAATATTTTTTCAATTCTAAAGACATAATCTTATTAACTTTTTAACAACAAAAATAAAATAACCTAGAAAGCTGAAAGAATTAGTTAGTGTAACGAATAAAATATTCAATTGTTTTTCCAGTGTTCAGCTTTTATCTGTGGTAACAAGCCAGCATTTATATGGGATTTTCCTTTCCAATAAATAGTTTTAACATGGAATCGTTGCAAAGCTAGAGATCATCTTTGCAGTCGAGCACATTGGGATATCCAATCAATCGGAAATTTCAGGAAATTATGATCACTTATGACAATTTCCGATTGAAATATTTAAACGTCAAACTTCTTTAAAACAAAAATCTCTGCATAAGCTTCTTTTTGACAATGAATAAAGGAATGACACTTTAAAATTTGGTTAGTAACAAGAGAGTTGTAAATTGAATTTTTAAATCTGGCATGTTTCTACAAAACTACTGCCAATTCTTTATTCTTGACTCAATCACGAGACATAAGGTCTCCTTCTATATTACGATTTGTTGTTGAAATTCTAGGAATATTTTCTGCTTCAAAATCTATGTCAGCTTCGTAGATAACCCCAACATTGTTAAATATAGTTTTGAATTGTCAGATTTTATTAGCATGTACATGTTTTGTACTACCTTTTGGAAGCTGTACAACATAACTTCATTCAGTTTTCCTTTTAACTATTGTTGCAGGAACAATCCACCTAGCATACACTTTATTCTCACTATCTGGATTCAAAATAACTTTGTCAGCTTCTTAAACTCATTATGACATATATTTCTATTGTGATACTAAGCATAAGATATAGTTGTCTTCCAATAGCAGGGAGACCAACATGTTCAGCAACATTTTCAAATTTCATATTTAAAGTTTTCTAGTAGTTAGTGATGGATTTTGACTGTCCTATTGGAGTAAGAGACTGTTCAGTCCAGGGAGTTTTCAGAATAGACACTAAATTATCAAATTCAGAATAATCTTCTATTGAATCACATTTTAATGTAATATTATCTTGTAATTTTCCACTTTCTATTTTCTTATCATGCAAGTTAATACTATATACAATTTCGATTTCATTACATCTTAAATTAATACCATTTATATCAAAATTTAATTCATTTAGTATATTTAAGGATAATTACAAACTATTTGATCAATTATCAACCATTGCACATGTAACATTAATTGGTTCTTCAAAATCTATATAATCTTCACACTTAAAGGCAAATTAATTGATGACTCTTTCAAACTCTGGCTAAAAGTACATTTTAACTTTACGCTATCATCAGGTGTTTTATACTTTTCTGGAACTAAACTTTACTATACAAATTTGTATTCCCATGTCAGCTATTGCATTTATAATGTTTGAATCAATTTTTAATTTAATTATTGGTAATGAGTCAGTTATTTCACTAATTATTTTTCTGTCTTACTTTTAACAATTTGTCTCATGAAATTCAAGCAGTCAAAATATTTTAATTTCTTATTTCTTTGCTTTCATTTTTCTTCTTATGCATGTGCAATGAAGATCCATAATAATAAGATACAAGAACAAGATTTGTTTTGACATTTGTTTTTTCTAATTGTCAGTGAATAACTTTCTTTATTATGATCCGTATTAATACAAAGGAAGTGAAAGGAAATAGTCTCAGTGACAAGCACCATTATTATTTTATTTATCTCTTTTGATTTCTAATCATTTCATTGTGGTTTAGTCTTGAATTGAGAATAGAATCTATATTTCTGGTTGAATGATGATACTTCTCATTAAGATATTGTTTGTTTCAGAATGGGAAAAAGAAAAAAAAATCAGTTATGGTGTTCATTTTCTACTTTCAAGTTCGATTTTCAAAAAATTCATTAAGTCCTCAACAGTGAAATTATCATCATTTTTTTATTCTGATACTCAAGTGCTATATCTTTAGGTATAGGCTTCATTAATAATAAACATAACAAACTTTTGGTTTTTATGTTTAAGAATTTTTGATCTTATCTGTATATTGCAGGTGTCAAATAATTTTTTTAAAGGTATTATATCATTTGAGCTTTGAACAACTTGTAAATATAGTAATTTCTGGATATGCATGTTGATTAGTAAATCTTTCTGACCAAATCTTTTGTGTAGTAATTTTATTGCCTCATTGTAATTTTCTAGGGATAAAGAAAAACCTTCCATTGCCTTTAATGTGTTACCTCCTAGTGAGCTTAAGAAATAATAAAATTTATCAAATTTGGAAAGGTTTGGGTTTTTAGCTACAGTTGTATTAAAGGAATTGGAAAATCTTTGCCATTCATTGGGGTTTCCATAATATTTTGAAATAGATATTTTAGACAGTCTTACATTGTATTGTGAAGGAAAAGTTTGCATACAATTACTTTCACTTAGCTTCAAAGAATAATTAGAATCAATAGAAATATTTGTAGGAATTAAGCCTTTTAAAAACTTATCTGTATATTGCCACTTAATAATTTTATCTTCATATTCTAAACTGTTTTTTATTTCAGATTTAATCTTATCATTGCTAATAATGTCATGAATTTTCTTATCTAATATTTTAAGACTAAAGTATTCAATTTTTAACAATTCTAATTGTTCTTCAAAATTTTCAATAATATTATCGTTAATAGCAACTTAAATAACAGACATTGTTTTAGTAAAGGCGACTTGATCTTATCTCCGTTCTTTCTTCACCTTGAATAAAATAATTTTAAGTTCCTCTTCAGTTTTATAATTATTTATTCCATTTTCCGCCATTGTTTGTACATTTTAAAAATTTAATTAAATACCTATCTTGTAGATGATTAATTACTATTGTACTTAAATTTATTTCTGGGCATAGTGTAATTCTGAGATTAGTAGTTTCTGTTAGTAGCCTTCATAATGTAATCTCACAAAACTGAATCTCTTTTCTGACTCCATTGTAAGATTCATTCTTGTCAACATTTTCATCATGGGTTCAAATTGAGTTTGTTATGTGAATTTATTACTAAGCCCCAATGATTCAACACCGGACAAAAAATTTATTCACATAACATGTGACAATACCACTAACAAGCATAGATCAAAGTGTTCTGTAACATATATTGCTTACATTAGCTTTTTCACTTGTCTATAGATTGCAGCTCTTCTTGTGCGAAAGTTAAAATTTCTAAGTAGAAATTTCTGTCTAATCCTGATACCTCCATCCTTAAAGATTTTCATTGAGCAGTTCGAAAAGTTTTTCTAAATCATTAAATAGTTAACAATACAGAGAACATAATTTTTATTGAGTATTAGTTTTATTTGGTAAGCATATTAAATGCTTCACTGTATTTAATAAAAAAATTTAATTATTGAAAACTTATGTATTATTTTCACTCAAAATCTTTCATTTAGTTAAAACACTGATCATTTTTATGAAATTTTTTTTATCTTCAGGATTTTTTATTGCTTCTTTTGTTTATCAAATATCTGAGCCCCAGCTTGTGCAACTATTGATGTGTGAATGAAAATGTTGCCAGATTTATATTTTAATAAAAGGAAATTTATTTTAAATAAAACTATTTTAAAAATGTTAAAATAATTTGTTGTTTGTATTTTGTAACTTTACACCTTTCAAAATTTGTAATGAAACAGTAATGATTAATTTGATTATATTTGTTGGGATTTTTACTATATTATTGTACATACTCCATTTTTAAGCAATGTCAGATGTAAATTTTTGAAATAAGATTGCAAGGCTACATTGATATTGATCTAATTTTCAAATATTTTTGTTCTCTTTTATGTTCACTTGTGTGTGATCACATTGAATGCTTACATTTTCTCTTATCTAAAACACATCTTTATAACCAAGAATTTCTTTTAATTTCTTCTGTCATTAAAATAAGTGTATTGTTCTTTGAAAAATGAATGGTATTTATTAGCTTTGTAAACTTATAAATATAAATTAATATGACATTATTATAATGATAAATAATTTATAAATCTTTTTGTTTTATCTTAAATAATTTTGGATGCAATATATAAAAAAGTAATCAAAATATTGAATTTCAATTTAAGTAATGATATACATGCTCTCACTGCCAAAAATAAATTCTTAAGTGAAAAAAAAAATTTTTTTTTTGAAATATCTATAAATTTGAGTGTTTTGAATTTATTTTGACTGAATCCTCATTTATTTGCATTCTTTAGTAAAAAAAATTGCAGTCTAAGGTTCTATTGGTGTATTTATATATTTCAAATGAAATATCAATTCCAAAATGAATAAAGTAAAAGTCTTTTATTATCTCGCAAAATAATAATTAGCTTAGTTTGGGAAAGAAAATATGCTGACATTAGAATTATTAAAATGTGTTTAAAAAAAAAGGAGGTCAGGTATTTTTGATTATGAATAGAAAAAAAGAAACCACACAATGTGATAATTTGTCATATTTACTATGTTCTGTAAATTTGTAAATCCCGCATGTGTAGATATGGTGCGACTTATCCTACTGTAGACCTTGTCCATAAAACCCAACTAACTAACTAGCCATTCACGGGTTTAAAAATGAACAAATATATTGAAGTAAACTTTTAAATTTTACTGTTATTAAGTTCTAGGGTTCATTATTAGTCTCAAGTTTTTAAACAGTAAATTTATTAAATAGATAAATAAATAAAACCAAAAAATATTTTATTGAATAATTACATCAAGCATCTTTATTTTTAATAGATTTCGAAAATTTATTTATGTGCTTTAAAAACAGCATATTGATATCCAATATTTTTAATGAAAATATTACAAAATTACTATTTTAAGTATATTTATAATATTAATTATTTTATAATAGAAATTGTAGATTTTCATAAATTCTTGATTAAAAGTAGGATGTAAAATTAGATAAAAAAAAAAACCCCCATATCATCAAGAATGATTAATTACATGCTACAATATTAAAATGAAAATCGACAAATTTTAAAATGTTATTTCTAATTTTTTAAATTTTTTTTAAAAAGGAAAACATAAAGTAAGTAATCCATCCAGTAATATTTTAATGTATTTTAGTGATTGTTGTATTAATGTAATATAGTGTGATTAACTTATTATAGTGAATTAAAATTAGACTTTTCATTAAATTTCTATAATTTATAAAATTTCAAGATCTATGCTCTTATAATTTTATATTTTTTGCAAATTTTAAGAATTATTTTTATAATTATTTTAAAATTTACAAAAATGTTTACTCATAGAAAATTTTAATGTCTTTTTCTTTTGAAGACATTTAGTATGTATTATACAAAAAAGAGCAACCTTCTTTTGACTTTGTGGCATGAGATTCTCAACTTTAAACATGACTTCGGTAACCTGAAGAGCCAAACAGAGAGAGAATTGTCTTCTTTTAAAGGTTGTATATGTAATAATATGCAGAAAGTTACTGACATTCAATTCTCTATTGAAACAAAATTACAAAATGTAAGTTTTTGCTTTTAAATTATAATGTTGCATATTAAATGCTCATTGTGGATATTGTTTTTTTTTTTGTGTGTGTAATAAAATAGTTTTATGAAATTGAAAATTTTCTGTTAAAATGTATTTATTATCACAAGACAATATTTTAAGTCAGAAGTTAAATCTTGAAAAGTTTCTGTATTGTATGCATTTTATTACAGTATAAATTTTATATTAATTTAATGAGCAAGCATTTGTCTTTTTAAATTATATTTACCAATAAATTATTTACAAATTATCATATTGACAACTTTGATGCCAATAATTATTCGTTTTTGTTTATGTATAAATTTTTTCAATTATTTTTAAATTTGAATTAAATTTTTATAGAAATTTCTATTTTTTTATGTATGTAATTAGAAATGAAAACAGAATTGCATTACATATTCTTGCAATTTAAGAAAATAATGTTAGCTTCATGAAAATTTAGATTTTGAATATTTTGTTTTTACATAGGCCTGAGAGTTTATAAAGTTTTTGTAATTTTGAGGATAAGATAGATTTTTTGTTTAACAAAATTTTAAAATTTGAATTAGAAAAATTACTTTTTATTTGCTGTTCATTTTTAATTTTAGATATATCTACATAATAGAAATTTATGTTTTAGGAGAGTTCATATTATAACTCAGTAATAGAAAAAGTAACTTCACTTATAAATGATAAGAAAGCAGAAGAAATATCTAAATTACAGGACAAGTAAGCAACTTTAAATTTATTCGACAAAGGTGTTATGGCATAATTTCCTTTAACAAATGTTTTAAATGATTTTAATTGATAAATTTAATTGCATAGTGTTGATATGTAGTTGATATCAACATATCTCAAGATCTTTCAATGTGTGGAGTGGAAAGTGTAGGTTAGAAAGATCTTCAACCCTACAATTTGATCATGAGACTAGGAAAAACATCAACCTCCATTATGAATCTCTGGAGATTTTCTTAGAAAACTGTACCATATCTTATGTCCTCCCATTCAGACTAAAATTACCGTATTTTCCTGTATATAATATGCAGCAGCGTATTGTCTGCACGGCAAATTTTTTTTCGGCAAATAGTCTAAAATGTGTACTGCTGATAATATGGATGTCACATAAAATAAAAAAATGCACTGTATGATTAAAAATTGAATAAATTGTATAGAAAAAAAGCATTTATTATGAAAAATATCAGTTTAGATCCACTTCATCGCAAAGTGGGATAAACTTGATATGAAAGCACAAGATCGATAAAGAGCGATAATTTCAAGAAGATTCTTGTAAAACTCATCGGTGTTTAGTTTCTAATAACTTTTAAAACGATGTAAGACATATCTAAAAAATATATATTTACTTAGTTAATACTTAAATGAAAAAAATTGAATTATTTACAAACTGGGTATTTTATACATTTTTCTTTTATACAGTGCGTGCTTTGTTTTGCCCTTCACATTAACACTTTTGTCACTATTTTTTTTTTTTTTGCTCTTGTTATAGCTTTTAACTTAAAATTTGCTGTGTAACTTAAAAGTTTTCGCTTCCATATAACGATATACGAATTTGAATATTTTTAAAACGAAATAGCTCATGTCAAGACTAATCCTGAAATGACGTTAATGAAATGCAACTGTATTATCTTTACAAGGAACTGAATTCGTTTTTGAAAGCAATTGGACAAAGCCGATTATAGCTTAATAACTCAGGTGTGTCTTAGTAACACCTATTATTTGTTTTATGAAGCATAAACGGTATTTCTTTCAAAACTTTCTTGTAAGCTTTTCTGATGGAGAATATTTTTATCAGATTATCCACCATGGTGTATAATACGCACGAAGAAATTCGAAACTTTTTTAAAACATAATCTGCATATTATACACAGGAAAATACGGTAACTCAAATCTTTTCCAGCCCTGGACCAAGATAGAATATGTTGCACTATTAAAAGATGAGGGAGAGCACTCAGTCAAAGAACTTACAACCTCTACTCCTGGCCTAGTAATAGCCTATGTAGATGGCACTTCTGACTCTAATCTCGATAAAAGTGGAACAAGAGTCCTCTATTTTGGCCCAGATGGTGAGCAGAAGTGCCACAGTATTCCTGTTGGAAAAATTGCTTTTAACTATACACACAAGTTCATGGCCATTAAGTGTGCTCTGGAGATTTGCCTATCTAAAGTTTATCAGAGATTCAGTGGTATCATCATATTTTCTGATTTAAGATCCACACTGCAGGCGATACAGAGAGCAAGTGTTAGCTTAGCCATAAGATTATTGTGCTAAGCCACAAAAATTTGCAGCCCAAAGATCCTGCACCTTACAATGGATTCTGGCTCACATAGATATACCTGGCAATGAGAAAGCCGATGAGCTCGCTAGAGTTGCCCATTAATCTCTTCAGCCATCCAAATGTCTAACCCTTGGAAATTCCAATGCAGTGGCCGGCTGTAGACTAATCTGCTTGCAAGCTAAAAGTTTTTCCATTCCAGAATTAAACAGCAATAGAACCATATTAACTATAATAGCTAGACTTAGAACAAAACACTTGAAAAGCAGAAAAATCTTTGCAGACTCACAAAGGAGCTATATCGGGCTTTATCCTCATTGCCTTGATAGCACTCAATGGTCTTCACAACACATCTTCAGTTTTCTAATAATACTGGCCAAGCTTTTTAACATCAACATAGGGGATCCAGTAGAACTACTCTTCAGACAAATCTATTGAGATTGCTATGGCTGTCTTCGACAGCATTGGAGGCATTTAGTAATCCTGCACTTACTTCATGGACACAACATCATCATCATCAATTGCATAAATAAATTATTTTTTTAAATGTGCTAAATAAGGGTTTTCCCTCATTAGGTAGTTAAATGTACAGTATCTGCACATTTTGAAACATATATATTTAAATAAATTTCTGCCAACCGAAAGAATATTAAACATATTAAAATATGTTTTCTTTTAGAAATTATTCTTGCTTTCATTCAGTGAAATTCAAAGAAAAAGTAGCATTTCCATTTAATATTGAAAACACATCAATAGTGACATTTATAACATTCATTATGATGATACTTACTGGTAAATTTATTATATCTTCATTGTTTAAATTGTTTAATGGTTTACCTTCAAATTTTCTTATCTGAAAAAATATGGTCATGTTTTAAAATCTGCTAAATTCTTAATTGGGATTGAAAATTTCCCCTGCCTCTAAAATGTTTATAAGTTTAATTATAAGTATTTCAGTATAGTTAATAAAATAGTGAATAAGTTTAATTTTATCAAACAAATAAATTTGAATTTCTTAATATTTCTTGAGTTTCTTCAAAGAAAAACAAAATAAAATTTATAATTTTTTATTGTTTGATTTATACAAAAAATTTATTTAGGTCTAATTTTCTAATTTTAATATATATTTATTCTCATGATACTTTTTGATGTATTCCAATGTTGTATTCTTTTTTTAAGATAGTACAAAATCCTATTTAACTGTTTGTATGTAAAAGATTAAATATTTATTGATTTTAATCCTTTATAATCTTCACTTAATTTTCTCTAACATTTAGATTAAATTTCCAGGAATAAACAGGAATAAATTTTCATTATAATGATGTTCATGAACTTGTTTGAAATATTTAAGCTGTAGGCCCTAGTCTAATTGGCCTTCGTATGCAAAAAATGACTGTTATGAGACAAACAAACCAAACTAAACCTAATTTGAATTATTAATTACTTGTTATGTCCCAGAAATTTCTTAATAGTTACAATAATTAGAAATCTTAACTTAGGTTAAAAAAAAAATGTAAAACATACATTTGGCACTAATAATTTTTGAAAAGTGTAATCTTTATTTAATCTTTTTTGTATTATATTTTTAAAGTAATAATATTTCTTTCCATATAAAATCTCTAAAGAAAAGCAAATTAAGATGTGTTTATCATTTAATCGATTTCACAGCAAATTAATCTTTTTATCGATTTAATTATGAAAAAAAAAATAAATAAATAAATAAAATAAGCCAATGAAAAATTTCAATGGGTGTTTTAGTATCATTTTTCAAAATTTTAGATGTATTTGAATAGTTTAGAATCACTAATTCTTCATAACAGCATAAATTTAATTTTTAAAAAAGCCTTATTTGCTAATATTTTATTTCTTTTAGAATAAATGAACTAACTGAGAAAAATGAAAGGATACAAACTCTTTTAGATGAAAAAGAAAAGACAAATGCTTTCCTTTGCAGTACTGTCGAAAAAATAGTAAGCCAATTACATTTTTTTGAAATTTAATTTGACTGAAAAATTTATTAATTCATTTTACATAGTTAGATTATATGTAGAGAAGAGTTGTAACATATAAATATTTTACTAAAATAATCAAATTTTCCTCAAAATAGATTTTTATTGATTTTTAAATTTTTAATTTGTTTAAATAATAAATTTCTGTTTTAAATTTTTATTATAAATAAGACTTTTCTTTATAACTATAATAGATCATTTGTTATCTTGCTAATATTTGTATATATATATATATATATATATATATATATATATGGTATATATAACATTATGTAATACAGCAAAATGTACTAAAGTTGAATTCAGTTTGATTGAGTTCCTTTTTTGTTGTTGTTTTTCATACAATGGAAACGGCACAATAAAATTTGAGACTTTTTAACACATAATCCGTGGATTATATACAGGAAAATATGATAATGTATATATTTGTGTTTATATATGTATGTACTACATCTTTGTAATGTTTTAAAATTATAAACTTTTCTTGCATTTTGTATTAAAATACATTTATATGGTTTACTTTTTGTTATGTCACTCTTCTCTTTAAAAAATAGTTAATGGCAACAATGTAAAAAATTTTGTACAATTTATGAAATATGCCTTTAATTTCAATACGCCATATTCAAATATAAAACCTTTTATTTTTTATTGCAAAGATGTTTTTAATTTGTTACTTTGGATCATATTTCTTTCATATGTCATTTAATGTAATGGTAGGAATAGTATTTAATTCAACTTTTTTCCTATCAGAATGAATCTTTGCACACAGTCACTGAAACAGATTATTCTACAAAGAACAATCAGAATGAGAAACTTCTAGATGAATATGTGAGTACATTGAAAGATATTTATTACGTTGTATCCAATGACACTCTTTGGGGCTCTTCATCCTCTCTTCCACTTCTGTAAGTTAATCAATAATATTATATAATGATTTATATTTTATTTCCTTTTTTTCTGATTTAAATGTTTAGCACAGTTTCCATGATAGTAAACTTTGAAAAATTTCACAATTACTTTTGTTACATACAGCTTTGCATAGTTTAATTTGCCATTCATAATTTAAAAAAATTACTTTGTTTAATTTTCAACAGTTATATATTCAACATATACCAACATATTTTTAGACCAAGCTGGCAGCCCAATGATAAGCACTCTGACCTTTGGTTTAACAGTTGGAGAGTTGTAATTCTATCTTAGGCTTGGATTTGTGTAGTGGTTTGTAATTTATTTTAAACTGTAGGTCAGTCTATTTATAGGCCTCTTCTACAAAAAGTTGCTATAGAACAACAAACAAATCAACATATATTTTTCAATTCTATACACAATTTGGATCATTCCTTAATATATTCAGAAAGTTATAGAAAAGGTATTTTTAGGAATAGAGTTCACAATTTTTTCATTGCTTCAGTATTGAAATAGATATCTTAAAGATTAAGATTAAGTCTTAAAGAAAAAGTCAATCACAACAAAATCATGTGAGTGCAGATTTTGGTTATTCATTTGAGCAAGATTTGTTGCCAACAACATTTGAAGAAGATTTGAAAGAAGTCCTGAATATAAAAAAACCTAGTTTTAATTTTCTAATTTACTTAAATAATTTATCCAATATTTTCGTAGTGCTCAGTATTAACTATTGATTCTGTGAGTGATAAATCTGTAATGAAATTTAAAAAAATTAAATTATCATGATGGATGATTTTGTTATTCTTATTTGTGCCATTTTTATAATGATTATTTAATCAATTGTATTTCTAAATGACTTGTAACATCTTTATATAAATGTTTAATCACAAAAATTATAGTGAGGTATAAATATTTCCTTAATATTTTTTTAAATAAAAACAAAGCTATGTTCCCACACATTATTTCACTTTTAAAATTGTGATAAAGAAGAAATTATTATGGTTTATAAAGTATTAATAAACAACTTGCATGATGAGTAAATAATATTTAAAAAGCATATTAAATAAAGAGATAAAATTCTTGAAATTTGCTTCATATCTTTTAGAATTTTAATTTGGTTTCTTTTTGGACTACCTGTATATGAAAATAAGGGGCAAAATATCAACATATTCAGATAATTTTTCTGCTTTCTTTTTATAGAAGTTAACCCCTTATTGGTTTTGAAATTACTTACTATTTCAGTATTATAAGTGATGATCTCATAAATAATATTTTGAAATTACAATGTCAGGCTTCATAGTTTTCAACTTATAATAATTTTTCTATGGTTTAAAGAACTTTAATGTTTGATAAACTTATTTCCAAAAGGAGCAAGATGTTGAATTATGAAATATTTAGCAAATTATATAAAATACTGAGAAAAGCAAGGTTTTTAAGAAATTAATGAAAAAAATTTAATTTGATTGATGGAGATAAAATAATTGTTAAAATTTTGTAATGAACACTGCTGTAATTAATGTACAGACTAAGTTGTTAACCACAAATACTTTCTATTTTAGTTGCTAGCTAAATATTCTTGATTGTAAATATTCTTTATCAAATGAAAATTCATAAATCATTTATATGAACATAGATTAACTGGTAAATTAAGCATCATTAAATGCTTAGTTTGCAGGCAATATGATTTATGCAAAGTTTATGGTCAATTGTCTTCAAAGCAATGGGAATAA
>JAPDSC010135398.1:16101-31804 GCA_026290005.1 Latrodectus geometricus | reverse complement strand
ATATATATATATATATATATATATATATATATATATATATATATATAAATTTTCAGATTTGATATTGAATTTGTATTTTGTTACAGGATAATAATCGGAAATTATTATCATTGGAAGAAAATAATAACATGCAACAAAAATCAATAGAATTTCTTGAAGATGAGCGACATAGAATGCAACAGTTAAACTCACAGCTTTCTTCTCAATTTGAATCTTTGTGAGTGATATAATTTTAATGTAACATTAAGAAATCTATTGTTGGATTCTGTTTGGCTGAATTTTTGGTTTTTATTTGAAAATTTTGTGTATTGAAACTATTAGTTATTTTGTAAAATAATATGTGCTATCACACTATATAATGTATTTCCAATTTGTTTTTATGAAGAATTTATTTAAAAAAATTTTTTTCAACTGTTCAAATATGATTTAATAACTTCATATTTAAACTAATATTATTTAAGCTTTAAATTGATGAAATAGATTTTAATTTTTTGAATTAAATCTCCATTATAGCACATTTAAACCCTTCGCGACGGGTAGCACAAACGTGCGCTAATCGCGGAGGCTGGCAGTGTCTTACGCAAGCATCTGTCCAGGGCCGGGGATTTTTTTGCTATTAAGCCTAAATCCATGAAATTGCTGAAATATCAAGGCCACATTCTTTATGATCAGAATATACCATAGTATCACTATCACTACTATCAGAATCTGTTTCGGAGTCAATATCTGAAATATTTTGCATCATTTTTGCTATTTCATGCACTGTTAAACATTTTCGACGCTTCAACATTGCAACGGTAAAACGGAAAGAATTCACATCTAACAAGTTTTAATTATTTTCTAAAAACTGCAAAAAGAAATACCCAACGCTTTAGCGAAAATAAAACTTCTCTACTTACAATAAACAACTACCATGTGCAAATTTAAAGAGAAGTCATAAAGCACGCCATTTCGAAAAATTTATTTCCCCTTTTGTTTATATAATCAAAAACACGTGTATGTGAGTCATGCTACTCTCATTTGAGTAGAAGGTCTAATGTATATTTATCTGAAACCATATGGACATACAGTAATATCTTGTGGCAGAAATTATAGTTTTTAAAACGTTCCAGGACACTGGCACAAATACGTGACAGTCGGGTCTGAACGGGAAAACGCTCTTTCACGCCTGCGTGTCGGCAAGAAAGTGAGTGTGTTCGTTGCTGGCACGTAGACGTGACAATCGGCGCGAAGGAGTTAAGAAGTTGAAAATTATTTAGCTTATTAAAATTATGTTTTTAATAAGTTTTCCCCCCCCACTTGCTGTTGATTTCCTATGTATTATAGCTAATTCAGAATTAAAACTGTCTTTTAATAAAAGGAGAAGAATTAAAAATAAAATATATATCTGCATTACTGCTCATCTAGGAAATGAATTTGGAAAACTCCTTAACATCTCCTCTGATAGATGTATCTGTAAAAAGCAGAAATGTAACCATCTTTCATGTTTAAGACTTGGCTAGGATCAAGTTTTAGGAATTTCCTCTCTGAATAACCATAACCTATTACTGTGCCAATGTTTCCGCTGTGATTGTAGAACTTTATTCAATCCTTGTTTTTATAGTTGATGCTAATTTGTCATTTTTTGTAATTGATTTTATTCTAATAAATATTATCAGCCATCACAAACTTAATAATGTTTGTTAAACAGTTTAATTTGTCCTATTTATTTTATATATATTTCTAAAATAGCTTTGATTTTATTTTTGCTATTTTTAGAAATAAAAAAATGCAAGATTTGTTTCAAGATATAAAATCTGGTGACAGTTCGTCCCATGTTGCTTCTCTAGAAACAGTGATAAAATCTTTAAAAGAGCAGGTGGAAAATTTGAATTTTGAAAGAGATCGTTTGTTAAGTACCCAAGAAGAACTCTATTCTAAACTTCAGAATGCAAATGAAGAGAAAAGGCTTCTTAAACAAAAAGAACTTTCATTGAACTTGGAAGTTGATAAACAGTAAGTTTTTATTTTATATAACTTACATATTTATTAGTTGTGTATTTTGTTCTATTTGTTCCTTTGAAAAAATTCATTATATATTTATATGATTTTAGAAATATTCCCTGGAAGGAGTATTTATTTCCATAAGTGAATTTCATAATTTTAAAATATGTAACTAAAGAAGTTTGATAATTTCATAAAAAAATGTGATAAAACTATTCTTTGTGAAGGATTATTTCCTCTGTATTGAACCTTTTTTTTAAGATAATTAATGAGCATTTTATTGATTTAATATAAATGCTTTTTTGAGTGTTTATTGAATTTAAACTTAAACTCCTTTTGAAATTTTAGTGCTCAAAAATCATCTGAATTGGAAAGGCAGTTGGAATCCTTGAAAGAAGAATTACTAGAAACCAAAAAACGATTAGACGATGTTTCACTTGATAAAGAATTGTTAGAACAAGAAAAGCATAAATTTTGTAAGTTCTAAAACAAGATGCAAGGATTTTATAATTTTGAAAATAAAGTTATTCTCAGCTGAAAATCTGTTACAAACTATATTTATTTTATCTGCAATTCTATATCATAAAGTAGTTTTTAGAATAAATGTTTTTGTGAAATTCATTAAATAAAGTGTTTCATTATGTTTTATTTTGGTTGTATTTTCATTGCTATGCATATATTTTTTTGCTGGAACAAATTTTGACTGCTGTAATTTAAACTTTTTCATCAAAATCTTCCTTTCATGAATCAAATAATTTATCCTTTAAAAATTAATTATTCATTGACATTTATTTTTCAGTTTATTTCTATGTTTGTAAAACTCATTCAGTTAGAAATGTACATGCTTTCTATTTTTCAAATTTCTGTAAAAATATTTCTAAGGAAACATGCTAAGAATGTCTGTTTCATTTCAAATAACTTTTGTTTGCTTATTTGTTTATTTGAATTCAAGTCAGGGATTAATACATGGGAATATAGTAACTGTATTTTTCCAGAGTACAAATCATGATTTTATTAATGATGTAAACTTTTAATTGCAAGGATTTTTCAATACATTTATTGAAATTATTATTGCACCATCAACTTTCTTTTATGAAGCTGTACAACTTCTGATTGCATTTTTATAATGTTTTCTGAAATTACATAATCTGTAATGGCCGAATTTATTGTAGAGGCATTGTACCTTCAATATATACTGCTTGATCTCTCTTTTTAAATGTAATTTTAGGAGTTTATGAAATTTTAATTATCCCCATGCTTTATTATTACCAATATTTAATATTGTACCATTGTAGAGTATTTTGATTGATTCTCTGTTATCATATCAATTGATTTTTCATGATTTTTTTATAATATTTCAACTATCATATTCAATTTCGTGATTCATTTATGCTATTTGAAATACATGCATCATATTTGATTTTCTTCAGGATATAGAAATGTAATTCCCATGTCCCATTACTAAACAATGGATAGAATCGAACTTGGGACCTACCCTTTCTTTTTCGATATTAAAACCATTACTAAGTGAATTACTAAGAGGCTCATTTGTTTTCATAGATTGCATTTAGAGATTCCTCTATTTTAATTGACTAATGTAAATTTGTTTTAATTAAAACTTAATATGTTCAGTCTATAAAGTATTCCCTAATAGACTTTTTATTTTACAATCTTTATTTTCTATGATTTATTTTACACATCATTAAAAAATTGTTTTCATTTATAAATATGGGTTTTCTAGTTAAAAAATAATTTAATTAAAACTTTAAATGTTTTTTTTTATGTAAATATTTCTAGTTTTGTAAAAAAGATATTGTTAGTATGTGCTGAGCATATAATTTTGGAATTAGTGAATTTGAACAACATTATAATATTGGATGAGAAATAATGTAATTGTTGACAGCTGCTGTAAATGTGTTATTATTTTTCTTTATTTTGACTTTCATCCTGTTTATTTCTTGTGGCATGAATTTTCATTGATAGTGAAAAGTAAGAAGAAGTTCTCCAAGAAGAGAAACTTGGGAAATTCCCAAACACCTATTCTTCCAAATGTGTATCCAAAGAACAGAAATGTAACTCCTTTCCTGTTGCTTTACAATAGTTAGGGTTGAATATGAAATTTTTCATTTCTTTTCACATTTTAAAATCATCATTGTCAGAATCATTAAGAAACTCTATTAAACTTATTTCTAAAAATATTTTAAATGATAAAATCAATTTCTACTGGATTTGAAAAACATAGAAATTATATTTATTATTGTTATTCTTTAAAAGAATGGAAAAGTCTAATATTATTTAAAAGTGTCCATTTTATTTTATTCAGACCATATATTAATTGATTTACTTATTCTGAAATGAAATATTTATATAGTGTATTCACATAATAAATATCTTTTCATGAAGTCAGTTTAATGTTGACTATTAATATTTAATTTAAGATTTAATTTGAACAAAATTACTGAGATTCTTTACAAATTGTTTATGTAATTGTTAAATTTTTTGATTGCCATCAATTCTTAGTAGAAAAAGTATTCAACAGTAACTCAAAAATATAATAGTTATTATTATTCTTATGCTTATATTATTGTTTTATAATGTTTTTAAACTGTAAATAAGTTTTCAAAACAATTATTGAACTATTTAAATGTTAAGATTGTAGAGCACATATTACTGAAAATTATTCTACTTTTTCACAGCATTGAATCAATTTGTGTGTTATTTTTTAAGTAAATTAATGTCTAGAGTTATGGGTTTTAGTTTATTTTTATATAATTACTTTTTGTCTTATAATTCAAGCTTTATATCCATCAAACTTTGTTTATTTACTAATGTTTCTTTAAAAACTAAATCTTTTTTTTTTTTTTTTTTTTTTTTTTTTTTGAAATATAGTAAAGTATGAAACTTTCATGCTGTAATCTTGTTTATCCTTTAAATTTTTGATTATGATATAAATTTTATACAAGGCAAAGTACTTTTTTGATGATTTAATCTTTTTATATAATGTTTAATAATTTTTAAATCAAATAATTTATTTATTTTGATTATAGCTAATGTTGTTTCTAATTTGGAAAATCAAACCCTAGAATTAAAAGAAACTTTAACTAAATTACAAGAAGAAGAATGTTCCCTGAAAGAATCTTTACTAACGATGCAAAATCTATGTGAAAATCTTTCTTTGGAAAAGTCTGATCTTTCTAAATCTTTAAATGAGGTAATTATTTTTATTTCTTGTTTCTAGAATTCATTTTATAAAAGTTTTCATGTTTTTTCATTTGTAAGTATATCTAGATTAGTTTTTTTTAAGATATGTTTTTTCAAAGATAATTTTTATGCATTATTTTTTTAATTATTCATAACATTTATATTACAAAAAATAAGAAATCTAGAATAATCTAATTTTCTTTATAACAGAAAATTATGGTTTTTTTTTATTCTATTACCATAAAATCCTTTAATGTACTCAAATACTTTTTGTTTTGTGTTAATGAAATTTCAGTGTTGATATGAAACAATAAGAATATTATGCTATTACTTAAAAAAAGTATAACATATAAATTTTTTGTTTTCATAGTTTGAAAAAAGATTATAAATTGCTAACCTGCAGAAAACTGAAATAAGTAAAATAATTAGTGTTTAATCCTAGAATTCATTTTTTGGATTTTATCTTTAAAATTTAAGGTAGTGTATTAAATAAAAGTATTTGATTTTAATTTTTTTGCTTTTAATTTTAACTAACTTATGAACACAAATCTAGAGAAAAAAAACTCAAGGAAAATTGTAATGTTCCATTTAAGAATCTTCTATCTATATTATTAACAAATGTAAAAGATATGTATAAAATAAGTAAATTATGTTTCTTCCCTTGTTTTACAATATCTTTTAAAAATAAATAATAATTAAATTTTAATGTGTACCTTTGGTTTAAATGATAACCATTGACTGAAAATGAATATCAAGATTTCTTCTGTTATAGAAAGAAAGTTATTTGATTTTTCATATTGAAATAAATTTAGTTTTTTGTAACATGTTAAGAAGAATCAGAACTATTTTTCTGTAATTCCTAAGTTTGAAATCGGATCTTGTCTATCCCTTTAATTATAACTGACCATTTCTAAGCTAAAACATTTAGATTTAATTTTTCTTAATTGTAGTGGAAATATATAAAGGAGTAAGTATTATTTTATGTAAATAAAAAAAAGAGTTTTCACCAAAGAAAAAAAATGCAATAAATTAATGAAAACGTAAGAAACTGGCTTCATTACTTAGTTTGTAATTTATTTTTTTCCCAATTAAACTTATTAACAATTTTTGATTTTCAAATAATTTTTAACACTTATTTAATAACAAGTATGTAATCAAAATTAAAATATATACTGAACTCTAATATCTTGATTGCATATTTTTTTTGATCACCATTGAAAAGGGCATGTTTTGTTTTTTTGTTCTTAAATTTTCAAAAATGTTTAATTTTAATTTTTTCTCAATTTGAATTACAATATATTGCAAGGTTTGGTTTTATAAGAAGTTAAAGGTAATTAATAATAATGTAATCAATAATTTTTAGTTTATGAAAAGCATTCATCCTTCTAAAGACTACTCCATATGAACACATTTGGAATAATTTTTATTTAAAAAATTATTTTAATTAAGTTTATTTAAAAATAATATTGTCAAGCCATTTGAATTTATTAAGATTTTATGAAATGTGCTTTTACTAAAGTACTGCTAATATGTATTTAACCTTGCATTTCATTACTATTCTCTGATTTTTTTTTTCTTATTCAGGTTACAGATAAATTAGAATCATTACAATCTTTGCATTCTAATACAAAGATTGCTTTTGAGAAAGAGAAAATTGAGATGAAATTGAAGATGGAAAAATTAGAAGATTCATACTCTGAATCAAAAGTTGAGAAGGAGAATTTAATGAGCAGATTACAACAACTTGAGACTTCCAAAAGGGATGTAGAAGGAGAGAAAAATGAAATCGCCATTTCCAATAATGAACTGATAAATCAGATTACTAAGGTGAGATATTTATTTCAATATTATACTGTTGAAATGAACTTCAAAAATTTTTTTGATAATAGTATGTCATTTATTTTGTTCTTTGTTCTTAATGTAATTAGCTTTTCCTTATTTTTTTAGTTATGTCTTTTACAGCAAACAAAGTTTTTTATTTCTGGAAAATTTATAGAATTGCAATATCCTTTAATGAGAAAATTATTTGGAGAAAAATAATTTCTTAGCAAAGTATATATAAATCACTAGTATATACTTCAATGTTCAACCTGAAAATAAAAAGAATGAATAGACATTGATTGAGGTTTATTAATAATGTAGTTTGAAACGAAGGAAAGTTTTATGATCATGCATGAAAAATATCATTTTGCAAAAGAAATAATAATACATTAGTTGCTGCATGAATGCAGAATCAATAAAATTGCTAATCCAATTGAAAAATTCATTTACTAGAAAATTTATTCATAACAAGTTCTATTATATAAAATGCTTTGCATTCAATTTTGTAGTATTTTTTAAAAAAATTTAACATTTCACTATTTCTTAAAAGAATGTTATAAATTGGAAAACACATAAGGGACATCAGATGCAGTTCTCTTGTAAAAGTCTAGATTCAATGACCTGTCATGAATTATTTTATGTTAATTTTAATTGTTTTAAGATTTTTCATGCTATTATCTGAGCATATTCAAATTCTAAGAATCAAAAGGTTTGAATTTATTGTAATGATAATTTTAAATTATTTTAATTTTATATTTAATTATTTTTAAAAAAAGTTAAAAAAAATTTGTTCTTAAAGTTTTTTATTGAAAGAATAATTATGAAAATAGGCTAGGCTAAGATTATGAAATTGTGTCATTCACATTATATAACAATTTTTAAATATTAATAGTGTTGACAATCTAGAATCAGGAGTAGCCTTGTATATTGACAATATTAAAATCTATAAAACAGCATAACTTAAAATTGTTTAATTAATTTGATATTAAGTTTTGCAAAATAATGATTCATGTTAATTTTTTATAAATAAGAATAAAACATTTATTTTTTAAATCTTAATAAAGATTAAACAATGTTTTGAAATATTCAACTTTAAGTATTTAAAAAAAATGTGATAAATATTTCACACAAAAATCAGCTATTGATTTTTATGTTACTTTTGCAGAAAAAACTTTTTGTTCAAGCTATAGATTCATAGTCTTATTTTCAATTGAATAAATTTGATGCATTATTAATGTCTTTTATGTGTTGGAAAATGAACTAAGTGGAATATCAACAATTTGTGTATCTTGAGTTAAAATAATATCCAAGCATAATTTAAAAATTCATGCATTATAAACGATTTTGATAAAAATTTATTTCATTATCTTGTTATAAAGTTTTATCAACTAAAATATTTTTGTTAAATAGAATTAAGTTTGAATTTTGTCATAATATTTATATGAATTTCCAATTTGTAAATAAGAAAGTGATAAAATTCATATTTATGTTTGTTACTTATCTTTGTATTTTTCATAAATACTCAAAATGTTTCCCTATTACATATTAATTATTTTATACATTTTATTATTTTAACTATATTTTGATGTATTAATTGCATGATTAATAGTTTCTGATTGAAATTTCTCCAAACTTTTGGTTTGGATTTCAATTTATTTGCTTTTTTATTGGGATACCTTTTAATTAAATTAATGATTGCATTTTTTATATGCTCCACAAAGTCATAAGCAATAATTTAGCTATTGCTGTACACTTTATATTTAATTATAATTTTGAATTATGCTAGTTTCTCACACTTTTATAAAGACTGATAGTTACCTAGTCTTAATTCCAATAAAAGCTACTAAAATTTCTAAAAGCGTGAAGGAAAGAAATGTATTAAAAAATAGCTGATAAAATTAACTAATTTGAATTCAATAATGTTGAACAAATACACATTTAATAATTATAAAATTAAATAAAAATGTAAGTTTAGGATGAATTAAACTAAAAACAACGTGAGTATAATGAAGCATTAATGGTGTTACTTTGACAGACTTTAATAATTTTTCTTGAAACTAAAGCCCTAGAATTTATTTTTAAATGAATTTTTGTTTTATTAATAATCTTTTTGAAAAGGTTTTTCTTTCTTGACATCAAATTCTGATTTCCGGCTTTTTCAATGGAGGCAGTTTTGTGACCATCACATGTATTTTATAGAATAAATATAAAATCCAATCATTTTTAGCAATCAGAAGATTGATAAGAAAAACATAAACCCTCTTATTTTTTTTTTTTTTTCATAAAATCAGTGGCATGTTTATAAAATACAAAAACTAGATAATTTGATTTAATATTTTTTATCGTTTTTTTTTTTTGCTTTGTCATGTTTTAACAGTTTTATACAAAGTATGGCATTCATAAAAAATTTTAAATTTCTGCAAAATTTTTCATTTTTATCATTAACATCTATGGTAAATTTTGATTAAAAAATATATGTGAAAATTAGGTTGTTTGAATAAAATTTTCTTCGCATATGCAGTTTTTTTTTTAATTTTGTAAAAAATTTTAAATTGAAAAATTCTAGAATATATAGGAGATATGAGAAATGTATCGTATTTTCTAATATTATTAAAAATAAAGAAATCGTCAAAAAATTAAAATTTTTTAGAAAGTGAATCATAAAGTAACTCCGATGAAACAAACAAAATAAAGATTACAAAAAGTAATGGGAAAAGGTAAATATTAGAAAATTACAAGGTATTAATGGTAAACAGCTAAGTAACTGTAATAAAATGGAAACAATGGATTCTCTTAAATTACTGATAAAAATAAGATTAAAAGTTCTAATGATTTTAACAATATTTTATATTACTTATTATTAATTTTTAAAAAAGAAAACTTTAGGAAAGTAAAATAATTATTTGTATATCTAAATCCTTCATAATATGTGAAATATTAGTATAATAATTTCAAACACAACTTTTTTTGAGATTAGGAAATTTATTTTTGCTTTAAAATAGTTATAGATGGTAATTGAATTACTGATTTCCTTTTTCTTGTCAAATTATATAACATATAAAATAATAATTATATTAATCCACTTTAGTGTAAGCTCTAAATAAATCTTCTAAGTTTACATTTTTTAATTGAATAGTCATTAATAATTTTGTTTTATATTAGAATTTTTGATAAATTACACACATTATGTTCATTTCCATTAGAAATTGCAGCAAGTGTGAATTCTACCACTAACTGATAATGTACCTGGATTATTTATCCAAATCATTTTAAGGTCTTATGCTTTTATAAATTTAATTGTAACTCTGTGTAGAATATTTTTATATCAAATTCAAGAAAAATTTAAGAAAATTTCTTTTATTATAAGCAAATAACATCAATGCAAATTATTTAATAGTGTTTTATTTTTTTTTATTTAAGTACACTAGCCAAATTCGAAGTTTTGAGAAAGAGTTGGAACAAGTAAGAGAAGAACTAAAGCATCAAGTAAACCTTGTACTAAAAACGAATGAAGAGAAAAATTCATTAATACGCATTAAAAGTGAATTATCAGGGAAACTGGAATCTGTTGAAGAAGAGATTGTTGAATTGAAAGATTCTCTGACTGCTTTGAAAGAAGAAAAAAATGTTTTAGAAAAAGATTTGTATGCTTGCCAAACTAACGCTGCACTTCTTCGAGAAGAAAAAGCAGATCTTTTAAGGGAACTTGAAATTCAACGTTCGCTAGTCACATCTTTACATAGTAAGTTTTTACTGTACTGTAATATTAAGATAGAATAAATTCAGTAAAAAGGATAATAAACTAAATAAAGATGATTATGGTGGATAATTAATTAATTGAACTTATTTTTATTTATCATTTACTTTTAATGCTGTGTTTCATTTGTTGTCTGAATTTTTAGTGCATTAAATATGTTAAATTTTATGGAAGATTTTTTAAAAAAAATTTCTTATGTTTGATTATACCTAAATATACATATAGTAGTTTGTACTATTCATCTGTAATATATTATACCAAATATATGAAAACTTGAGTTTCTTTTTAGAATTTTTAAGAATGCATGGGCATATGAGTTTGAAATTCATTCATTTTTTTAAATTCATTCATTCTTTTAATTTTGAACTATTAGCAGAAATAAAAAATAATTTTGAGACTTTAAAGTATAGGTTACATATGGAAAAAAACTCATGAAAAATTACATTTAACATCAATTACATATAATTAAATTACATATAATTACATCTTCTTCTTCTTCTTTTTAAAATTACTCAGCTAGAAATTCTCTCCTGCAGAAAAAAAAGATTAAGATTTATTTCTCTTTCCTCCTAAACAGGATAAACTATCAAATTTTTTTTCATGTCCAAACCAGGGTGTTTCTACAGCAATGGAATAAAAAAGCTACCGATAAGATGGTGAGAATTGTAGATAGTGATGGAAAATATCATTGATTAAAATGTTGTACTTTATTTTCACTATTCAAAAAGTTTCCAAAAATGCACTCTAATTTTGGGCTAACATAATAAATATTTAAATATAAATAGTAATAAAGTTACCTATTAAATAAAAATAAAAGTAAATATTATTTTTTTTTAAATGCAACTAATTAAAAAAGTATGTAAAAACTTGAAAAATATGGGATTATCAGGATGTACAAAATGAAATTACTAGTTTGTTTTATTCTTCTTAAGCTTTTCTGCTAGTTTGTAACACCATAAATATAAATCAATATATCAAACCAGTTATATTATTAGTAAGATCCTTTTATGAAACATTTTTTAAGATTTTTTTGTCAACTTCTCCATATTTTAGTTGTTTCCTCTTCTAAGATAAAATTAATATTGAAATTTTATTTAGTGTTATTGGTTTATTTTTAATGTAAAGATAATAAATATGTTGTTTTTGTGTTCAATAACATAAATACTCATTCAAATGAAGCCAAACATCAAAAATCATTAAATTGGAAGTGCTCTCATCTCTGTTGGTGTAAGATGAAAAATTTCAAGAATAATTTCTCATCAAATTTGTTGTTTAATAATTATATATTTCTTTCACAAAATGTTGTAATCTATAGAAAGAAATTTTACTATGTGCAAAGAAGATGTGTTTGTTACACCTAATATTTAGTTAAATTTTTAAAAGTTAAATTTTATAAATATTCATCGCATTTAAGTTGATATTTTCAATAAAAGGCATTGAGGAGTCACTTTGGAGAACAACTGATGTGGTAAGCTAAATGATAATAAAAATGTGTATGTGTTATAATGTATTTATATTGTCTTTGGAAAATCAAAATTTTAATTGGTATTGATTTAAATATTTTTAAATTTCTGGTTAAAAATATATTCTAGTAGTGTCTTTTCATCATGCCTTAGAAAAAGAATTAAAATGAATTGACGGAATATGTTTATTGCACATGAAATCTAACTTTTGAGATAAGAAGGAAATTATAAGAATTCATAATGCTAAGCTAGACATTAACAGTGGAAAAATTAAACTTTTGCTAATTTATACCTCTTAATGAAAAAAAACTAATGCTTGCTTAGACAGTAGTTTTGTAACAAAAAATGTGTATACTCTTTAAAAAGAGAAACTTCTTTTTGTTGATTGTCAAAACTCCTTTTAGATTAAGTTTGAAGAAAAATAGTTTATTATGAAAAATGCATGGCATCAATTTCAGGAGCCAAGTATGTCCATTGATTACAGATTCTTGTAATAAAACATTTAATGATCTAAAATTATATTTGGTTTTAATTAAAGGGTACCTGAAAGGAATTAAGGAGATTAAAATTATTGTGCGATAAATTTTAAATTCCTATTTTTCATTTACAAGGCAACTAATAAAGTTCTTTCCAATATGCAAATAAATGAACAAATTAGTGTATTACAAATGTTTTAATAATTTGTGGGTGAAAAGTAGGAACACTTGTTGTTTTAAAAGTTGGTCAAATGCGCATTTTTATCCACTGTAACTTCTACTGGAACAAAAACAAATGGAAATATCCAAAGAACTCATTTGGTGTTGTTTGTTTTACAATTTTAAATCGGGCTATTTAGCTGTTACATCAAGTTGGGACCAAATATCTCAAACATTTGAAGATGACTCTGCAAATAAATAAACTGCAAAATTTTGGTTTTAAAAAGTCATGTTTGGAGATATGCCAAATGAATTCCTCGATCTGAAAATGTCTTGCCCCAAACATTTACGAACTTTTTAAAGCCATAAATCTCCGATTTTACTGCAACACTAGTTGTTTGCTTTGTTGTAGACACATTAGCAGAATGTGCTGGATTCCAATAGAGATTATTTTGAAGACTAAGAGAGTGATATACTTTTTGTAAATCATATCCTTTATGGCTATTAAAAATTGCAAGAACTTAAATGATTATAGTATTTATTTTTAACAAAAATATTTTGCTATTTAATAATATTACAAATTTATTTGTATTTGTCATAAAATATCTCAGGCAGATCACAACTACTCAGCTTTTTTGCAAACATTGTTCAATTTACGTGCATTCTATGTTAAAAATAACATTTCTAAAGGTTTGGTGACTTGGCGAGAAATAGATACAAAAAAATCCATTACTGAAGTTCTAGGACCAATATTAAGGAAATAGCTTAGAACTTTTAAGAAGCTTTGGGAAATTCGTAGATTTCATGCCAAGTCAGGTATAAATGCCACCGCCCTCCTGAGAATTAGTTAGTGAGGACGATTAGTCTAGTGTATAGATGCTGTTGACTGTTTGAGGTATTTAAGACTTCTGTGATTGGAAGCTGTTTTTCGTGCTTATTAGCTGGTTTGAAGCTGTGTAATTGTGATTTTTACTGCTGGAATTTTTTGTAACCTATTGAATTTACTACGAATAAAAGTCTTGTGATTTTTGAGTCAATTTGTGAAGTTTTCAATAGTATGCAGAAACTAATGAATGAAGTGTAGAAAATAATGATGTGGAGATCTTAAAAAGGCTCACATAGGGAAAAATATGGATTTCACTAAGAATATATCAGTTAATGTTATTTTAATGTGTCTGTGTGAGTGATGACTGATAAAAGAGTTTTCTTTATTATTATTATTAAAAATTAATTATCATTTTTGTTTCTTTAAACTAAAAAAAAATTAGGATTTAGTATTCAAAATCTCGGAAAAATGGGAGGAACACATTTTTAAATATGGTAAAAATACAATGCTTTTAAATCACTACTTTTCTTTGTGCAGCATTCTTGCCATTAAAATAATTTTTCACTTATGTTTACTAGATATAACATATATGAAATGTATTGAATATTATACAATTTTCATTAACTGGGTTATAAATATGTTGGTTTTTTTATGAAATAGTTTTGTTTATTGAAATTTAAGTATTTCTTAAATTTCAATAAATAAAACTAAATGGCTATTTGGAGAGATTTCTTGATACTTTTAACTATTTTTACCAACTACATATTTTTATGAGTCGATATAAATTGAATACTTAACTATAAGGATCTTCTGAGAAAGGGGAATAATTTTTTTGCCATGAAATATATAAATTGATTAAAGCAATTAATTTATTCAGTCATTGAGTATAAAAAAATTGTTGCTCATTTATTAAAATTCAAATTTAAATTAGAGGACTTTCTCTGAATTTTCAACTTATCAAAGTGTGATCTGAAAAATTACTGTTAACAGTTTAATTCAATTATAATTTTAAATTTGAACTGCACTCAAATCTCGCTCAAATAAAAAGTAACTTAAAAAAAAAGGGGGGGGGGGAAACACTGTTTTTAAACACTACATTTAAAGTTAGTTTAGAAGGAGAAGAGGCAAAAAGGCTTTTAATAGTTTCGAAAAGCAAAAAAGTGCAAATCAATCACGTTCGAATATTTTATCTAATTTTTAGAATAAAGTGTATCTTAAACTTTTTAATTTTCTTATATTTTGTTAAAAATCTTTAACATAATTTTCTTAATAAAATTTCTTTGCATTAAACATTACAGGAAACAAAAACATAAAAAACACTGTGCACAAACAATAAATCTTATTTGTCAAAAAAAGAAAGTGTGTAAAAATTTAAGTTTATGTTACTATCATTAAAGAAAATAAAAATGCAATTTTTATGTTTTAATCATATTGTACTAAAAGCACTATTTAAACATAAATTGATTTTTTATTAAAACACTGAAAAATTTTAATTTCTTAAAATTAAATTTTTGAACATAAAACTGATTTTATATATAAATTTTTTTTATTAACTTAAAAAAAAAAATAATACATATAAAGATCCTTTTGGGTAATTTAATCGTATTTATATCGAAATCATGATTAAATGTTTGAATTATAATTAACTAATCAATCAGTTATGATTATCAAATCTAGCTCAACGTTTATTTGAAAAATTTCTTTCTTTGCATGAAACATAGCATGAAATCAATTCCACCGGTGAAATTCGCCGAAGTATATTACCGATTGTAATAGGAAACTTACGCCACGTAATCTAAAATGTTTATTTTTTAAAAAATAATCACAGTGTTTGTTAAATGTCCAAATGTTCCTGATATGCTTAAAACATTTAAATCTTTGAATAAAATTTATTAAAACTAGTATTCTGAGATTTGCGACGGCGGAATTATATACAAATAGTTCCCCCAGAGTATAATTATATAAAGTAAAAAATAATAATGTTTTAAAAGTCTATTTTCTTATAAAATTTCCTCTA
>JAPDSC010135398.1:5589-15869 GCA_026290005.1 Latrodectus geometricus | reverse complement strand
TCAGCTCTTAAAAATCTTTTGCAATATTTGCAAAAGATTTTTGAGAGATAAATTTTTTTTTTAAATTTTTCTGTTAATTTATTCTTTTATTATCACAATTTATTAATTCTATTGGTTTCAAAATGGAATTTTTAAAATTTTCTATAAAAAAATCTTTTTACTTTAATATACTTAACATTATTAGCTATTGAACAAAGAAGTTTCTTCCACTGTAGAATTTTGTATGGTTAAAATCAAGGTAAACTATGAACTTTTGCAAAAGTTTTTTTTAAGAATATTTGGTTGGATGCTATTTAGTTATATTCCATCGCCAAGAGTGATAATTCGTAGATATTAATAAATTTTATTCTTTTGTCGCGTTTTTGTATAATATTTAATGTTATAGAAGTTTTGCAAATATTCTTATGTTAAATGTTTAAGTGGAAGAAATACTTGACTTTCGAATTATGCATTGATTATATTTTTTTTTATTCATATCGTGTGTATTTATTTTACTTCGAATAACATGTTTTGCGCTATTTTTTCAACTCTCGGCAATCTATTGACGAAATGTGATTCTACCTAAGTGTGTTGTCAATGTTCTATTGGAAAAAAGAATTGAAATATTCTTGTAACTATATTAATAATCAATTGACTAAAAAAGCGTTACGGTCGTAAATCATCAATGATTTTGAAAAAAAAAATCATCTAAATGTAGAAAGAATTCTTAAATTTATTTTATATTTACTTATTTTTTGCCCTTTAAGAAAAATTTGCAAAAATGAATCGCTACATGTAAGTTAATATGAAATGATAAACTTAGTTACGGTGTATTTTTAATTAACAACATTTATTATTCGAATTTGCGGCTTTACATTTCCAGGATAGTATTTAATGTCTGAAAAGGCCATAATACTGTTGTGTAATGTTCACTTTTTAATCACATCATTGTGCTTAACTGGTCTTCGCATGCGACTCGGGAAAACTCGTCAAATAAAAGTAAATATTTCATTCATATTATTTCCGCCAAGATGTGAACTGTATTTAAACGTATAACTTTCCATTGTTATAAAATTAATCGAAATATTCTATTTTGCGTTGGTTACTGTTATGTAATCATTTCTTGTTATATTTCTCATTGTATCATAATCACAAATAATTATATTTTATTTCTTCATTGAAAATTTTTACATTTGTATCAAAACTCTTAATCTAACTAAGTGTCTATAAAGATACTTAAACTTTGCTATAAATTGGTGCGTAATGTTCACTTTTATGTTAATACACTGTATAATTGTTGGATGAAATTTGAAGTATATATTTCGTATTTTATTAACTTAAATTTTTAAAAAAATTATTTTTAGTAGACGTTATCAATTAATTATATTTAGAAATATCTATTTTGAAAATCTTAAGAATTCGTTAACTTAAAATTATGTTATAAAATTTCAGGCAATTTTTTGCAACCCTTGTAGATGCATTTTCTTAAATTTCTATTTGCAATATTTTTCAAACTTTTGGATTAATTCTTAGTATTGTGTTCTTATATCGTTAAAGTTAACAGATTAAAATTACCATTATCTCTTCCCCCCATCGTCCTCACCATTTCTTACATAACACATAGAAAGATCTAATGTATTATTCTCAATGCCCAGGTACTAAGAATTTCGCTTTTCAGCACTAAGTGGAAATGATGGCACCTTTGTATAATGTGGATCTAGTGGGCATGCCATCATGGTATAAAATTGGGTTCTCATAATTTAGAAGCAGGCTTCGAGCAGAAGACCCACTGACTTGTTTTGCCACACTGAGAGGTATTATTTCTCATGGAGGACATTCTCACGACCTGTTTCATGTGCTTCAGACGTCAATAGTGAACACGACGAATATCCGGATAGGTTAGGATGCGAACTTACTACCCTCCCCCCTTGATAACAAGCATTACGCTCTAACCAGTTAATCGTGGTCCGGAATATCCAATTTATTTTCAACCGAATTGTTCATCTAATACCGATACCTAATGCCATGTAACCGTTATCATCATTTATGAATTAATTACACAGTGTATTGTATTTAAGAAAGTTATTTCATTTATTGATTGTGAATAATCACAGATTTCTCTTTTATTTCTTACTCTAAAAATAGGTTATTCCAATGCTCTATTGATTGCCTACTTCTGTTCATCAGAGAGGCTAAACTTAGCTAACCGTTTCGTAATGTTAATCGCCTGCAAATGACTAGGTTGTAATCTAAATTGGCATTTTCTTCTCGGTGCCCCACATCAGTCGTAGGGAATTAAACCTTACAGAGCTTTAATTGTTCATTGGCTGTTTCATTATAATTCCTAGGAATGGGTTTATTTATGATTCTTTTTTCCTCTCTTAAGTCTTCAAATGTGTCTAAAAATATAAAATGGAATATTTGACACGTGTAATGAACAACATAAGGCTGTCGGCTGTCGAACATCCTTCGCGTTTCATTTCCAAGAAAATTTTTTCATAGATGGTTGGCCGTAATCACTTATCATCTGAGAGAGTTTAGGATAATTCGGAACATCTATTCCAACAAATGTGCAGAAGAAAGCAGGAACTTCGTAAAAGATTTTTATGCTAACTCATGTGTTAACTTCGTCATTTGACTGCTCAAAATTGCATTACAGTTGCCTGTATTCCGACAATTCTGAGTCTAAAATGGCTTATACAGGTCTATCTAGCAAACTTCCTGATGCTAAGGGGAAATTTCTTTTATTTGATTGTTCCTACTATTAAATAATAAATCTCGTTTTTTTCTGTAATTATTGTTCATTAAAAGAAATTATGTTGTTTCACTAAAAATAAGTAGATACTATTACATTATATCCTCGCAATCGGTCATCGAAGCGATTGCTAAGCAGTTTCCATCAAAAATAAAACTAAGAGTTTAATAAGTTTTGTTTATAAATGATAATTATTCAGTTTATAAAATGTAAATAAAATTTTTTTACTATTTTTTAGTAGTTCCTAAAAATTGTTAACCTTTTTAAACTGTATTGGACGCAAATATTTACGACTGTAATTCCGATTTTATTTCGTATTATAATAATTATAAATGGATTCCCTATAGCTAATATTAACTTATATTTCCCAAATATGAAATCAAGTAACTTAATCGGGAAATGTGAACTGAATTTTTGATTAAACTTTTTGCATTTTTTGTTAAGCACAGTAAGTGTAAAAAGTAATCATACAGTACGACAATTGATTTAAAAGAGATCCGTTCATAAAAATTATAAACATAAATTCCACTTTAATTAATTATAAATATATAATAGAACATATTTTCACTAGTTTCAGGCATTTTATACATGAATAAATATTTACAAAACTGAAACAATCTAACATCTTGTGGTGTAAAAAGTATTCGTACATCAGGCATATATTGGCCAATGGAAACATAATATTTCAGCTAATACCTTGTAAGATATCCTTTAGCTCGAATAACTGCCTTGAGTCTCTTTGGCATCGATTCCACCAATTTTTCTGTTATTGAGCTAGATGTGGTGTCCCATTCTTGATTAAGAGCTGATTCCAAATCTTTTTATTAAAAATATGTCTGGGTCGAATATTTTTATCAAGAACGTCCCAATAATGCTCGATAGGGTTGAGGTCCGGCAATTGAGAAGGAAGTTTCATGAACTTTGGGGTATTATATAGTATCCAGAGCCTTAGTTTAGGGCTGTGTGCTTGGGGTCGTTATCATGCATGAAAACATAATTACCATTCAAGCCCATTTTTGTTGTACTAGGTCCTAAATTATTGTTTAAAATAGCAATATAAAGTTGATGATTCATAATGCCGTGAATACAGAATAATTTGCCCACCTCAGAAGCACTCATACACCCCCAAACTAGCAGACTTCCACCCCCACGTTTCATTGTTTGTTGGCACTGAATTCTTAGGACGCATTTCTGCGCTTTCTCCATACCATACGTCTCCCTTCCGATCCAAATATTTTGTATTTACTTTCGTCTGTAAAGATAATCATTTTCCAGATATCTGGACTTCCATTAACTATTATTAATATATTGCTTGGCGAAAGACAATTGCAGCTTCCTATTTTTCTCACTAACAAAGAATTTTCGTCTCGCAACACGGCCATGGAAACATTTATTTCTGCATGTATTTCGAACAGTACTTACGGAGACTGCTGTTCCCATGTTCTGATGTTAATATAGGAGCACTTATTTCGGCATCCTTCTTTAATGAATGACCAGAAACCGTCTGCCAGATTATGTCAATAGACATGGTCACCCAGTATTAGAACTGTTTTGAACCGTTTCAGTGACAGCAAACTTTTTTATGATTGACTGCACAGTTGAATGGGGTCTACCGACCTGATCAGAAATCGTGTTGTACAATTAACTATTTTTACGGAGCTTTAAAATCAGTTCTCTTTCGGAAACACTTGTCTCTTTACTTTTATGACCCATTACAAAATTTCTAGTTTCCACTACATTAAAATTTCCACTGAAGAACCTTTAAAATAACTTATAAGATGACATCAATTAAGTACATCATAATGGCTAAACCAATCACAAAATATAACTAAAAAAAATTTGTATTTCTTTTCGTGTAGAATATTTTTCACATCACAAGATGTTGGATTGTTACAGTTTTGTAAATGTTTATTCATATATAAAATTATTTTTGTATAAATTTCACATGAAACCAGTGAAAACATGTTCTATTATATTTATAATTAATTAAAATGGAATTTATGTTTATAATTTTTATAAATGGAGAAAAAAATAGCTAAGCCATTTTTTAGGTCAAATTTATTTAGAGTTTTTAAAATGCATGTATTATATTACTTTATTTTATACATTAAACCTCAGTTTTCTATAGAAACTTAGCAATTAATTTATGAGCAAAAGTCTCATTTTTATGGCATTTTCAACAGTTAAGCGTTACTGAATTGAATTTTTTTTAATTCAAAATTTCATCACCTTTAGGTTCTGTTATTCAGTCGTAATTTCTAATTTCTTTATTTTGACAATAAAAATAAATGACAATAAATTGAGGTAATTTCTTTATTTCGAAATACAGGATTTTTTGAATAAATTTTAAGTTTGAAATTGTATTTTATTTAAAACTAGTTAAAAGTTTTAAAATATTAAACTATTTTCTAGAATGGAGCACTTAAAAGGCCAAAATTGCATTTTGTCCTTAATATTTTTCTCTTAAGACTAAGAATAAAAAAATATTTGACTATTGTTAATAAAGTGAATTTATACTGCATCAAAATGATTATTTTAAGAGGACATTTGAGTTAAAATTTTGAATAGTATGCTAAAATTACTTTTGTAATATATTGAAATTTTTACAAAAAGTATCTGAACATTTATTTTTGTTAAAAAAGAGAGAGAGAGAGAAAAAAGAAACATGTATTTTACAATCAAAAATTAATCTAAATTATTATTTTAAAGGTAAATTTTAATTCAACTAAGTAATTTTAATTAATTGATTTAATTATTATAAATTTACCTAGTAATAAAAATATCCTTAATTCATTAATCTAAAGCAGAATAATATATTTGAATCTCATAGTTTAATTTAAAAAAACTGTGAGAATATTAGTTAATATTGTGTTTTTAAATTTAATAAAATTAAATATGCAATTTTATCAAATCAACCATAATTTATCCGAATGAGCAACTGCCAAATATTTTTCTTTTATTTTAACTTGTAAAATAAAATTATATGTACTCTTTGTAGTAGTGTTGGAAAAGTCATTAATTAGTATGGAAAAATAGTAAAATTTAAATTTTCCAAACAAATGACCGAAAAAGGTGGATTTAAAGATAAATAAATTGCTAGAGTTTGCGTATGGAAGTCAAAAGTTAGATAAGGTTTTTTTGGTATGAAATTTCAAATAAAGCTCTCAAAGTAATGAAAGCATAACAGTAGCTTATAACAGTTAAATATGTAATTTTTCTGAATTATCTTAAACAAAAAAATTTCATATTCAATTAAATTTCCTTTAAAATTAAAGTTACAAGTTGACAATAGAAACAAATTCTGTATTATATTCCTTTTCTACTTTTTAAATATAAATTATTTTCCTATTTTTTTAGTAATATAAAAAAATATTATTGATTGTAGTTAGGCATGTAAAATTCATGATTCTAATCTTGTAAAAGAATAACTTCTAGTTTTCTTTTACAAGTGTTGTATAAAAGTACATATTATTAGAAAGATATATATATTTCATTGTGTTACCTTATTCTTTAATTAACTTGATATTAATTTTTTGTAAATTAATAAAATTGGTTTGATTGTTCTAATAGATCAGATAAAGAATTTAGAAAAAAGTCATGAACAATTTGAAGATGTAGCAGCTCATGAAAAAGACACTTTAATGAAAAAGATGGAGCAAATGGAAGAAGACTTCAAGGTCACACTTCAGAATGAAAGACAGCAACATAACATAGACATTGAAATTCTCACTGAGGAAAAGGTGAATGAACAATTTTTAGTAATAATTTTAAGTTATAATGCATGTGTTAAATGTTTACAAAATGTAACATTTTTTTTTTATAAAATTATTTTGTGTCTCTGATATTTTTGCTTTGAGAGAATTACACCAGTTAAGGGCTGTGGTTGCCAATCAATACCTTTTACTGTTTATGAAAATAACGTGGATATTATTTAAAAATCTCAATTGATTGAACTTAATTTTCATTGAAATGTTTTAAATCTGTGATAATCAATAAAAGTTTAGATTGTGTCTGCTCACCAGCAGACACAATTTAAGCTTTTATGGTAGGTGGTAGTAAAGCAAATGGTGTTTCTTATTTTATAAAGGACCATTTGTAGAACTGGTGGCCAGTTAGAAATTTTATTACAAGCAAATATGAACATAAGTTTAAAAATTCAACTATTCTTTTATTAATTAAATACCAGTTTCCAAAAATAGTTTGATAACTTCCAAATATGTTTGATAAAATTTGGATTAAACAATTTTTACAAAATCATTTCTTTGGAATCATCATTTCAATTTATTTATTCATGACAAACTGTATTTTTCAACTTATGCATAAATCAAATTAGGATATGAACATGAACACAGGAATTTCCTAATTATTAGTTATAACAATTATATTAACTAGCTGTTATTGAGTGATGAAGAGAACTGTCAATGTGATAAAAGTTAAAAGCACTTAATTTGATTCGGCGAGAAATTTAGTTGGATTAAGAATATGTTGTTTTAACATGTGAATTTTTATTTGTTATGTTAAAATAGATATATATTTTGAAATCTTCTAAAAATCATGATAAATCCTTAATTGATTTGCTTTCAAAACCTTGGAAAATCCTGAAATTTCGTTAAACCATTTTGAAAAACACAGACTTTTTAAATTTAATTTTAAAAGATGTTTTTATTATAAATGTCTATTTCCTTTATGAATTTTTTAAAAATATTTCAAATGTATCCAATTTTAACTGAAAATATGTATTGTAACTTTGTTGAAGTTCAAACTTTTTAATTATTTCCCCATTGATGAGACCAAAATTTTGATTCAAATTATAACTCGTTTTATTTAATTCTGGTAAAGTACTTTGGAAAATATTGTGTATTTCCATGAGAAATATATGCATGTCTTAAGTAATTCTTTAATTAGTTATAAATAATTACAGGTATTCTTAACTGATAAATTCACCTATACTAGGAAATATCTTTAGAAATTTCCTATGAGCGACAAATTGGAATATTGTAGCATTAGTTTTAATTTCTTATACATATTTAAATAAAAAAAGTATTTTTAAATTATCACTTATATCTGTATAATGGAAATAACTTCAGCAATAGAAAATTTAAGTTCATTTAATGCTTGATTCAATTCTTTTCATGTTGTTTCATTCCCAATTATTCAAAGTTAATTTTTTTATTTCTGTGTTTGAAAGTATATATATCCGATTAAGAAAATTAATCCTTAATAGGGTACTTTTTCCTTAATTGGATACAACAATGAAATACTTAAATTTTAATACTAGATTTTAAATATTTATGGATTTGATCACATCTCAGGTTTGAGGAATGCTCTATGCAAAAATTAATTATCTTCTTGCAAAATTAATTAATCTACAAAAATATACATTTATTAAAGGATTCTTAGTTTCAAAATTGCTGTGTAGCCATTTGTTCCAGTAATAGAGCAAATAAAATACAATTTTATTTTGCTTATCAATTTTGTTTTCATTTTCTTCTTTTGCTTAAAACAATTATAAATTATTTAATCATTAAACAATTCATATCATTATTAAATAATTATAAATAATGAATGATCAATATCAATAAAACAATTATAAATCATCAAAATATTGTGGAAGTTTAAAGATGAAAGAAATTTGTGTCCCGAGATAGTTTTCTGTCACAGTTAAAATTAAAAATCAGGTATACTTTTGAAAATAAATGAGATTGTTAATGTGTATAGGGTTTATAATTGTTACTTATTTAATTGAAATATCTTTTTGTTATTTCTTTTTTATTAAATAAAATAAAAAAAGAAAACTAAATTTATCTTACTAATAAAAATTAAATATCCTTTAAATTATTAAATTTAATGAAACGTTATTTTGTGATTATTATTTTTACATGCTCACAAGTTTTCATTTCAACAAAAGCAATTTTTATTATTTTAAAACATTTTAAAATTATGTTTAATTATTTTGTTTTTACCAGTCAGGATAAAGCATGTGTTAATTCATATTTAAAAAAGTCTTCTCTTGTACCAAACACTTTTATGAATAATTATAAATCAGAATATATACATATTATTTTCATTCAAAGTAGAAAAAAGAAAATAACTTTTTGTTTAACCTTAGTACTACTGTGCTATCATTAATCTTAAGCTACTATGCTATCAGCAAAATCAGTCATCTAGCCTTTAGTTTAAAATTTCATAGCTTCACTGTTCACCTTTTGGCTTAAAAATGTGTTGTGTAAAGTTAACCGTAATGGACATTTAGGATTTATTGTTTGTGTAGTAAAGATTATAAGTCCTGTCATATATGATTGCACACATAATTCAATTGAATTATTTTATATGACATTTTGTACAAAAAAATCAATATTAGTCAAGGAATTAATTTTTCCCTTTCAGAAAGAATCAGTTGGGAAATTTAAGGATATGATAAGATTTGATGGTGGGGAATGCTTTTTTCATACAATTTCATTATTTTAAAAAATAATTTGAAAAATATTTATTCATTACAAATAATGATTTCTTTGTTTGAAAGTTTAGGTTCTCTACAATAAAGAGGGTCAAATTATTGAATCAAAAGCCTTTCCTAGTACCAGTGCTGTTAAATAGGATTTATTTATTAATCTATTTGTATTTTATTTTTCAAGATTTTTAATGTATTACAGTTTTGACAGAAGTATAATAATTTCTTCGAATTTATTCTTTAACAATCAATTTTTGTCTCAAGAGATCTTTAGCACTTTTTAATGTAGTAATTTAAAAAATATTTTTTAAAAAAAATCAAATGATTTAATCAAACAGCATTTTTTAGGTATTTTATTTTAAAAAATTTTTGTAATTTATTATTTATTTTCTGTATTACTTGGATTTATGACTATAATAATTATTACATTTGAATAAAAAATTCAAATAAAGAATTATCTGACTGCAAAATGTTTATTGGCATAACAGGAATCTTTACGGGGAAGGTTAGTGTCTGCAGTAGATGAATTGTTTGATCGCCATCAGAAGCAACAGGAAGAATTGATTAGTCACCATCAAGTAGAAGTAGCAACGCTGAAGAAAAAAGTGGCCACTATTGAGGCTGAGTATGAGGAAAAACTGACTGTACTACAATCTGGGAATAAAAAGGTTTGCTGTTATTCAATATGTGCTTTTATTAATGTATTAATTATCAATGCATAATATTTTTTCATTCAGTATTTAAATTAGAATATTTTTGTTTTATTTTTGAGAAAACTTACTGTTTTTTTCAACCACTTTAATTAAGGTATGTAATTCCAGGCCAATAAAAAAAATAATTTGTTATCATTATCAAAGTTAGATTATTATTAGATCTTAGAAAATATAGTCTGAGGAATAATTTCATTTAAAATTCCTATCTAAGGACATGTGTACCTGTATGATTATTTTGTAAATATTTCTTTGTTTTTATTTTCCTTTGTAAGATAACATTTTCCAACCTATTTCATATTTTCATTGTAATAAATAATTTTTAGAAGAGTGCATGTTATTATTATTATATATATATATATATATATATATATATATATATATA
>JAPDSC010135395.1:27946-42960 GCA_026290005.1 Latrodectus geometricus | reverse complement strand
AAACAGTTTACTCTCAACGAGTTGTTCAGCAAACAATGACTTTCATCTGCAGAACTGTGCATACTATGCTAATGTACAGCACTTTTAAATACTTTTATATGTAATAGTGTTATCGATTCATTTAAACAATTAAAAGTTCTTTTTATTAAAAAATAGTAGTTCCTTTCTTCTATTTTCACCAAACAATTAAAATAGACCCTTTTTTTGAAAAAAATCCAATTATCCTAATTTCTGATTATTTGGGACCTGGTCCCAATTGATTCAGATGCTAAGAATTTTACTGTATAATATATATATATATATATATATATATATGTATATATATATATATATATATATATATATATATATATATATATATATGCTGTCAATAATAGAAAAGCTTTTATATTTTGGGAGAGAACAAAATAAGTCAGACAAAATGTATAAATATTAAAGTATTAAAGTAAATGCATAAATGCATAGGTATTCTTTATAATGACATTTGTGGTTGGAATTAAATATTAAAAGGTCATATATTGACTAATTAATCTTGACAAAATACCCCTCATAAGTTTTTATCATATTTAATAGTAACAAAAAAGGAAATTTTGTCAGTATTTGCTTATATATAATTTAACTGAATAACTTGTGCATTAAAATGTTGTAACTCAAATTGTGGGAATATATTAGCATTGACTGTATAGTATAAACAGTATAAAGATATAAAGTACGAATATGAGTTCTTTTTATAATTATTTATTAAAATAAAATAATTTAAATGAATTTTATTAAATTCTTTAATAAGATTCTATAAATGTACCCATTGTACAGAAATTGTATCAATTGTAACCGTTTTTTATAAATTTGGTATGATTTTTTATGTTATTTATATATAGTTGACATATATTAGAAGGTTTTTAATTTTTTAATATTTATTGGCATAAAAATTTGTGTTGAATTTTATACCATACTTTGTATGTATCAGACAGTGTTGTTAGTATGTTGTAGATCATTCTAAAGGCAATCAAATTAAAAACTTTCTTTTTGAATAATCAAACTGAAATTTCTGCCATCTTTGTTAATAATATTTTATAATTAACTATTTTTAGTGTCTGTCATTTTATAAAGTAGCAAATGAATATTAATCTCCTCATATTTTGCAGCTTGATTTTGTGATGTCAAATATTAAGAAAGCATACTGTTAAATGGAATTTTCATTTATTTCAAGTCACATACATGCATATTGCACTTATTATTGTTAAATATATAATTAAAAAATTGTTATAACTTTATTTATAATGGAAATTTCTTTAACTGATAGGTACTTTTCAAGAAGCAGCTCAGTAGGAAGCAATGGGTTTCACTTGTATTACTTACTTTTGGATGCATTGTGAAACAAATGCACTCAAAACCTTCAGTTCCTGTTGGTGAAGCTTCATTGGAGCCTCATAAAACATCATATCCAAGCATTTATTTTGTTCTCATCTTAGTCCAGGTATTCAAATTTAATGCATGATTATATCTAAGAAAAAAACATTTTATTTAAATGTAAACAAGCTTAAAAATTTGAACAAAATTTCACCTCAAGTTTATTTAATGTTTTAAATTTATTTCTTGCCACATATAGCATCAAAAATTATTTTTACACTCAAATTGTATTAAATTCATTTAATTTATTTTTAGAACTATTTGGTCTGAGAGAAAATTATAATATTGTGTGATTTAATTTCTTAAATATTTCACTTTTCACAATGAATTTAATAATTAGCTAAAAGTGAGAAAAATATACTTTTATCTCATTTTATTATTAATTTCATTTATAAATCTATAATTTTTCATCTTTAAAAATAAAACAAATTTAAGTTTAACTTGTAAGAAAGGAAATACTTTAGTAGTTATTTATAAAAATAGTAAAATTTATTTGAAACATGTTTTAAAAAATAATTGGAAGTAGAAAGAACTGAATGCACTTAATTTTACTTTTGCTTGTATATATTAATATTAGAAAGTTGTACTATTATAAATTTAACTTTTTGTTTTATTATTTTTACTATTAAAAAGATGGATTTTCTATTAAAAATAACAATTTAAAATGCATATTATTCTAACATTAATTAAAAATCAGGTATACATATGCAACCTACCTGTCTGAGACACATTCAAGTGGAATGTAAATGGGACACTTTTTCCTAAAAAAAATTACTATTATACTATTTAAAAGATAATCTGTATATTATAATTTGCATATGGATCCAAAAAGTTAATGAAAGTTAAATATACATCTATGCATAAATTTTCTAAAAAATTCACAGAATCAACACTTCAAATTTTAATTCTTCTGATTAAAATAATAAAAAATAAATGTAATATATTTTTTTTATTGAAGTAATTTTTTTTGCAGGTATTTTGTTCATGCTTTGCTGGTGTTTACAATGAATATTTACTGAAAGATGTTGGCGCTGATGTCCACTTAATGCTTCAAAATGTATTTATGTATGTAGATTCCATAATTTGTAATTTCATAGTATTGCTTCTAAATGGAGAAGCACTGACAGCATTTTCCCAAAGTTCTCTTTCATCAGTATTCAAACCCCTAGTCATAGCTGTGATGATTAATGGCTCAGCTTGTGGCATAATAACCTCTGTTTTCCTTAAGAGTCTTAATTCTATTCTGAAGACATTTGCTGGTGCTCTGGATATAATTTTCACAGCATCTTTATGTTGGCTTATATTTGGCATTCCAATTGATATCTATACAGTACTGTCCATTGTGATTGTACTGTATGCAACTTATTTGTATTCTCAAAACCCTGTCGTAAACAAAGGCCGCATTGATATTGTGACAGAAGAGAAGAGCAAAGATTCTGAAAAACTCTTGAATGAAAATACTGTTGTATAATGTTACTGTTTTATTTATAATATATTTTACTTTATGTATAAGTTTATGTTGATTATTTTGATACTTCTCTGTTGTACTGTTATCGATGCAGTTATTAATTTAATGTATAATTTTTTTGTTAGAGGTCACAGTAAGGCAACAAATACTCAAAAATAAAGGCTAGTGAAACATGATCTTGTTATGAAGGAAATATATTCTGTAACCAATTGATACAATATAGATATATTATTGAGTCCACATTACTGAAAAATATCATGGGGTTCTGGAATAAAGGGAAGTTACCCATATATTAAATTTTAAGCATACTTCATAAAATCTCATAATTATAAAAATTTTATAGTGTTTACATTTCTACCCTACTTTTATAAATCTTGAAGGGAAATGGAAACATTTGATATAGAATATTAAATAAAATATATTTTAGTTTAGAATGTATATATAAAAGTTTACTATAGAATCCATTTTTATTTTTGTTCTACTTACCATTATATCTCTTTACTTTAAATGCATAAATAATTAGATTAGGTAAAACTTTAAAGATTTACTTCAGATAATCAGATTTTAAAAGTTCACCACTGGCCTGTTCTGTAGACATAGTTGAAGGTTATATGCATTTCATACTATTTGTAATATTCAAATATCTAACATAATGTAATCTTGTAAATTTCTTACAAGTGCCTTATAAATTGAAATATCATTTAAAAATAAGTTCTTATTGAAAACAAATATTCTTGTATATTATTTCCATTTTGAAAAAATACCGAAAATGTCCAATGATATAAACATTGTCAATGAGAATCATCATTTGAATATAAACGTAAAACTTATTTCAAATTGTAAGTATAATTTTAAGTGGGGAAAAAAAGTTCATTGATTGTGATTACATATAGCATTAAATGTTGTATGATTTCAAAAACAGTGAAATTATTCTGTTGTCTGGAAGGAAAAGATGATATACAGTTGGGTTATATTATTTTTAGTTCATTAAACATTACAGGTTCCTATTTTTAAGCAGAAAATATATAATCCCAAAATAATTTATCTTTCACACAAGTAACGATTTTTTTTTTGTTACTGAGACCATTATAACAGAGAAGTACCATAATTTTTTTTTGAAGAAAAAATTTGCAACTTGTTATTATGTGATGTTCTTTCATAGTCAAAATTGTGATAAGTATCTAACCTATATATATTCTATTAGCTTTATTTTTCTTACAGTGTAAAAATTATTGTAAAGAAGTAAATAATATTCTGAAAAATTATCGAATTTATTAAATTTAAAAAAAAAATTGTAAATTACTCTGTATATATTTTTAAATAAGTTTTTAAAAGTGACTTAAATATTCTTTAAAAATATGCAATATATTGTGTGCAGTTATGCTATTTAGTGATTGTAAATATCCATTTTATTGGTAGAGTAAAGATTTTAAAATGGATAATTTTAGATGTAAACTTATAACAGGTACACTATTTACTTTTTTTTTGAAATTTTTATTGATTCTTAGGAATATTCAGATAAATATTTTAAAAGTATTATTCATCTTAAGGCATTAAACTTAATGTAATTTGTTATTTATAATTTCTCAGATTAATTTAAATTATATAATTTTAATCACACTTAAAGCTTTATTTTAAAAAGTCATTTTTTCAAGATTGCGTGACAATTTTGAGATTTACTCTAGGGTAATTTTCATGTATAAATTCTTTCATAGCATTTTCAATTACTTTACAGGCAGATTAATTAATATACTATATTTTTATTTATTGATATACATCATACTGAAAGTATTCATTTTAAGTTGTGCGCACAGTATATATTTGTATTATTATACATATTCATTTATAAACTAACAAAATTGTATTTCTTAAATCTACAATTTAGAAAGCTTTTTAATATAAAATATTTTATTGTTTTGTCAATTACTAAAATTTTAGCATTTTGGGAGAATGAATTAAAATTTTCCATAAATTTGTTTTTAACATTCTAAATTAATTTATAAAAAATTTATTTTAAAATAAGTGTTTCAGAAACAAATTGTTCTCAAAATGTTAGATTAAAATTCAAGAATATTTTTATTAAAATGTCAAATGTTTCTATTTTTGTAAATACATTTTTCCAACTTAAATTATTACTTTTTCATAAATACTAAAAAAAAAAAAAATTGTATATCTATCTAACTATGCATAACGAACAAGAATTAAAATATTGATTATAATAATTAATGTGTATTTTAATTAGGTTATATTATTTACAAGGTTTTTCCTTAAAAATACAAAGGTTTTTGGTTTTTAAAATTATTTGCATGGAAACGTGCAATTGATTTTTATTAAATCATAATTTATTGAAAGGTTATTTCAACAATATTCTAAATTTACTCTCCCAAATGTTGGAAAATAGAAAATAAATAAGGGTTCGTAACTTGTAGTTGTCATGTTCATAAAAACTCTCCTGTTTGCAAATTGTCTATATTTGCTTTCTAGTGAGGAAAATATAAAAATGAATTTGCATTTGTATCAAAACTAGAATGCTTAGTTAGAATTTGTAAAATTTTAAGATGTTTATTTAATGTTTCTTAAATATACTTGTAATACTTTGGTTTAACTTTTCAAAATCTCAGTATTTATTTATATTTAATTTAGTAATTAATCAATTTTCTAACTAATTTTAATTTATATATCATTTTAACAAAACATTCAATTCCAGATTCTTAATTTCGAGCTTCAGATATGCTTTTGCCCTGAAAAATTTGCAAGTTTTTTTATATTGTTATCATGATTTAATAATCATGTATGTATCATAAGTATTTTTGCATTTTGAGAGTATGCAATATTTTGAGAATTAACTGCATAATAACCCCTCAGGGAATTAGTTTTTCATTTTTCGTTTTCTTTGATGAATGAGAATTACAATATATTAATATCACAAGGCTACTTTTTTCGTTTGTTATAAAAAGTAATCACAGCATGAATTATTTTACCTATTTATAATTGACAAGTAAAATGATGTAATTTTTTCATTAACAATTGTGTTAATACAATCTTATGACTTCTATTTTATTTGTGAAACAAGTTATTTGGTCTTAATAAGTTATTCTTTTCTCGAAACCTCATCTCATTTTTTATTTAAAAATGTACTAGTATTCTTTCTTATATATTTTCTACCTAACTATAGTTATTTGTTGAAATGGAAAATCTCTTTTTTATATAAATTTATCCTATCTAATTAGATATTTTTAAACATTGTTTTCATTCCCATTTCTTTTAAAATTTGTATGTTTGCAATTATGAGAAAATTAATCATGTGAATTATCAGTTTTATATCTTAATATTGTTAAATTTATTTTTTAATTTTACAAAATAAAAAACATTTGTTTTCATTGTAACAATATAGTTTTGCAATGTAAAAAATATTGTCATTTCACTCTGTATATATTTTTTTTTTATTAAAAATCTATTATTGTTTGAAGTATTAGATTCATGGAAGAACAATTCATACTTTGAAAAGTTTTTTATTGAAATTTATTTAGATAAAGTTTATATTTTCCTTTTCATGAGACTATATAATATTGTTTATTCCATTATTATATACACTAGAAAAATTGTTTTATTTCATTTTAGATAAAGTTGCCTTTTTTACTATATAATAGTAATTGTTTTTTTTATTTAGTAGAAATAATTTAAATTCTTACAGTTTTTAAGTGCACATTTTGTTTTAAAATTAAAAACAAATAATATTATTTTAATATTAATTTAAATTATTCAAAATATTTTTGTCTAAATTGGTTAATTTTGTTTTGCTAAAAATTTTGTAAAAAGTGGCAAAATTTTTGATTTTTAAAAAAAAAAAAAAAAAAAAAAAAAAAAAAAAAGCGTTTCTTTTCAAGTTTAAAAAATGTATATTTGATTTGATTTTTTAAAATTAAATTTAGAAGTATATTCAACTAAAAAGGCGTTTTGAAAGGTAAAAACATTTTTTTCCTTAAAAAAATAACATTTATAAATTGTAGGGTAAATACTACAAAACAATGTCATAGAATGCATATAAAATACTGTTTTTATTGTAAGAACTCTTTTTCTGAAGACTTTATCATGCAGATTATAAATCTGATGTGAGGTTATATTCTGGTCATAAGACCAAGATAAACATAAGAAATTATAAAATATTAATTCAAGGAATTTAAAAATATGGTTACTAAGGAATAAAAAAGACTTCATTTTTAAAATTCTTTAGTTAACTGTGACATTTTCTAGACGAAAAGAATTACTTCAAAAATTAGAATGGATTTAACTTCTTTTATTAAAATATTTGACTACTATAATTTAATTTACTATCACCAAAATCTTTATTATCTTAATTATCTGGCAATCAAGCTGTTAAGAATTTTGTTTTCAATTCAATAGTTTGTGAATTTGGATCTCACCTTGAACATGGATGTTAATAGTTCAGAGCCACTCTAAACTATAGGTCTTTGTCTAATTGGCCTCATGTGCAAAAAATAACCGTTGAATGACAAACTAACTTATATATTATTATCGAATATCTAAAAAGCATGACTAAATCATAATTATAATCAAAATTTTTGATTGCAAATGAATTTTGTCCATAAGTAATTGAATTTTTGGATAAATATTTTATTAATTTGCTAAAAATTAGAATATTTTTATTTCAGTTAATTGATTAATTAGTGCTTTTATTTATTTTGTTACCTCCAAAAAGTGATTGTTGTATATGAGAAATTTAAAAGTTTGAGCTATTCCCAAGATGTGAAGCAATTTAGTAAGTTGATATCAATATGACATTTTTTTCATAATTTTTCTGAGAATCATAATATTTGAATTAAGCTTATTTATTTTTCAAAATAAATTTTTTTGTCATAAAATTTTCATGCGTTTTTACTTATTTTTATGAAGAATGTAATTTTTCCTCTTTTCCATTCACAATGTTTTTCATATGAAGTATGTCGATTCCACTAACTAATAAATCTAATAGTTTTTCCATATGCTTGGTAGTATTTTTTTATTTTTGAAAGTATTGGCCAGTATTTATTATTTTTGTAAATCATTTCATTTCTCTGCATAGTTATGAAATCTAACTAAATGATGTAAAAAAAGCTTAAAATGTTTTGTTATACTTGTAAAAATTTTTATGATTATTTGTATACCTAGTCAAGAAAATTTTAATATTTTGTTTATTTTTGCTTGTAAAGTCTGATATTTGTAAATAAGTGGCGCCTGAAAGAGATAAAATGTTTTTACTCTGAAGTGTTTATTTTTTTCTTAATTTAATATTTATATTTTTATTTAGTTTGCTTGATATAAACAAATATGATTGTACATTTTGTTTGGATTAAAGTTTATAAAATAATTTTTGTTGTTTGTCTCAAATGCTTTAAGTAATCTATTATTACTTTTTTTTTTAGCTATTTAATTTAATTCTGAGAAGTTTGTTGTTTTCTGTGTGATTTATAATTATATTACTCATTTTACTGTCTTACTGATTATGTATTTAAACTATCCATGAAGACTTGAATTTGCTTTCTTGAATAAACTTTTCTATGGGTTGTAAGTTATAATAGCTACTAAAGAAGTTAATTTGGAATTTTTTATATTTTTTATGTTGTAATTAGAAGAGTTGAATCTCATAAACATTTTATATATTTTTTTTTATCTAATCGTTTCATAATACACATAATGTTTTCTCTTAATTATATTTGGAAGAAATGCTGTATTAAGAAAAAAATAAACGTGATTCAATATAATTTGATGAAATTATATTAATTATGAAGCTCATAATCAATTTGAATAAACAATGCAACTCTTTATATTTATGTACTTCACATACGTAAAAGTTTTAAGTACTTAATTTATTTTTATGTACTTAAAACTTTTAAGTATTTTGGGTGCTATTATGTCTTTGTGATAAAAAAATCAAAAATAGTAATACATTTTAATGATTTAAATTTTTTATAATTATATTATATATAGGATTATTTTATAAAATTATATATCATTTCTAACACATAAAAACGTGATACATTTATCCATTTACATAAATAATAAAGTATTTTATAATTAGTATTTTAAAATTTTTTTTTGTTATTTAAAGTTTTTACTTAAGTTTTAATTTAATATATCAGTGTTTAATGTTAGAAAATTATTTGAAATAATTGTTATCCTAAACGTTTTATGTTTAGCTTTTTATACATTTAATTATTAAAGTTACAAAATTATAACTGTACAGTAGACTTTTTGATTTTAGATAAGAAATTTTTCTTTTTATCTGTTTTTATGTTTATAATTTGATGAATATTAAGGTATGAATTAGCAGCTTAAAAATAAACCTAAAAAAATTTGGGAAGGTAAAAACCACACATATTTATTTAAAAATTCCAAAACACTAGTAATTTATCTATAGATATAAAATCTTTATTCTTATTTCTCACTGAATTTTTGTATGGAATGAAACTGCAAGCGGTTGTCTGCATGTAAGAAAATAAAATTTTTATCGCAGAATGTCCGTCTCTGATTAACTGAAAACGAAAACCATGTTTCATTTACAAATTTTTATGTGATTTCATAATTAATTTAAAACGTAACATTAAGGCTGATTTGAATTTTCAAAGTCTCTCACGCCTCAATGTAATTAATGGAAACGTAACAATTCTCTCTGGAAGCTGAGCTGGCAGGCCAAATATTCTGGTCTTTGGTCCATCAAATCTTAGGTTCGAATTCCTCCTCAAGCAGTTACTTGTAGTGGTTTAGAATCCACTTTAAACTTTTGGTCCTGCGATCTCCTTTATCCTGTTGTGTAGAAAATAGAGTGCCAATGGGTTCAGTAACTTCACTCCGCTTTCCTTTAAGATCAGCAAAGTGAATCATCGCTTACTGTGATTGGGAAGAAAGCTATATATATATATTCTTTCTCATTGTGTGACTGGAGCTTTGGGGGTTGGAGACCACGTTAATCTGTGACATCCTAAGTCTTCCGCTGGTGTGGCGTGGATGTGGAAATGGTGACAGCTTAGGTGTGATCTCTTCACCTGACTGTGTCTCAGAATTATGGATCACATGATGAGCGTGTGTTCAAAAACCATAAACTTTTAGGTATAGTCCTGAGCTCGCCTGTACCACTATGTATGAATGTATGTCAGGAAATGACCATTGACAGACAAACCAAACCAATTCCGTTTTGGAATTTTTTTCGCTTCAATGAAAATTTAATATCTGTTTTTTTTTTCCTCCTTAAAATTATTTGTGCTTTACCGATGGCAATACACACCAAAATTATTTGCAGCATCGAATCTCCCTTTCAGAGTTAAATTGTAAAACATTTTCACACTGAAATTTTTTTTTTTAAAAAATACCGATAATTTTTATTTTTTTAAAAAATCATTCTTTAGCGAATTCATTTTCGCCTTTCTCAATGCGCCACCGGTGGGAAATTGACCGAAATGCGGATGAAGAAAGCCTGGAATCGAATATTTAATATCATAACTGGACAGTCTTCAAGCATTATATATTTCATTCGATTTATGTTTTAGCTAATGTGGGGAACCTTTTCATGATGTAAAACATCATTTTGTGACACTGTTAATTAAGTTATTTAATAATGTATTAACTTTTTTTTTTAAAGTTATTTGAGTTTATTTATTATGATTTACAGTGTATACGAAAAAGTATTTAATGTACGCTCTGCTTCTTTACATTCCATTAGTTTACTACTTGAATTTTCAATTCACAATGAAACGGAACTTTGGAAGTCTAGGTACACATTTTTCTCTGATAAACTCTAAAATGAGTAACCATGCGATTAAGTCAAGTGTAAATTATAAATTCATTTACAGGTGTTAAAAGATTCAATCACAGCATAGAGATGCGAAACCTTCAGCTAATATTCTAGAAAAGTGTTGTAAGCTCAAAATAGAATATTTTTGAGAAGAATTAATATTTTTCTCAACTAATAATACAAATTTGGCATATTATAAACATAAATATTTTAAACATAACAAAGATGAATAAGAATATAATATTGATAGTTGTATCAAATTAATTTCTTGTACTCATTTTGACAATTTTTTGGTTGTGTTATATTTATCTTAAAAATTATTGAATTAAAAATATCATTTGGCAATGCGATGCGAAAATTGTCCATGAAATTATTGCCGAAGTTGATGTTGAGAATTTATAATTTTTTATTAATTTTACTGAAAATATCTTATCAATTCAATTTTTGTAATATTACAATACATTCAACTATAATTTTCGTCTCAAACTAAAATGTTCATTTGAAGTGTTAATTTTTCAGCTCTAATAGTTTTGAAAGAGATTCTAAAAAATATTTTTAATGGATGTTTGTATTATTTTTTCACAACTATCCGAAATAGCTGTAGTAGAGATACATCGGATATAAACAATTTTAGATATTCTAGAATTTTTTGGAATATGTTTATTACTGCATTGATTTTCAATGAGAAGTGAGAAAACCCGAAGTATTTGAGATGGCTTCCGGTTAACAAAGGTTTGTTTTTGTTTACATTGAAAACTCCATCCATAAGTAAAAGCTACGAATTTTATTTTGATGTTAAAAAAATTAGGAATATGTAATAAGACCAGTAGTAAAATTCAGTATTGTAAGATACTACTTTGAAAAGTTGAACATAATTTGTCTTAGAAGAGCAAAATTTTTGATGGTATTGTTCTTAACATATTTTTCAAGATAACAAGTTCTTAACATATTTTCAACAGAGCTCCCCCATACGAGGGTATAAGTAAGACTTAGGCTCATGGATGGCAGCACCATCTGGTTCTTCCAATTTAGAGATAGGAAGTCAGTGAAGATTCATGGCCTGGATCCTAACATCCCCAGAGGTATTAATTTGGAATGGGAACATAGAGAACATTGCGATCACGACATATTTTACGTGTCCCAGTGGCCATTAGTAAACACGACGGACCTTCATATAAGCCGGGATTCGAACTCACTACCTTCTGGTAACGAGAATGACGCACTATTCAACCAGGCCACGACGGCCCAATAAAGAAATAGTTCAATGAAATCCATTCTTCCGTGGTATTCTAGAGAAGTAAATTTATAAATTTGTGAAAAGGTAACAATTTAATTATTCCTCAAGTAATAAATGATTTTAACTACCGTGTTTAAATTGTTTATTTTTGTAGATTGTTTGCAATAGCACCACAAATTAGTGCCGCAGATAATCAAGAGTTAATTCTAAATTGAAATATAATTTTTATTAAAAACTTCTAATGTAAATTATGTTTCATTTTTACTGCATTCTTTTTAACTGTTCTTGCATTTTTTTTTATAAAGGATTCAAGGTCAAAAATTATATTTTTCAAATTTTTTTATTATTTGCATTTTTTACTTTTCATTTTTTTAATATTTTTCTTATAAAGAATTCAAGCTTGAGAGAAAGAAACTTCTCATCGTTGGTTCCAGTTTAATCAGCTTTCCTGTGCAAAAAATGATATCTGAGTGACCAACTTAGCTTACACGTCAGGATAGATGTTATAAATGATCCGGTAGTAAAAATGTTTGAATTTAAAAACTATTGATGTTGTTATCAGCAAGGTATAAAAGATAAAAAATTATTTAGTAAAACCTAATAGATGACAGTACTTTCCAGAATCATGTAATAAAGCCTTTTTTCGTGGTGGCCTTTGTAAACTTTCAGTTTCTTAGGCAAGAAAATGATACTAGGCCGAAATCATAGAATTAAATGGATAGCGATTTGATATGCAGATCGGTAATTCGTAATATTGATTCCTAACTTAGGCATTTACGTAAGGATGAAATGTATTATGTAAAATTATTAAAAATGATGTGAATTAAAAAGAATATTATTTAGCGAAGAAGATTGCGTATAATCTTGTAGCTCCTGTAAGATTATCATGCAAAGTTTACATTTATTGCATCATTATTTCAGTAAGAAGCTTTTATTGTGTAGAAATACAAGATGAGTGTAATAAACTTAATTATAAACAGTTGCAAACGAGTTTATATACATCACTGAATATATTACGCTTAATTTTGAAAAATATCAATATTTTAAAATCATTAATACTAACTTTGTGGTTTCAATGTCAAAGCACAAGGGAAAAATTCTAAGCAAGAAAAGTACACATCTTTGTGTCTTCACACACACTTCAAAGTTGTAAGTATTTTTATTTATAAGTTTTGTTCCGATGAATTATATACTTTTTATGAGAAATGATCCCTGAAAAACCAGAAGCTTCACCATTGCATTACATCGTTCAATCACATTTTTACTCTTTTAAGCGAGGCGGCGTTGGCCTGGTTGGTTAGGGCGTCGTTCTCTTTACCAAAAGGTTGTGAGTTCGAATCCCGACTTAGCCGAAGATCCGTCATATTCACTAATGGCGACTGGGGCACGTAAAATCTGTCGGGTCGCAATGTCTTCCATGTTCCCATTCCAAATTAATATCTCTAGGGGTGGTTGGAGCCAGGCTTTGGGTCTTCACTGGTTTCAATCTCCAAATTGGAAGATTCAGATGGTGCTGACATCTATGAGCCAAAAGTCATACTTCCACCTTCGTATGAGGATGCTCTATTCAAAAAACGGAAGACGCATCTCTGACTTCATTCGCCTCTCGGCGGGCGGGCTTGGCATTGGCAAGTGTCATTAGAAACAACAACAACTCTTTTAAGCAGTTATACAGTTAACTGCATTTTAACTATAGTCAAATGACGTAATCGATATCTGAGGAGGCACACTCGCTTTTTAAATATTTACATCACACTAATGAATTCAAAGATGATCTTCTATGAAGGTTTGGTGTACACAGAGCCTTTTAAGATATTGGTCTTCAATTGCGAATAGCGCTGAAATCTCTTTCAGGTTTGAGATGATATTCCCCCTTAGATACAGCGGATTTCTTTGTTATTAAAAGGAAAAAAGATGCCATATGGGGAATTTTTTTAAGTGGATAAATTTTTCTAGCAGCCTAACAGTTAGAGTTTAGGTTTTTTATTTATTTATTATATATTTGCCTATCAGGTGATTCATAGATAGTGGAATAGTCACGTGTCATTAGAGGACCGAAAACCAAAATAACTATACATTCTGAGAGATGTAAATGCTGAAAGCCAATGTCCATTTTTCTTTTTCAACAGTGGCTGGAATCGAACCTGAGATATTCAATTATGAAAATTCGGTCTTTCCCATTAGGCCCAAAAAATATTTTATTTTAAACAGTACATGTTTGCTATAAATTGAGATTATTTTTATTTAAAACTACTGGATTGTACAACACCAATATTTTTATTAAGCTGCCATTTTAAATATTGTACTGAAAAATATTTCTTTAATTTAAAACATGTCTGACGGATCTTAGAAAAAATAATCTTAGTTTGCAATTTCATTTGGTGATCGATCAATGAATTGCTGGAAAAATTAAGTTTCGTTGGAAGAAATTCTCCCACCTCAGGTTAAAGAATTTTCCTTTTTTTGCTTGTTATATTTACTCTTTTTCCAAGAATTTCCAATGAATTAATTTAATTCCTGTGTTACTTTTAGAATAAATTTTTCTAGGCGCGTTTCAACTAATGACGTTTCAAGCTGCTTTTAAAATCTTGTTGGCGGATTAATTTTGGAATGTATGCATTTGTTCTAATGTTTGAATATATGCATTTATTCTTTGAACTGAGAATGAGATTAAGGATTGAAACACGAAATTCAAATGAAGTGTCAAAAATAATACAGAAAATTAAAAATAACGCCTTTGACTCCAAAATATTCTTTCCTGAAAATGTTCTATCTGAGCCTCTTTGATGTTACTGAATTAATAATTCTCTATGACGAAGTTTATTTAGTTATTTTTGAATTATTATCTAAGTTATTTTGAATGTAATTATTTTTAAATATTTCTTTTCAACTATACTTTTTTTGTTTTCAACTTTACTTTTTTTTTTTTACTATATTTGTTTTCAACTAACCTCACTTTTGCCATTTTAATGTAAATACAACACAATTCTTTTTAGAATAGATTTTAAAGATAAAGAAGCTGTTTGTTGTAATGAAACTTGGCTGTAACGAAAATTTAAATAAATGTTTTTAATTAATGAGCTAAAAAAACAAATAGTATATATATATAT
>JAPDSC010135395.1:4553-27846 GCA_026290005.1 Latrodectus geometricus | reverse complement strand
TGTTATATATATATATATATATATATATATATATATATATATATATATATATATATATATGTGTGTGTGTATATATGTATGAGTGTGATGAAAGAAATTTTATCTTTTTAAATTTCTAAATTCCTGCGTTTTGGAAAGACTTTTGGTTACAAATATTTGAAAATATTTTAATAAATAAGTAAAATATATAGTCTAAGTAAGCATGGATTATATATGATTTTAACCTAATATCAAATATTTGCTAAAATTAACTAAGGGTTACTTTAATATTATATAATCTGCTTTTTTTTTTAAATCTCTAAGTTCGTCTTTTTCAAAGTAATCGGTTGACCAGAGTGTTTATCGTTACTCATTTTAAATTCTGGTTTTCGTAGTTCAATTGGTCGGTTTCCATTTTACTAATTCATGTTATTCCAGGATATATTGTAGGTACCGCTTATTATTCTAATATAACAATGACCGCTTTATTAAATTCCCATGTTAAATCTATTTCAGGACTCTTCTCTCAAAGTGTACCTTTCCTAATTCAATTGACATTCACACAATCCAGAGCAAATGCTTCAAAATTATAACATTCGCCCTTTTCACGAGCGTTTCGGGATAATTATAATTTATATTTCGAAGTTAATGTCAATAGCGCTGGAAACACAAAGAAAAATGCGTTTGTAAAACTACTTAAACGTGTCTCTATCCTTTGTGATAAATAAATAAACTATATTCCTCGACAGAGAAATGACGATATGATTTTCACAAAGTTATACCATATTATATGTTGGAATGATTTAAAAAATAGATTGCTTTCTTCACTGAAGTTATTTTTTCATCATTTTTTAATATAAATGAGAAATACTTGTTTCAAATTATATATTTTGATAAAGATTTATGGGAATAGGAATCGTCATTATGTAGATTAATTGGGAAAAAATGACAATATCAAAAAAATGTTTTTTACCAACTAAAATTAATTTCCCCAGAATTTCTAATCAGTCCCAAAGGTAAGCTCATTATGATCAAGTCACAATCATTTTAACAATATTTTGTATTTCATAGTCCAACAAAATTGCTTTTTCATAAGATAATTTTTTTCCACAACCTGTTCTCAACAAAAGTAACGATGTATTTAAAAAATAACATTTGTTAGAAATATGGCAACAGCAACGGACTTGGCAACAGCTCCCTTATCGGCCAAGATTGAAAACAGCATAGTAAAGCAGGATTTTGTAAGGAATCGAGGTGTGTCTACTATGTTCTATTTTGTATAATTGTTATTTTTTTTATCATAGTTAATTATTTTGACCTCGTGTTTGTGTTTTTTTTTCTAACTGTGCTATGATATTAAAATTCATTATAAAATTAACATCCAAGATTTGAGTACTCATTTATGCGGGTTAAATATTTTAGTTCAAGAAATATTTCCACAGAAAATTAGAAATGATCATCCACTGTGCCTTGTTCTCGTTCTCTCTATGTTATCTTACCTTATCTATATCTATCTATCTATCTATCTATCTATCTATCTATCTATCTATCTATCTATATCTATATATATATATATATATATATATATATATATATATATATATATAAAGTGTAAAAGTCTCTTGTATTTCATGGTTTAACTAGTTATTTCATAGAATAGCGATCTTCAGTACGTTGCTACTTACCTTACTTTTGTTGAGAACAGATTTATGCCATTTGCTCCAGATGTCATGCTCAGCAGGCTTCTGCCGAGCACATACTTGACTGCCTGAAGCTCTCAAGAGATGATATTTACTCTTCCCCCCTTCTTGTCCTGGACTACCTTTGGGTCAGCGGTGTTTTGGATCTTGTCTGACGAAGTCAGACAGTTGGAGGATTAGAAACAACAACAACATAATTTATACCGTATATCTCGCTTTTTAGCATAAGGTACATTTACGTTTCGTTTAACAATATGAAAAGTAGCGGAAAAAATGTCACTTTCGAATTAAAAAAAAAATAATAAATAATTTTTGAAGAATGGCAAAAAATATTAAAGCATAAAACAACTTTGTAATTCCAAGTGTCATTTTAGTAATCCTTATTGTAACAAATGATTTTACGATACGTTTTTATTCATGCACTGCATAAACTAGATAAATTGCTTCTTTTTCGTTTTAAATGTCTATCATTAGTTTATTTATAGAATACCTAGTTATTTCCTAGAATAACTAGGTATTCTACGAAATAACAGCATTATATACTTTAACAGTAACATACATATATAATTGAACGCTATTTTCATCTAACCATTAGTTTCAATAGCAAAAACGGAGCTGTAAAGTAATCTTATTTTCTTGTCTGGGTAGGGATTTCAAAATAAATCAGCTTCCAACTTAAGACTTATTCCTGTTCTCTTTGGTTCGCTATTTACCAAGCAAATATTTTTAACTCAGACACTGAATAGTCTTATTTACAGAGAGAGAGAGAGAGAGAGAAGCATTAGGATATCCATTTGTCTCGACGGCTTCCACAGAGCGAGCTTTCCGGAACGGGTGTTGCAGGCTTACCTCGAAACTTCATTTTATGTCTGCCATAGTTATTTTCCGATCCATTTAAGGATTAAACAAAGAATTTAGTAAAAACTGAGTACACATGATGCCTTAAATTTTTTACATTAAAGAATTGATTTCTAATGTTCTTCATCATGCTTTTATTATTTGCGATTTAATTTAATTTTTGATCAATTCAATAAAATAATTTAATTAAAAATAGCTATGAATATAAAATTATTGTGCAGAAGTGAATAAAAAATAGTTTTTAATTGTGGATAACTTGCCATTATTCTATTATTGGGCATAGAAATATTTCATTGGTACTGTAAAAATGCATATTTTATATTTAATCTCTCCTCTCTCTCTGTGTATACAGAGAGAGAGACTGAGAAATCTATATATATTCTGTGTTGCATGATATCACACGTATATTATTCGTATTAAGTATACCATTATACAAATAAATCGTCACCTTATCTATAAGCTTACCCATAGAGATTTTATAATTGTTGAATGCAATTTAAAAAAATATTTTTATTGATATGATAATTAAGATCGATTATTTGATAATTTAAATGTATGTTTGTTAGAAAAAATCGAAAATATTTTACATTTTTCTAATGTTTGCTTACTTTATCATTAAGTGTTTTAAATGAAATGAGTTGAAGAGCTTCTCGTTTTTATGGTTTGGAATTTGTGTGTGTTTTGATTTCATATCTTTATATAATTCTTATGATTTCATATCTTTATATAATTTTTGTATAACTATTTTAATAAAGTGTGAATGATTCTCTTTGCACTACTTTCTAATTACTCAAATCGATTAATGTATAATTCAAACATAAAAACTACCTTTTTATGTTTGAATTTAATTTTTATTCGTAATGTTAGTAATATTTTGTTAACCTCTTATCGCATTTGTCCATGTCTGACACGGTCTAAAGTTCCATGCAATTTTGACCATGCCCGTGTCTCACACGGGTGCTCTTGTACCTCGCGTTATTTTATTTCTGAATGCCCATTTGAGATCCATTCTAGTCAAAATAAATAAACTAAACTATAATCAAATATACTTATTATAGCTTAGCTTATATTTGCTAGATTGTAATTAAACTTATTTATTATATATTAAATTTATTTAAAATAGATGAAATATGAATAATTTTTTTACCAGTTTTTCCAAAAAAAATTAGTGTTTTAAGGTGTTAAGCACATTTCAATATGAATTATAATCAATTTTGCAAGAAGCTATAGTCTATCATATTACAATACTTTATCCTTGTGTTATAAAACAAGATCTGACGTATAGGTTAAATAAACACAAGGCGAATGAGCTGTGGTACACTTAAAAATTCTGTCTAGTTACAAAGCTATGTAATGAAGCAGGGACTTTTTTTTTTATCCCGGTTCTATAGCATTTGCAATTAGTGCCGTGTTTTGAACTGAAAACACTTTCACTGTATTAAACAAAAATATATTTGGAAAATTAAAAAAAATTATAGTATTTTTAAAAAAAAAAATCATCACACCGTGGCAATATAAAACGACATCCAATGCCTACATTATATTTCGTTACATAGAGATGACAGTTTTTTAAAAGGGGAAAGAACCACCTGCTTTATTCTTTGAAACAAATAGTGTTCCAAAATGCAGAGAAACAAATAATATTCAAGCAGAATACAATATATTTTAGCGTGAATCGAAAATGGCACTGATTAAGTTAGAGAAGAGGTTTATTTTATAATTATAGACTCTGCAATCAAAACTTTGAACTGAAATATATAACCTTTGCTTTCAGTAAGACACCAACATCTTAAGACAACTTTTATTCCATTCAGGGTAGATGTTCTCAGTTTAATTTTAAAACAATTTTTAGCGGATGCACAAAACAAGGATTTTATTTTTATGGACTCTGCTTATTTTTTAAGCCATTCAAATCTATGAAACTTAGTTAAGTACTTCGTAATTTTAAAACCTGGTTAAGAACATATAACCGATACCATTTGAAATTGACATTTGACTTTGTACTCTCTGCCCCTGACCTTGCATTATTCTTGAATTAATGTTTCAAAGTATTGAGCTAAATATTGCTGCAACAAAAACGTATTCATTGATTGGTAAAACTATACTTTAGGATGCCCTTTGGCGAACTTGGTGATTTTTTTTACTCTATTTCTGTTCGCGCCGATTACAGTGCTAACAGGTATGGTTGTACATTCAAAAATAACACAACGTCCATTGGATTTTCAAAATTCTAAAAACGATAAACCAATCAGAGCCTCGACTGGATCTAAATCAATCAGGACACGATTCGGTTTTGCACAGCTTGGTGATCAATCGCGATCACAACTTGGCGAGAATCAAAGGGGTACCCTAAAGTATAGTCTAACCAATTGGTTTTATTAATCATTATATTTAAAGTATCTTAATGAAAAAAGGTGTCTTTTAGTTATATGGAAGACAGAGTTTAATAAGGGACTTGTCTGGAGTGTCGATACAAATTAAAATCTACGTAGGTTCTCATGAACCTTTCGTTGATGTGATATATAAATTCAGAGGTGAAGTTGATAGCTCGGGTTTATTTATTCTCCCTTTACTATAATTTAAAATGTAAAGTAGTTGGTTATGCTTTGCAGTTTTGATTAGAATATATAAGCAGTTGAAAATATAATACATCAATACATTAACATTTATCTTTGGCTTCAGATTCAAATATATGTTATCGTTGTTGTTGTTATCATGTGCAAGCCAGGCTGGCAATATGGGGTGCGCTGCTCCACTTTTCCAACTGAACCATATTTGGTGTGGAGTCCGACTTCCTCAGTACACACATGCCATAGGTACCCGTTTATAGGGTAGGCAACCTTTCACACACAAAGAAAGGACAAAGACAAGAAAGAGAGAGAGAGAAAGTACATCCATATCCAAGCCAGGATTTGAACCCTGGTCCCACCCATCTGTAGTCAGGTACGCTAACCACTAGACAGGTTGGGCCGCTATATGTTATTGTATTTATGCCATTAGATTTAAATGCCTTTCTTCATTCTGTTTACTGCCTTTGTGCAGTAGAAATAGTAAGAACTTTTATAAGATTGTAAGGTCTACTATAATAAGTAATGACTATACCAATGGAGTTCTAGTAAAGAATTAAATCTCACCAGTTTGAAGGCAAAAGTTCGTAATTTTGAACCACAATTGTAAATCGAGAATTCAACTTTTAATTTACCAGTCTTCCCCATAAAAATTTATATACAGTACAAATTCACTCTAAGTGTAGACTGAGATAACCATATTTCTGTTAAGGACAATTTTTTGTTTAAGTATGTAAGGCCCAGTAGCGTAGTGATACATCTTCGTGGTCCCAAGACACAAGTCCGAGGTTCAATGCTCAGGCTGGGAATGGTTGACTCAGCCTATCATCACTTCAGTGGGTGGATTAAATTGAGTACCAAACGTGCTTGGGAACTAAATACTGGAGGTATGTCGTTAGACTGATCACCTGATTGGAAAATATGCTTCACTAACCAGTGCCTTAGTTCATGAAAAATAACATAAGCCATGATCTCAACATGGACTATTGTGTCACTTTATTTAAGGATGTTTTTACACACCAAATAACCCACTCCCAGCTCCACGCTCACACTTTAGAAGGCTCGCATCTCTCGAGGTCATGCAAAACTGACAAATGCTATGGAACAAAGCATCAACAGGACGTCTTGTGCATGATATTCTACCAAAAGTTGACCTTAAACATCAATGCTGGCCACGACAAGTCACACTGTTTGTCACCGGACATGATCCCTTTACAACGTACCTACACAGGTTTGGAATCCTTTCCAGCGACTATTGCGCTTGCGGAGGAATAGGGAGCCCATTCCACTATGCTACTGCTTGCCCGATCACCAGCTCGTGGCACTTCACCACGCCAAGTACCCACCTTATAAAAGATTGGACTAAAAACATCCCCACTAACCCTTATGCCAGAACTAAGTTGATTGTACTAGTAAACTTCCTTCTCGACCACAGAGAAATGATCACCCCAGATGATTATGAAACCGACGAGGGTATCCATGATGATCTAGGTCTTCTTGACCAAGATGAGTAAGGAAACGGTCTTTGATTCTTCTCCCTCCATCAACTCCCATCTAACTAGTAAAACCCTCCTTGGGGTAGGTACAGGGGAGTTGTTTGGTGTTAACTTAACTTAACACCAAATAAGTTATTGTTGTTTTTCGTGATGAAATTAGATATCTACATTCAACTTTTTATGTAAATTTTTTCCCCAACGGTGGGCACTTGGGTGATCAACCTTTCAACACAACAAGGCCGGAAACTGCTACTCACTCAGCGTTACCAGATGGGCACCTATGAACCAAGTCACGGAGGAGAGTAGCATTACCTACGTCACACCACCACAAACCCGTTTATAGGGCGGACCACATTCATCCATCATCTGAGAGGAAAGGACAAGGAACACATAGGAAGAGAAAGTACATCCATGCCAGAGCCGAGACTCGAGCTCAGGTTCTCTCTATCCGTAGTCAGGTACACTAACCACTAGACAGGTTGGATGGCTTTTTCATGTAAACTGATAAAGAATTCTTAAAAGAAACCGTTTTATAATTTGGATACAGTGTAGTTACGTTTTTGAAAGTTGTTACTGGATTTATGGCTTTTCATTATAGCTAAACTTGACTATTATTTTGTTTAACAGAAGATTAACATATAATATGTAAATCCATCGGTGAAACTGGTTAATTTACTTAACTAATATATGTGATTTATCATCAATCAAATTAGAAGCAATTTTTAAGTAAAAATTGTATTGAAAAATCTTACTTAATAATTGCTTCTAAATTGATTGATGCTTTCAACTTGACTGCGAAAAATGGAAGTATTTTGCGAATTCTATTTAGCATTCGGAAAGTGTTGGCTTCTTTTACGGCTTTAAAATTCAAGGAAAAATTTTCAAAAATATTCGAAACAAACGCAGTTGAATATTTGGGAGATTTGAAGTCTTCCAAATGAGATTAATATGAAATGATTGTGCTCCGTAGAGCCAACAATAATGTAATTAGCAAGTCGGACGGCGATCACAATCTAATAAGTGTTTCTGTCCAGTGACGATGTTTCATTTCATATCGCGACAAAGAATTATGATAATGTAATTATCCCTTTATCTCGAAACGAAAGGACGCTTGTCAAAAGATAATTTTATCTCTGGAGGGTTCGAAAAGTCCAAGTAATATCACGAAAGATCTCAACTGCCACACAAATCAAGTCTCTGGAAGAATTTAACTTAAAAATTAATTTTATTTTTTTATTCCCCTTTGACGAATAAATAACTTATATGAAGTGACCATGATGTTATGATTTCTTTTTTTTTTCCTTTTCTCTACAATATTTTGAATTTGAAAACAACACTATACATGTGACTTAAAGAATACACTAAGATACAGTAAAAAATACAATATATCACTTATTAAATACATTAAGATACAGTTAAAAATACAAATGTAAGACTATCACATGATTAAAAACAAATATGAATACTTCAAACGTAAGAACTGTTTTTTAGTGGAGCACATTTTAAAAAGGGACATTATGTAATTTTAAATAAAAAAATCTATATTGATTATTGATCACAAAAAATAGACTATATATATATATATATATATATATATATTTTTTTTAATTATGTGTAATGAATATTTAGCTATTTTTCATGTCTTATATTACCCCATTTTCACGTTTTTACATTTTGCTCTGAATATAAAATTAAAAATTCAGCAAATACTTATTATTTAAATTTTTTTTATTGTAGTATTACTTCAAATATTACTTAAGTATTACTTAAATACTTATACTTAAATACTTAAGTATAAGTATTTAAGCAATAATACTTAATACTTAATATATACTTAAATACTTAAGTATTTAAGTATTACTTAAGTATTTAAGTATTAAAGTATTACTTTTATTGAAGTTTATTACTTTTATTACTTAAGTATTTAAGTATTACTTTTATTAAAGTATTACCTAAGTATTAAATTAAATATTACTTATGTATTAAATTAAGTATTACTTAAGTATAAAAGTGATACTTAAAATACTTAAGTGATACTTAAGTATTTAAGTAATAATACTTAAATATTTAAGTTATACCTAAGTATTTAAGCAATACTTAAGTAATATTTTCTTATTAAACCTACTTAAGTATTACTTAAATAAAGAAATAAAGGTTTAATAAGTTATTAAAATATAAAAATTAAAGTTTATTATATATATATAATTTTAAAAGTTTAATGATTGTTATATATATTTTAAAAGTTTAATAAAAGTTAAAATGAAAAAAGTTTAAAAGTATTATTTAAATGAAAAAAATAAAAGTTTAATATAAAATATTACTTTTATTAAACTTATATTTTTTTCGCGTTTCTACATTTAGCTTTGAAAGTAAAAATATAAAAATTCAATAACAACTTACCATTTTTTAAATTTTTTATTAAAATATTTTATCTCTATTGAACTTTTACGTTTATTCACGTTTCTGCATTTTGCTTTGAAAATAAAAATGTAAAAATTCTATGATAATGTACTATTTTAATTCGTTTTATTAACTTTATACTAAAATATTACCTTTATTAAACTTTTACTTTTATTTACAATTCTACTAAATGTTACCTTTATTAAACTTTTATTTTTTTTTACATTGCTCTGAAAATAAAAATATAAAAATTCAATGATTACGTACTATATTAATTTTTTTGAGAAAATATTGCTTTTATATTAAAATGTTTCCTTTATTAAACTTTTAATTTTATTCATGTTTCTACATTTTGCTCTGAAACTAAAATTAAAAATTCAACAAATACTTACAATTTTAATTTTTTTTAATTGAAGTATTACTTAAATAAAGAAATAAAGGTTTAGTAAGTTATTAAAATATAGAAATAAAAGTTTAATATATATAATTTTAAAAGTTTAATGATTGTTACATATATTTTAAAAGTTTAATATGCCGCCCAACCTGTCTAGTGGTTAGCATACCTGACTACAGATGGGTGGGACCTGGGTTCGAATCCTGGCTCGGGCATGGATGTACTTTCTCTCTTACTCTTTCTTGTCTTTGTCCTTTCTTTGTATGTGAATGGTTGCCTACCCTATAAACGGGTACCTATGGCATGTGTGTACTGAGGAAGTCGGACTCCACACCAAATATGATTCAGTTGGAAAAGTGGAGTAGCAATATGGGTATTGCCAGCCTGGCTGGCACACAACAAAAGTTTAACATAATTTTTTTAATGAAAAAAAAAGTTTAAAAGTATTATTTTATTGAACTTTTATCTTTATTCACGTTTCTGCATTTTGCTTTGAAAATAAAAATGTAAAAATTCTATGTTAATGTACTATTTTAATTTGTTTTATTAACTTTATACTAAAATGTAACATTTATTAAACTTTTACTTTTATTTACATTTCTACTAAATGTTACCTTTATTAAACTTTTTTTTTTTATTTACATTGCTCTGAAAATAAAAATGTAAAAATTCAATGATAACATACTATTTTAATTTTTTTGTGAAAATATTACTTTTATATTAAAATGTTACCTTTATTAAACTTTTAATTTTATTCACGTTTCTACATCTTGTTCTGAAAATAAACATGTGAATATTCAACGATTACAAACCGTTTTTAATTTTGAATTAAAATATCTTGAAACTTATTCTCTGTTTTGAAGTTAATAATAAAAAATTAGTTTTGAAAAAAAAAATGTTCTAATTTATTTTAAGGTGACATTTAAGATGTTATTTCGGTTTGGTATACTGCTAAACAAGAGAGAATATTGTTAAAATCCATTTTAATTCTGAAAATATTTAACTTTATTTCCATTTTTTAACTAAGTTTTGTCACAATGTAATTTAGTCTGTCTTATTATGATAAAAATTATTCTATTCTAATATTTTGTTAATAATAAATAATATTTGTAAATATTTGGGGGCTTGATCTTGTAAATTGTCTCTTAGGTATCTTTTCCAAATGATAAAGTTTTACTTTCATAGATGCTCGTAGATTATAAATTGCTATCTTAATATCCAATTATTTTAATAAGATCATTAAATTTTTACATAAACTAATATTCGATAAAGAAAAAAAGTTTTTGAAATAGATATATTAAGAAATTTTAATTTATATTCTGCTTATCCCCTATTGGGGGAAAAAAAGCGAAAACGAAAACCTTCACTTCATTTTGTGATGGTGATTTAATTCTGTGTTTTATACTGCATAAAGAATTTATTTCGAATGCTAAACGTAATTGTAAATTGATTTTTAAACAATTTAGTAATTTTGATTCCGGAATCCAAAGTAGAATTGGTGAAACTTTTAATAAAACATTTCCAAAAACAGAAAATGCCAATAAATTCTCCCTTAAAGAATTACTTTGTGTGTTCGTGATTTTCCGCCTGGAAATTAAACAAATGAAAAAAAAAATTTCCTCCTAAAATTATATTAAATTTTGTGATTTTCATTGAAGGATCCAGGGGAAAAAACTAAAGAAAATTGATTCGTTGCCAAATATTTAGACATAATTCGTATCTTATATTTTTTACTCCTAATTTCATTTTCCATGATATATTGCAGGGGTGGACAAGACGTCGACCATGGTCGACTGGTAGACCGCGAAGACATTTTAGGTAGTCCACGCGAACATCCCGATAATGACCTCGGATATTAACAATTTAATTTATGACTTATGACATAGAATCAATGAATTATTTAAAATAAAAATTTACTACAGTCTAGGCTTTAAAACCCAATACAAACTGTGCAAAGATTTAAGATTTAAAGATTTATGATTAAAGGTTTACGATTTAAAACCTAAAACGGACATGATGAGTGCGATTAGAACATTGAAAAATCTATTGAAAGGTATGCATCTCAATTAAGAAAACATGAATTGAGAAACTTCAAAAACATGGAGGAAGAGTGCATCCATAATCCAAACTGAGACTTCCGATGATTTCACTTAATATTTACTTGTTTTGTTTGAAGAATTTGAAAGAAGATTCGCTGACTTAATTAGGTTGAAAGAAATACTCAATTTTATGATATTTCCATTTAATGAAAAGGTCAACATTGATGGAGTATCTGGAAAAATAGGACATTTAATAAATATCACATCAGTCACCGTCGAGGAAGAAATTATTAAATTAAGATGCGATATATTTCTTAAATTCAGAGCATATTTAGCGATCCTGATTTTTGGAAATTAATTTCTGAGGAAACGTTTGCACATTTTTACAAATTGATTTTGTATTTGAAATCATACTTTGGATCGAGGTATCTTTGCGAATCTGCTTTTTCAACCATGAACAAAAAACAAACATTCGAATTTAACAAATGAACATTTAATTTCGTGTTTATGTATTGCAATAAGCTAGTACCAGCCGCAATAGGATAAACTTGTCACAGATATACAGTGCTAAATTTCAATTAAACGAAGTGAATAGGATAGTCAGTTTTTGATGTGTGAATACTTTGATTGTTTTCGTCAGTAAAATTTTATTTTGTAAATATTAATATTAAGTTTATTTTTAAAAAAATTACATAATTTACTATTTTTTCTTGTTACCGAAAATAAATGCGTACGTTAATTTAGCTCTGCTATAGATAGACCACCTTCGATTTTTTTAAATGAGGAGTAGACCCCGGATCCCAAAAGTTTGGCCACCCCTGAAATATTGCTTACCATGAATTAGTATATTAATACACTGTAATGATTTTGACTATTGCAAGATGGCGCTGCGGAGGTAGCGAGACTACGTCAGATATGGCGTAGTTTTTTGAAGAAAAAGGAAGAAAATAATGGTGTCGATAAAGAATGTTGAAGAGTGTTTTTTATAATTTTATGTTCTGAACATTCCTAGAAGATAATAAATAATTGGATGCTAAATAATGGGTCATCAGTTTGCGACACAAATTTAATCAAACATCTTAATAAACAGATATATCACAAAATGTTTGAGTTAAATTAATAAAGCTTTGATATTTCTTGAAACATAGTTATTGTCTCAACAATTTTCGGTTAAAATTATTTTTTAACTAAAAAGCTAATTTAAATTAAAGAATGTCAAATTCAAAAATGAATGAACTAAAATAATTCTAAATTGTTTTGTTTCCGACAAATTTTGTTGCTTATCTCTATATTTTTATATATTTAATAGTAAATATGAAATCTTTGGAACTATAAATGGAATTTTGTTCATGCTATTTTGAGATTTTGTAAAATTTATGAATGAGTTATTTATTTACCTCTTGAGAACAGAATAAAAAAAATATATTAAAAATGCTGAAAGCTATTCTTATATATATATATATATATATATATATATATACATTGTTAGCTACAAAAATTGTAACTCCCTGAAAGATGGATGCAAAATTTACATTATTTGTTTGGGGCAAAGCGATATGCAAATCAATAACATTGCATCACATGCGCATATTATGGATGACTGTAGTCTCACCTAGAAACACTAATCTAAAGAGAGAAGGCTTTGTTGATTTAAAGGACGGCATTTGGTGTTTCCTCAAATTTTTAAGATTCTAATTTAATTTGTATCGTAGAAGACATTACACGTTTTTGCAGCAAGTTTCTGTGTTGGTCTCATATTGGCCTAGTGGTAGTATAGAACCCTTTGGAGCATAAGGTAGCGTGCTCGATCTCGGATATGGTTGAACAAGGGGTGATGGATGTTACACTTCTGTCTAGTATATGAATCTTTGGTGGGAGTGCTTGAGAATTTTCCGGTTTTTGATTACGGATTGTCCGTGAAAAGATTCCCCGGAAGGTAATTTATGCAGTAGATAATAAAATGTCTCTCTTGGCCATTTATTAGACCGAGCAATACGTGGTTTTTAAAGTTTCTTTGTTCGATCGAGAAAAATAGAAGTCCATAGAATTGTGGATTATCCATCAAAGAAATCCTTTATTGTGTTAAATGTAGGATGGACTGACAAAACAACGGATTGATCACACGAATGTAATTGCTCTACTGCATGTGAGGTTTGGCAAATTTTGCATATGACAGTGATGGATCGCTTAGTCACACAGCTTACGGGAACTCGCTAATTCGTAGAGGATGACATAAAATATGTATTGCGAGAAAAGCTGAGTGTCTCGCGAGAATCACATGAGACAAAATGATGTCACTAATGTCTTAGCAACGTCAAAAATGGGTGAAGTGTGGGACGATACTGGATTTCAAGCAGGTTCGAAATATCAGTCAATGTTCTACGAGACAGCTGTTTTTCGCTGCTAAAACACAACGTGCTGAAAATTTAAAATTTTAATAATATAATAAAATGGAGAGTCCAATGAATTACAGGTTTTCATCTGAAGAGGAAAAGTTTCTTAGAAATATTTGTAGAGATAATAATATTTTTAAATATTGCTATTTGTAATTTAACATTTTGCTGTCCTTAATTGTTATTTAATTTATAAAGATCATCAATGCCTCTGCGATCCCAAAGACAGTCTTTATTTTGACTAGCATAAAAGAAGTCAAATTATTAAAGAAATTGCACATATTTTTGCATTAAATAAAATATCCTATTGCTCTTTAATTATTTTTAAGCAATAAAAATCTAAGGTTGTATGATAATTATTAGTAAATCATATACTTGAAAATATAAGAATGAGCAATTTCCGTCTTTAATCTTATACAGAATATTAGCAATAAATTAAATTATTTATATTTAGCAGCATACACGATAAAAGTAGTTACTACAGAAATTATTAATTTACGATCCATTTTATTAACAGAAATTTTATTCTGGAAACAATAGAAAAATAAATATTAAACAATGGAAGCAATCGGAAATAGAACCGGAAGTTAAACAAATTCTCATTGCTTTAAAATATCCATGATGTCAGATAACAACACTTTAGTCAACAAGTCGGTATTTGTTATTTGTACTATAAGATGGCGTTTCAATCGGATTGAATCTGCCTAACAAATTAGCGGAAAAATAAGCGTAACAAATTGAATCTGCCTAACAGATTTAACTTGTTATTTTTTTATTCGGGTTCGATTTTATTTTGACGTCAGAGGCCGCGGTATTCTTGTGGTTTAGGGTGTCACTCTTCTTATCAGAAATTAGTGAATTCGAATTCTGATTAAGCCAAAGATTTGTCATATTCACTACAAGCGACTAGGGCATCTTAAATAGATCTTGGTTGCAATCTGCAGCAAGTGAAATGATTGCTTCAGTGGGGGATGGGGAAGTCAAATATTATGGGATTTTCCTCTGTGTACCTGATTCTAAATTATAAGGACCAAATTTTTCATAGTGGAAAAAAAGTGAAAATGCCTTATACTCAAAGAGTTCTATATAGTATTTGAACATCCGTATGTTTACTTTTTAGAAATCACTGTTTCGGGTGAAAATATTGCCGCATTCTTTCCAAGAAAAAAGAACTTTCTTATTTGAAATTTGGAATTTCATTCTTATATTTTTACTTTTTGGTATTTTAGAGCAGTGTTTCCCAAAGTGGGGTACAATAAGAGTTGGATGGCGGTACAGTTAAGGTGAAAGTAAACAACTGGAAAAACCACGTGACTCTTTCCAAAAAGAAAGAAGGCTTATCATTTGTAGTTCTTTTTTTGCAAAGAGGTACTCTTCAGTATTATGAAACTTATAGAGGGTTAAAAAATTATAAATGAACACATGTATTATTTTGTAAAATTTTTCTTTAAGTCGAAATTAACACACACAAACTTTGGACATATGTGTCCAAAGTTTGGGAAACACTGTTCTAGAGCAATGTAATGATACACTGAAAACAATAATACCATACTATTTCCTTAAAAGGAAGACAAATAACCAACTAATGCTTAAATCTAAGTTAGTATCTACAGCCTTATGCGATTCCTCTTCTCTTGAAAAACTGGCGAGACTTTAATGCTTTTCTCGCCAAAACATTAGTTCCACTAGAAAAGGAGCTGTAAAACAATTCTTCTTTATTGTCTGGACCGAGATTTCCAGTGTTACAAATAAGCTTTTAACCTAAAATATATTTTTGTTTTGCTGATTCTCTGTTTGTCAAGTGAACATTTTTCAAGGCAGAAACTTTGCCTCTTTTTGAACTTGCACTATCTATCTTTTTGTAAGACGAGTTTGCCGAAAGGGATATTTGAAGATTACTGAGGAACTTTATTTTTGTCTATTATACTATTTTGCTAATTCGAAAATAGTTTAGATGTAGCAACTAGCAAAAGTAAAGTAAAATAAAATTTTTAAGATATTATGAGATTTATTCCCTTTTAGATGAGATTAACATTTTATTTTACATAATTTTTAAATCATTTGTGGTCAGATTTTTTTCCTAGAAATATTTCAATGAAACTTCATTGGAAATAACTCTCATTTTAAATGAGAGTTATGTTTCATCATAACGGCAAATTGATTGGCATTATTCTTTGCAATTGTAAATACGCTTACATTTCATGTTAGATTGGATCAGTTCCTTGTGGTGTTACCGGTTGTTATTTCTACCATATAAAGCACAGTCAATCCTATGTAATTTCAAATCGACATCATGTCTTTCCTTTCCTAAAAATGTTACGAAAATGTCTTATAAACCAAAATTATTATCGTATATACATGTTACTTGTTTTAGAAACATAGAAGCGTAACCTAATACAAATAAGAAGTTAACAAATTTATAAGAATACCTAAGTAAAAGTTCCTACTATATATGAAAACATAAAATAATCGGGATTAAATGTATTGAATTGCACAGAAAATTTAACTTTCAAAGTTTCTTTAATACCTGAAATAAATTAAAAGCTTTCTTGTTTGCTTGTATATCTATTATGCTAATGTGAAACTATGATGATATTATTAACATATATACAAAAATAAAATCCTCATTTAAATAAAAATGCATTTCAATTTATTTGTTACATAAGCAAACATTTTTAAATTCATAATAAAGTATATTTAATATATAGGATTAGAATTTTATCTTCAATATCCGTCACTATAACAGTAAATTTATATTTACGCGTAAAATCTATAAGATTTTCAGAGCAATTTCAGAAAAAGCTTAAGTACATGAAATCCGAAGGATAAAATTTCGTTTGAATTTATAAGCAGGTTATTTTGATAGTTAAAATTCACTTTTGATAAGTGTTTATAATAGTAAGCAATTCTTTAATTTAAAAACGGCATTTTAAATTTATTGCAATATACTTGAAAATTATTTCTATTCTTCAAAAAAAAAAAAAAAAAAAAATGTTGTCAAATGCAATAGCAAAATATAATAATGTGACAAAGTAATTGGAATACGGAAGAACGGAAAATATTTATTCTTAACTAATAAACTATTTATTAAGTATAAGAAAGTTTTTTCACAGAGTAATTTAAAAATATTTTTGATAAGGAAAAAATTGAACTAGCTTGTTTATTAAAAGGAATAAGAATCCATATTTAGAAAAAAAATATACAAAAAATTCTGAAATGAAACTCGCAAGATTTAAAACTTACAATGAGTGTCAACAACTGATTTACACCAGTTTATTAATATTATATGTCGCTCACCCTATCCAGTGGTCAGCGTGCCAGACTGCAGAAGGAGAGGTCCTGGATTCAAATCCCGGTTTCGCGCATGGATGTACTTCCTCTCTTTCCTGTTTTTGTCCCTTACTTGGACAAATACGTTGTGAATGTTTGAATACCCTATAAACGGGTACCTATGGCAGATGTGTACTGAGAAAATAGGTCTTACACCAAATTACGGTTCAGCTGAAAAATTGGAGTAGCGCACCCCATACTGCCAACCTAGCTAGCACACGACAAAAAATTAATATTATATAAATAATGTAAATGCCGTCACACATACAATGTTAAATATCAGCAATAAATTAATTAACACTTGATTAACTTTTAAACCAAACGAAAATCCTTTTTAAAAAGAATTCCTTAAAAAGAATTTTTTGTATATCATAAGATTGTTTCAATAAATGCACCTTTTTAAATAAAACGTACCCAATAAAAAGAACTATTAGTTCTTTTAAACTTTTTTAGTAATGGCTAATGCTCAAAGATCTGATCTTTAGTTTCGTAGCTCCAGGCTTCGAAATCCACCTTAGACGTAAAAGGTTGTACGAAATTTTCTTTCCACCATACATTTCTCTGAAACTAAACCCTGTCAGCAAAATGCAAATAGAAAAGTTGCTGTTGTAGGTCCTATTAGGATTTCCGCTTTTCAGCACTACAAGGAGTGGCAATGATGTCACATCACATAGTTGGGTACCCAGTGGGTGTACCATAGTAGCCTCGAAAGTGTGTCTTCGTAATTTAGAAGCAGAAGACCCAGAGACTTGATCTGCTATACCCAGAGGTATCATTTTACATTCCAAATATATTGTGACAATGACATATCTAATGTGCTTCATGAGGCCATCAGTGAAAATGATGGATTTTTGATTGGGTCGAGATTCTAACTCAATACCTTTCAATAACGAAGATCTAACGAACTGTGGCTAATTGAATAGAAAAAGTTGCCAATGTGTGATAATCGTGTATACCATTAATCAGCCGCAAAACTTCGTTTTTCTGTTCTAAACTAATATTCTTTTTAAGCTAATAGAACATATCGCCAATCACTTCAAATTTGATTACATTCAGCAACATTGTTGCCTGTTGTTGGTTCTCGAAGTAATCACTATCACCATCCAGCATTATTTACCAACGTGTCTCCAGTTATGCAATTCTCTTGCAATAAATTTCTCGGGTTTCGAATGCAAAGAAGTCCGTGAGTACTTGTTGCAAGTCTGTTTCATTAATGTAGGATTTTCCATGAAGTTGATTGTCCACAGAAGGGAAGAGGTGGTAAGCTGATGGTGCAACGTTAGGTGAGTATAGATGATGCCAAGAATGTCTCAAAAACAAGTTACTATATGGTATTCCTGGCCATTCGCACGATATGAGGCTTCATGTTATAGGACAAATACAGTGAACTCTTGTGATTAACTAGTACTGGGTTGCTGCAATGCCTGTTATACACGTTCCAATTGCTGGGAGTTCAGGTCTTCTGTTACTATTGACTGCATGGGTTGTTGATAGGGAACTTCTTGTCTACTAGACAGAAAGTATAATTTTGCGTAAGTGAAATGGTGGTCTTGCGCTGTTCGGGATAGCAATTTGGGGTGATAATGCTGTGGTATCGTTCACAGCACTATCTCCAAACGCTTGACATATTCAGCGACTTGATGCAGCAGCTGATAAGCCCACTTTGAAGTCGTAAAGCAAACAACACCGAACGAGCTCTTTCGCACGTCTATTTCTTTTCGTTTCTGTACGAATTACGACTGATGAATAGACGGGACCAGTTTTTTTGACGACTGATATTCCTGCTCTCGACCGACAGGCGTCTCAAAAACGTCATACTTTAATTTTCATTTCTATTCTCACTTCATTCAATGGCAACGTGAAAACGGCAAGAACTTTCTTGTTTATCTTATAGTTCTTCTCTTGTGATACGTGAGTATGGCCCACAATGTATAAAAATTTGGTTTGACTGTATTTAATAGTGCCCCTTTGATTCTCACCAAGTTGAGATTGCGTTTGATTGCCAAGCAGGGCAAAACCGAATCGTGTTCTGATTGGCTTAGATCCAGTAGATGCTCTGTTTTTTTTTTTTTTTTTTTTTTTTTTTTTTTTTTTTTTTTTTTTTTTTAGAATTTTGAAAATCCAAAGGACGTTGCGTTTTATTTTTAATTGTTTAACCATACCTGTTAGCACTGTAATCGGCGTGAACAGGAATGGCGCCAAAAAATCGCCAAGTTCACCAAAGGAGACCCTAAACTATAGTTTTACCAACACTTTTTCTTGGAAGTAGTTACACGATGGATATTAAAATTCTTTAAACCTGTCTTCGGCGGTAAGGCTGTCCATTACGCTGTGAAAAAAATCTGCATGTCTCAGTAAATACATAAACAAAGAGTTAAAGTATAATCAAGCTGAAAGATAAATATATATCTAGTAAAAAGAATATACAGGGTGCTTCAAAAAAATGTATACACACTTTAAACTATTGTAGTTTTCCCGCTCTACAAGGCTAATGTTATATTTCTTCGCCAGGCGCCAGCATAATCGTCCCTCTATGTTATATTATCAGTTGGAATTTGTAATATCAACATGGGGGACGTACGTTTGAGTTTTGAAGAAGGTAAGCAGGTTATTAAGTGGTACTGGAAGTTTGAGAATGTAAATGAAGTTCAAAGACAGTGGAGAAGGGAGTATGATACAGAACCACCTTCAAGATTAACAATTACACGCATACGAGACAAATTCGAAGTTCATGGAACAGTGTGTGATGTGCATACGATGTACAGAATCAGTGGTGACTCGTACTCAGAATTGTATTGATGCTGCAGGTCACCAATTCGAACAGTATTAACATTTGTTATTTATGTTTCATTTACATTGGACTTTCAGCTTTCTATTTTCCTGAAATTTAACTTTGTAGAACGGTAAATAAATTTTCTATGGAAGTTCAAAGTGTGTATACATTTTTTTGAAGCACCCTGTATATTAAAACAGATTTACAATGAGAATATGAAAGAGTAATAATTTAGAACTATAAAAATTGCATTGACTTTAATTTAAAAGAAAACACTTATTTTGAATCTTAGCCATAAAAAATAGTAATTTGGAAGCTAGTAAGTATTTTTTAAGAAGAAAAATGAGAGGCGACATGATTTATTTTGATTATCACAAGAGATTTGTGTCTTTTTTAACTTTGATTATTTTACTACCATAGTTGTAGAGGAACTTTTTAGGTTTCATTTTAATGCTTTAAAAGCATTTTATTTACCACAGCTGCATTTTTTGTTCATGGAGGGGCGTTAAAGATTCTTCAGTTTTTTGGATGCCATTAGTCTAGAATTTTTTTCAGCTCATGAGTCTTACTCAATTTTTATAGTGATTACTTTATTTTTCTTTTTTAAAGATTTTCCTTTTATTCTTTTAAATATTCTTACGAAATCTTTGTTATCTTCAGAGTTTATATTAGATTCATAATGATTAAATAAAGAGTTTGACGTGACATTTGCAAGATATTATTCTAAGGTAAAGTAAAAATGTATTTCTTAAAACTTATTTTGATAGATGATGTTCCCTAGCCAAACTATCAGTCTTCGAATACGTAGTAAAAACTTTCTTTTAAAACGTGCCATTTTAACTTAAGATTAGTCTCGCAGAGATGACTATCAATCCTAAAGGCAACGCGGAAATTTTACTTGCTTCAGAAGAAAATCTGAGTTAAGAATAATAATCTAGACATTGCCACTATAATTTGTGGCATTTTTCATATTCTCTCGAGATCTCTGTAATTCCACAGATTAAATCTTTTAATTGTCAAAAATAATCTTTCAAAGGTAGACATGAATCTAGAAGCACAGGATGTATTTGAAGTGGGTAAATAATTTTTAATATTCAACATATTACAAATATTCTTTCCAGTCGTAACAAATCATGAACTCATTACACAAATTATATTATTTATTATTACATTTTTTCATCGATAAATTCAGCAATGTCCCACGTGTCGTATGACTTACATCCTATAAGGGCTTGCAACTTGCAGTTATATTGACAATGTAGCACAATACATGGAAATGGACCATATTGGTCAAATAAGATTAACCATCTAATTGAATAGTCAATTAAATGGATTATTTTTTTGTATCGTGCCCCTAATGTCTTTCAAATGCGATTATTTTTTTACAGTTCGCCCTACAGAAAAATTATCGATGATTAACAGAGATTTAGAAACAATGGAGAAAATCAAAAATCTTTTTTCTTTTATCGAAGCAAAATGACGATTTAAATAAATTAATATCTCCTTCGATGGAACTGTCTACTCGTCATAACTTTTTTAAGAGAAACCATTTTAAGGAAGGGCCACACTTTACTAAATTTTTTTAAATATTTGTAGACACCAAGTTAGTGTCTAGATTTAAGATGGGTTTGATGTAAAAGTAGGATACCCAAAGTTTGGAAATACTGTATAGTTGTAAGCAGAAAACTTGGTGAAAATATACTTACTTCACACACACACACACACACATATATATATATATATATATTTGATAAACTTTACATAATATATTTGATAAATTTTTTATGTATATAAAATAAAATCATTAAATTATAAGTATATTCTTTTTTACTTTTAGCCAGTTCTCTTAATATTAAATTCATAGTCCATATTTATACTTCAATGCATTTCGTTGTTGATTCCATTCCAAGATTATTTCTGTTTTTATACTTCATAAAATTCATAGAGAAACTATTCCTTTTTATATGGAATAAAATAAAATCAAAATAAATTTCATAAACTTTTAAATTGAATAAATTCTTTTAGAAATTTTGTTTTATTTCTTGCGTAAGGATTAAATATTTTTCGACTGCATGTTCTTGAAAGGGAAGCATATTTTGAAAATGTTTTCGTAATTAAAGGTGAAAATATTTCGCGAATATTTCGTTTTCAAACTTAATGAAGAAGTTATTTCCTAAATATTTTAATATATTTTTAAGCAACAGTGATATAGTTCGTAAGGTTCTTTTTGAATTTTAATCAGTTTAATTAAATATTTACACTACACATGAAGATTAAGTCAAGTACAAACATTTGTTCAAAAATTTGCCATAACTATCGATTTCCATTTATAATATGATTTCTTTTTCTAGTAATCGATTAAAAGTATAAATAAATTAACGGAACGTGGTCAGACAAAGTAGTTGAGGCCTGAGGAAACTTTGACATCTTTAAATGTCTACTGTGTATTACTACTAGCCAACGCCCACCTTTGGCTGTTCAGGCATGAAGTGGCTCGCTGACCAGTAGAGACGAGCCCTCTTAAGTTCTTCAGTCTGATCCAGAGTGGAGTAGTCTTGAGCTGGACAGGACTCCAGATGTTCGTTATTCATCTCTTCATGTCCACAGCGGGTGCATTATGGCGAAGCAACGACATTTATTATGTGCAAGTGAGATGTAAGGTAGTCGTGTTCTGTTTTTAGACGAAAGTTGGCAACCATTATGGCTCGTGGGAGGTTGGTCGATTGCCCCATTGTTGACCAGGCTTTAACACCTCTTGCCAGTTGATTCTTTCCGTAGGTATTCCACCATCCAGGTGTTCATTGCAAAGTTAATTTCGCTTGTAGACGAAACCTTTGTATATCGTTTAGATTTCACAGGGGACACCACGAGCAGGGGATCAACTTCACCCCCCTCTACTCTGCGTGCTAAAGAAGAAGAAATATGACATTCTGTAAGCGTTTTTCGATCTTTTCACGAAGATTCGAAACAAAACCGTTACTTTCCATTTGCAACGGAGATGCCTTACGCTTTCGTCCCCATAGCAGGCTTTTTTTTTTTAAATTAAAAATGAAAACATTTATTTTAATTAATTTATTTTTGTTACAAGTTGAAACAATTTTGATTTCAAAGGAGAGTTTTAATAATAACATAAACATTATCAGGATTTCTAGACTTTTGAAATATTTTGCGAAAAATGTTCCGCCAATTTAAAAAAAATATGTTTAATGGATAGCGTGAATTATATTGAAATTGCAATTTTACATAATCATCAATCAATGGATTGCTAAAAAGAGTAATTTTTTTTGATGAATTTCACTTATGGTAAAAAATGTTTACTTTTTATTATATTTATTCTTTCTTCGGGAGTTTTCAATTAATTAAA
>JAPDSC010135386.1:24994-43629 GCA_026290005.1 Latrodectus geometricus | reverse complement strand
ATTACAAATAGAAAAAAAAATATTAAAATAAAAACACAAAGATACTTAAAAATCATGAAATGCAACAGACCTCATATTTTGCCAAGGGCAAATTAATATTGCCCCTAAGGCGTTATGAGTTTAAATCCAGCTATTAAATTACATTGACGCTTTTTAACAAATTAACATTTAATCTCAAGAAATAATCTTGTAGACTTCCCTAACATAATATCTAGCTTAATTGTTCACTCTACAGCTTTTTTTTTTTGGGGGGGGGGGCAACACGAGGCTTAATTCGACCATATCTACAGTTTATATAAACCGTTACAAACATCCACAAATCAGAATACAATCTGATTTATTGGTATCGAAAGTAATAACACTGAACGTTGTGCTGCCAGTTTGGCGATATTTCTTGGTAATTTATCACCAAAAATATTAAATGCCAATTCTTTTTATTTATAAACGTTTTTACACGTTCAAAATAATAATAATAATAATAATTTATACATATTTAACCACAATAACATGAACATCTTTGACCTGGGACACAAAGGTGAAGATCTTCTAGATCTTTTCAAGGTCTTTAGAGGTCCTCACAAGTTTCTGATAGAATATATTGATGTTATGAGTGAATTTCCAGAACAGAATTATGTCAAACATGTCTAATGACCACTAACTACTAAAAACATCAATCCAGGGATTCGACACAATCCTGAGTAATTACCTAAGATATACCAAATGTTGAAAAGAAAGATAAGAAAATCATTGAACCGAAAAGCATACATGGTCTATACCTTAAAAAAAAAAAAGATTATCCGGTGCTTCACAATCCCATAAAAAAGGATGTACATTTAACAACACTGAAGGACCCACACGTCATTCGGTACGATAATCCTTTTCTGTTAGCTCAGCTGGAAGAAATACCTTAAAGGTTTGCTCATGGAAGAAATAGAAAGGCGTTTGTACCAATCGATACCGTTTAGAGTCCAGACATTGATTTTTACACACTGAAAGGAAAATTCCACGAAAGTGAAGTGTTTCTGAGAATCGTAATGATAGAATAAAAAGCGACACAAGTTTTTTTTTTTTTTTTTTATTCCTTTCGCAAAGGTGACATATTACTGATATTTACAGTGTATGCTAGCAAACAATAGTGGTTTCGCATACAACTGTCATTAGCTTTATAAAAGAAATCGCTTAAAAAAATTAAAAATAGAATGATTCGTATTGACAAGAAATTCCGTTATATATTGCGTGAGTACTGTATTAATATAATAGAATAATGAAAACAAGTAAAATAAAATATTTAAATTTCTTAATATATATGAAAAAAAATTTTGTTTTATAAGAAAGTTTCTTATATCAAACTTTCATTGTTTTTTTTTTGTCGTATCTGGCAATTATTTTAATGTAAATTTACTCACAAATTTGTAAAATTGTTTGATCAGTCTTTGTCGTGTAGAAGTAGTTTTAGAAATAGGAACAGAAATATGTTTTTTTGGCTTTTGTTTTGGTACGTCAGTTGATCATTCTTCGTCAGCAAGTTTGAATATTTTATGACAACTACCAGGAACATCTAAACAAAAAGTGGATATTTTGGCAAAGGTTTCTGATGAATTATTTAATGTAATCTTTTGCTTATTAAAAAGACTCAGATATTATATGAACGCTTAATATATTTTATTAGATAAGACTAGGGATATTTCACATTCAAGAATTATAATTAATTTTACAAAATGTTAGTGAAGAGATTAAATGTTCCTTAATATATAAATATATATAATTAAGATACAAATTTTAAAATTTCATTAAAAAATGAAAAAGTTAAATACTGGTACAGAATATATCAAATTATAAATTTACCTAGTCACTCAGAAAAGAAAATTTTTCTGTATAACATAATTTTTCATAGTAGTTTATTTCATTTTAACGTGTTTCTTACATGCTTACATAATTTTTTTCAAATGATTAAATTGATTTTTATTAAATTTTTTGGAAGTTTTATGAAAGTCAGCAAAATATATATATTTAAGGATTCAAAAGGTTTTTAATTTTATAAATAAGATCCTTTATCGCAAAAAAAGTTTTCAAACAATTTAGAAAAACTTCAACATTTAACGGAAAACTTATTTAGCTCTGCCAAACTTAAGGAATTTTTTCTTCAGTAATCTCTGAACATATCAAAAATTCTTATGTCACAAGTTCGTACTCATGATTATGAGATTTTAGAAGTTTTAATAAGTTTCTGAAGCGCAGTTTTTGATTGACATGATTGCATTTTGGATACCCACGAACAAAATTAAAATCGATAAGAAAATATCGATATTTTCACATTTACACCATAGTGATAAGAAATACAATAACATAGCAACATAAATACTTTTAAATTAAATGTTTTTATTTCAATCACTAAGAAATCAAGATTCGGAAATTCAATTTTAATTTGACACATACTTATTTGCTATCAATATCTGCACCAACTATAAATGCCGTTGGATTTATTCTGAAATCTTCTATCTTTATGAATTGCTTCAGTCAATAAGGAATCAAATTCTGAAATATTTATCAAAACGAAGGTCAAAGGAACAAGCACGTCATTCAGAAAAACCGTACTTCCATCCTTGTCATAATTCGTATAAAAGGAAGTTATTAAAGCTTTCGGTCAATATTTGACGTTATTTTAACGCCGCAAGACAACTTCGACGTGTTCAAGACGTCACAATTGCGCAAGGGACATACCTTAATACAACTCACGAGGACCATGAACAGGATAGATTACGTGCATAGAAAATGGAAGTTGATGATTTTACTTTTTCTCAAACACGATCCCATATTCTGTAATCGACTATAATTTGGAATACTCAGTATATATAGTGAAGAAAAAATTAACCTAACATGAAATTTCGATAAAGCGAAAACATTTAATAGCAAACAAATAGAAAAATATTCTTTCATAATTTCAAAAAATAAAACTCAGAAATAAACAAAACGTATTTTATTTATTTTTTTTAAATAATGTTTCTATTTCATACAAAAAATATTGTTAAATGCATAGCATAATTTTCAAATGTTATAATAAAAATAATAAGACCTGTCCACAATCTATCCAATCAGGGTCAAAATTTTCAAAAAAAAAAAAAAAAAAAAAAAAAAAAAAAAAAAAAAAAAAAAAAAATTTACAAATTTTAATTGGAATAAACACAACAATTGCATTAGATTCATATTCGGTGGTATATTACTATGCATTCAAATTAAGCAACACACAAATTACGTTTAAAGAATATAACATTGAATATTACAATAATTTTAATGGGTGATTTTGTTTAATTAAAGCATTTACTATTAATGGGGAATTCTATAAAAAAAGTAATATATTCCACTTCTAATTTAGATCTAAATATTAAATTAAATATATGCAAAATCTTGTAATTTATAAACAAAATATTTCTTAATGTGAACGATATAATCGCCACTACATTATTTTGTAATTTTTACTGGGTAAAGTTAAAATCATTTTTCATTATTATTACATAACAAGATAAACGTTTTATATATTGATTTCATCCTATATCAATAAGACGTACATTAGAACGTCGAAAGTAAATCATTTAAAAATTTATTAAGTTTCTCATTTATTTTAAGGGTTGAGTTATATATTTTTATTGAAACTTGAGTAATAGATTTGCAGACGTTTTAACTTTCCTCCGCTAAACATACCGTGTTTTAACCTCATTAATTCTACCAGATAGTCTGATACCATACTTTTCCTCTCCAACATAAACGTAACTATAACAAGAGATTGCAAAATGCGGAGAAAATAACCAAATGTGGGCTATATCGAGCCAATTAGCCATCAATCTCCTCATAAAAAAAGTAACCCTATTCTTTCTAAAAGCAAATTTCCAGATGAAATCCTCTCGGCGAGTCTGTAGAAGTAGGCTTGTCAATTTATCTCATTAAACGGATATTTTACATCTGTAAAAATGATATATAGGAGGAAATAAATATTCAACTTGATAGGCCAATGACTTCGACAACCTTCACTTTAACAAATTCTTATCGTGTCTGGGTGCAATCGAGGAAAAATAAGTTCAAATTTGAAGGTCGAGCACTTAATTGGACAAATCCGGAAATATTCACTCATTATAACAAGACTCGACGGTGCTGGAGGAAATTTTTGGTTCCTCAATAAGATTTTTAAGTAATAAAAACCTTCTTTCGAATTTAAAAATAAATCTGATGCATCAAGACGGTTTCTTTGGGAGGTCTTTTCTGAAATATACATCCTCATACAAGATGAAAGTAAAAATTATTATTCTGAAAAAAATAGGATTTCACAAACAAAAATATGAAAAGTATTTATATAATCAACAATAATTTTTCCACTTCATTCTTAATTTCAAGAACTATATAAACATTTATTGAATTTGAAAGCTGGATCTTCGAACAAATATCGGTCTTTAGATATCGCATTTCTATTTTATATGCAATTCATTGACGATTCAGTATTAAAACTTATACGAGCTATTTCGATCTTTATTACCTTTGCAAATGTCGAAAATGCCATGCAAGATAAATTTTCAAAGTAAAAGGAGAGTATTTACACGGCAAACGTTAAAAAATAATTTTACAGCTAAACATTTAAATATAAATTTTGTTGATAGATAGCATTAATACAGACAAATGTATAATAAATGTAATATAAAGGGGAGTTTTTATTCTGTAGCTATATTCTTGCTTATCGTTATTAATGATAATGTATTATAGCTTAGCTTTCGGATATATGTTCATAAATAGCTTTTACCACGTGGTCTAAAAGAAAGTCTCCTCTTTTATATAATACTAGCTGTACCCGCCCAGCGTTGCCCGTGCATTTAGAAAATGCAGATAAGTGAATAGCGCAGGAATAGTAGTGTAGGACATGTAGACTGTCTCTCTCTCTTCCACCCCCCCACACACAACATTCCCCGTCGATAAAAAGGAACAATATATCCTAAATATTTTAAACGGAAAATTTTCCAAAAGATGGTCGCCAGAATTGTTTCTCAAAAGGAGCTGGTACAAACCCGGAATCAGCTATCGGCGAGCAGCGATCTCCAGAAGAAGTTTTATAAATAATTTTTTTAAAATTTTTCTAATTCAAAAATCGAAAATCGGGCTTCGAAGTCTGGTGGCCAGCCCCTTTGTGCTTCCGTGTAAAAAATTCCAGGTCCCTGCGTGCGACAGATTTGGCTGGAGAGCTCGGTCAGACAAATGGACAGACAGGCAGACAGACACATTACACGTGCTTTTATTATTATAGATCGTTTGTGCTAAAATGAATAATAATTAGAATTTCCTGAAGAATGTATTGAGTCAATAATATAGTATGAAAATGGGTACTTCTTCATTTCACCGGTGCAAGTTATAAAGTCGCCAAATGGCATTACTATGCGTAACAAAAAATCACAAAATTTCTGCTTTTTCCATCATTAACTTTCTGTTTTTTCCAAACATTTTAAATAAAAAAAAATATTTTTACAAAATAAAATTTTCAATTAACATTAAATGAATTAAATTAATGGTACAATCCTAGGAGACAGGATTCAATTTGTCACCAAAGGTCCCATACCTTTGGTGACAAACGGGAAAAAAAAGCGTCCAAGCAGAACGAAATGGCAAAATAAGAATTCTAGAAATCGTTACGTTTATCGTATCTAGTGTATCAAAGTAGGATTACCAAGAATGACAAAATTTATAACCAACTAAAATTATTCATGCCAAGGACCTAAAGCACATTTTAACCTAAGATTCAAAACACTGATGACAATTTTTCGACATAATGCAAATGAATATCTAGATCCGTTGTAGAAAAAGTCCTTAATAGGTGAAAATGCGCTTTAGGTCCCCTACTTGGCGCCTTTTCAAAACCGCCGATGCCATGGCGAAAATTCTACGGCTATTTCAAAGTGAAACTTAATTAGCGACCAATGAAAAGACTAAAACAAAAGGATAATTAATGAGCATGAGTGAAAAAGCGCATCAAATTCGCGAGTTGGTGAAGTAGGGGAACTAAAGTGCAATTTAACCAACAAAAGAATATGGAATTAATTTTATAATACACACATACACAATCAGCCAGTTTAACAATATAAAATTCCAAACACGAAAAACAAAAAGCATCATACTTATAACTTAAAAGGGATAAAAAGAAATTATTGGCTGTATCCCAGTGTACGGTACGCTATTTTTATACAATTAATATAATTATAGAATATACAATTAATATCATTATATAATATAAAATTATATTATTTTATACAAATAATATAATTTTATACATTATTATATACAATTAATTAATATTGTATATATGATTACCGTTGTATATATGCGTACCGTATAAGGAGCGTACCGTTCACTGGGAATTAACCGAAATTATTAAAGGCGGAAAAAATTATAAGGGTAAGTAAAGTCCAAATTTTAAAATGCAAAATTAAGATTTCATCTTGATTATTATAAGTTATTCTCTAAAATATATATAATAACATTTTATCACTCACTCATAATTTTGGCTTCATTTTTTTTTTTTATTCTTCCATAAAAGCTGATCCTCTACTTTGTAGGTGGAGTTTTTTCTTCCCCAGGTTTCTTTTCTCCTGGTTTTCCTCCTTTATCATCAGGCTGTCCGGGTTTTTTCTCACCAGGTTTCTCTTCAGGCTTTTTAGGATCCATTTCTTCTCCCACGGGAATTAAATATTCAAATGAAAATATGTGATGAATTTTTTGCTTTAAGTAAACTATACAGTAACGCAGCTTATCAAATCAAAATTAGAATGTGAAATTCTGCAAATTGTCTCACTTCACTCGCGTATCATATCCACGTAGCACCTTCTCACGTGGATGTTCAAACCAGCCTTTACAGTTTTAAATAACTGTAACAATTTTTACTTCTGGAAACGTCTAGAAATTTCTGTAAAGTTTGGAATAGAGGGCGCTAGTTTCTCAGTTAATAGGAAAATGGTTCCTATCATAACTTACCGCTGTTGTACTTCTTACATGTTTATATTATTGCAGACTAATACAATAATATTCCATGTTTCAAAATTTATGTCGGATTTAATATTGATAGCAATCAAAACATTAATTTATATTCAATGAAACTTACTACGTTATAGATCAACTTCGATTCAAATTAAAGTTATTTCATATTGTAAGTGCGAATGATGAAAACTTTCCGAATTTCAGTAAAAGAAATCATTATAATCATAGAGGTTGCCTTTGACTAAATTTTTAGTCAAAAAGGGAATAGTTATCCGAATTCAGCGACATTAAATGAATGAAACTTTTATTTCTTTTTTTCCAGTTAATAACAATCATGTAAAAATAGGGGAAATGGCGGCATTTTTAAACAACCAAGCTAACAACATTCAAATTCGGAATATACTTTATGGTGCCTCTTTGATTCTCGCAAAGTTGTAATCGCGATTGATCGCCAAGCCGGGCAAACCCCAATCATATTCCGATAGCAACAGGGGAATTCATTGTCTGTGCAACAAAAATCGCCAATAAAAACGATAGCCAAACAAAAATCGCCATGTTTGCCAAGGGGCCACCTTAAAGTATAGTTTTACCATAATTTGACATTGGTAACGAACAAATTTCAAATGGACAGACAGACACATTACACTTGCTTTTATTATCTATCTATAACCCCGGAATCAGCTATCGGCGAGCAGCGATATCGAGAAGAAGTTTTATAAATAATTTTTTTAAAATTTTTCTAATTCAAAAATCGAAAATCGGGCTTCGAGGTCTGGTGGCCAGCCCCCTTGTGCTTCCGTGTAAAAAATTCCAGGTCCCTGCGTGCGATAGATTTGGCTGGAGAGCTCGGTCAGACGGACAGACACATTACACTTGCTTTTATTATTATAGACAGAAGACAGAAGACAGATACCATTTCATTACAAGTTATAATAAAAAAGTGCGATAATTTCTGATTTTGGAATCAAATTAACAACACTGAAAGTTATCAAACAATATTTTAATCGCTGTAACGATTCGCTTTCACAAATTACAATTTCAAAATGATTCAGCTAGTAATTAAAACATTAATATACAGATTTACTATAATTTTACAGAGTTAATCCTGAACGCAATGTGATGTAGGTTTGTCATCCTAATACAATTTTACATACCATAGACTAATTTTCATCAACATTTACTGTTTAACCTGAATTTCATATTTAATATATATTTATATTGTTTCCCTAGTAGAAATCTAGACAAGAGAGCACAGAATTTGACTGATCTTTAAAAAATCTTCAGTCACAGATACATAAAATTTCTTGGTTCTGTTTACTTGAAACAGAAAATTGCGACCACAGGTGTTGTGTCTTAGACGCCAATTCGGATTAAAACACAATTTAAAAAGATTATACTAGTAGAAATAATTTAGTTTTTAAAAAGAATCAAATTTGTTTCATCTTTTCGCATTGACAGAACTTCTTTCTTGTAGGGAATAGGAGTACGATTTCAACATAAAGATACTTTTTGAACAGTGTTGCCGAATGAAAAAAAGAAATCTTTTTTATTTTCTATGCTGCTACTTATCATACTTAATCTAACTCACATGCCATCCTACAAATAAAATAGAATCCTTGATGGTCAAAAATACTCAGGAAAGTATTATATATACAGAAAGAGAGCTCATTGTTATATAAATTAATAAATACATAAATATGCTTCATCTATTTAAGTAATATAGCATTGTACAATGTCCAAAACATGTAACTACATATTCATTCCATCCATGCTATAACAAACAATGCATCTCTTATTCCGAAATTTCCACCTGGTTTTAAAATGGTTTCTTTGAACGCTATAAAAACAAATTTGAAAGAACTATTAAATGGAAGTTTCGGTAATATTTTCCTATCTAAATGTAACCACTATGGTGGTTAGATTGGCATTAGTTTATAGCAAGAGTGAACTTTAGCTAATAACTGTCCAAAAATCTATTAAACATTTCGGAAGAGTTTTAAGAAAATTATAGGGCAAATGAATTCAATAGATCGATACTACAATTCGCGATTATTGGTGACGTGAAACAGAAGAAATGAAATCCAAACTATCCTGATTTATAGTGGCTAGACTATGATACAAAGACTGACATAACTGGAAAAAAGTAAAGATATTCTATAACAGACTCGAAATAGAAAGAATTCTATCAGATTCGCAGTTTTGGTTTAGTTTATTGGTCGCTTAATGGTTATTTTTTGTAAACGAAGGCTATAATTGCGAATTCAGAACCCCAATTATCCAATTTCGAGCACAAGATTCCCTTGAATTAAAGAAATGCATATTGATGGAATACCCATGTTGAATAAGAATTTTAGTTTAAAAAAATAAAATTGGGTAAATGTTCATTATTCTGAAAAATCAGGCATAAATCCTAATGAAACCAAAGATTTAACTGATATTTTTAATTTATATAGTACTTGGAATATAAACATCTTTTATGTAGATGCTGTTGGGAAGGTCATGTGATCTTCAAGTCATTCAGGTAAATCTTCATGTGATAGGAAAAACAGCGTTTTCATTACTTTAATTTTTCAACGTTTTAAAAATTTCTACCGTCTTGTAATATTTTCAATATTTATTTCACAAAACAGAACAATAAACTAAATTTTAAAACAGAAAATGAATTTTGATCAATTAAAAAAAAATCTAAAACAAAATAAGAAATAAATCATTGTACCGAAAATTTATGCATGACAATTTCTTTTACATCAAGTTAATAATATCTTTAGTTTTTGTTAATTCAAAACACAGTATAACAGCATTAACCATGACTTAATTAAGAACAACAAGATTAAAAAGAGTAATATTCTGAAAAGGTTATATGCTTCTTAGATTTACCAATTATTTACGCTTTCACGATGTTTTTATTGCTCACTTCTAAGTACCAAACGTTAATGTCCATTTTACACAAGTTTTTTTTTTTTTTTTTTTTTTTTTTTTTTATCAGAGCAATGACACTAATAATTCAGAACAGAAAAAAATTCAGAGAAAAACAACTCACAATGACAGGTAATGAATTTGAAGATTTATTTTGGCAGAAGCAGTTCCGCACACGACCCATAACGCGTACATATTTTGTTGGTTTCCGGACACAATTAACGAGAAAGCAGGGATACACAGTGGATACAGCCGAAGGTTCAAACTGCATAATTATCCCCTTCTCGTTATTGGTTAAATTCTAGGAGAATAATTAAAATAATTAATTACGCATTCTCTGAAAGGTGAACCCAATAAATACATCAACAGATTGCGTCCCAAACGGCTTGCCAGCAAACACTGAAATACTAGTTCTGCGAAAATGATATAACAATACTTAAATTAACCGATGCATATTTCTAGCGTTGCCATTATTGTGAGCAAATTTTCGATGAGAAAATCAATCTTTCTCTTGAATTCTGATACTAGAAAATTGCAGTGTTCATGATATTTGGTTTAATTATAACTGTAACATTATTCAGAAAATATAAAAATTTTAAATCATCTTCAGCATTTAAATCATTTTAAGGTTTTATCTAGACAGATTTATTATAATAGGCATTTATTTATGCGCAATTCAAACGGTGAGCTGTAAGCTGTGACGACTACAAATATTCAAAATCGAAAACATAATTTGATTCAGAAAATAGCGCTACTGCAGATTTCGAAAATAAAATATATAACTAGTTTTAAGTTCAGCACCATTAGTCACTCATTTCAGTTCAAGATTAATCTTGTATAAACTTAAATATTTTCTTAAATGATTTAAAAATAAAAATACCCTTATTTGTGTTTGTTATCTCAATACAAAATCACACGTTCAAAACAAAACATCTATTACCAAAGTTTATTTTCATTGCTTTTATTTTTTTTCCTCAATGTAAATAATGACATTACACTAGAATATGGATTACTTTTTTAAAAAATGGTAAGATGTATTTCAAAACATTTTATCCTCAGAATTAAGCTAAATATAATCTTTAAATACAAGGGTCAGCAATTTCGATATTGGACCAACGAAAAAGACTGTAATCGAAATTCTTTCAGGAAAGGAAAAAGCTCTCAAGCGCAACCTTATCGACAACACATTTTGGATCCGATGGAATCTGCTTTCGAAATAAGATTTATGACAAGAAATACTCATGGTAATTTACTTGCTGTAAAAGTAAACGAATTCGAAGTGCTCTTTTTAATCTAAAAAAGGCATTACTTTATTTAGTTAGTTAATATTTTCTGCAATGTATTAAGAAACAAGATATATACCACAAAGTTAAGAAAGAAAAATCTCCATTGGAATTTATGTATAAGAAGTTTATTGGATATTCATATAAATGTCCAATAAAATTTGAAAATAAATTAAATAAAAATTCAATATTTGTTAGCAGAAACGTGGATTAAATTGTTTTCCATTATGACACTTTTCTCAAAGATATAATTTTTTTAATTGTTAAAACGAATTATTAACATTAAATTTAATTACTTAATTTAATTTTAATAAGAATTATTAACTTAAACATCAGGAGAGGAAACATTAAGGAAGCGAAACATATCTATAAAAAATACATAACAGAACATACCTAATAAAATTTTATGCCTAAATAATAAATCCAAAATAGTAAATTTTTTCCTTCTATACTTCTACATATACTAAGAAATTCAATAAAAGAATTCCTTCATCACAGAAAAACTAATTATCAATCATTCATTATCAAGGGAAAAAATATGATCATATTTAAAAATTTCCACTGAAATAAAAAAAAATGACAATTTAAATAGAAAAAGTTACAATTTTAAGATTTGTTCTTTGAAAACAAAGAATTCGAAGAATGATAGAATCTGTAATCTTAGAAAAATGTTTCTTATTAGCTTCTCAATTAAACCAAGTCCCTATTAGAATTTGAGAATGCGTTGCAAATTCTTCCACGAAGAAAAATTTTAGTTTTCTGCAAAACACATTCACATTTAAGTTACCCTTAATTAATGTTAAATATTTTTTAACATTCTTTTTCTTAACAAAAAAATTTACTCTCAATACTAAATTTCGTCTATATTTAAAATTATATACCATTTTCTTATTTTTATACAATGCAACAGTTGAAAAAGCATAATTATTACAATATAGTTGTGTTAAAATATTAATACAATAATACGGTATTTTCTTTGTATGCAGAGTATTTCCTTTATATTCATTCTATATGTTAATTTTTTTTTATAGTACAAAGAATTGAAATATAGAATTTATTTAAAATAACCTATCAAGAACAGAAATGACTACGCAATCATTAATGCAAAGAACGTGACGTAATAGAAAATGTTTCTACAAGTACCTCAAAGACCAGAAATAGAATACCTAGAGCTAAGAGGAACAATTCCGACTTTCATATAAAAGAAAGCCATTAAGCAGAAATATAAATAATGATTCACAAGAAAAGTAGATAGTTTTGAGAGGTCTCGAACTGAAAAAGAAAATATTCCACGCCAGCGATTGTCACATCCAATCAGTAGAAGCCACGTAGAGCAATAGATCTCGATGGCTATAACGTATTGGATCGCTCACCAGCACGGACGTTCTTCTTTCTTTCGTTTCCCTTATTCCATCACATACATTCGACGAGAAATCGAATATCGTTTTCCCCATTCCCTACGCCGTTCGAAAAAGGGAAGAAACGTCTTTTCCCAAAAGAATGTCGAATCCCTGAAAAGTCATCTGTCACGGAGACAAATTCCAGAATGTCACCGGCTGAGTGCCCTACTCTCTCTCTCTCTTACCTGGTTTAGAGAATATCCGTATCGATTTTGGGATTACGATGCTATTCAGTCCGCGATATAATAATTACTGAATCGATAGACTGTAGTCCATAGGAAAGAAGTTCTTTTTCCAAAGTGATTGATGCACTCAGCAGAGGAAGCGTACGTGATGTGGTGTATAAATTTCCTCCCCTTTACCAGAGGGTGGAGGTTTTAATTTTTAGGTGGAATTACAATACGAAACTATGAGTGTTAAACTCAACGCTTTCTACAACTATACTGAATTCCCCAACTTATTATTTATAAATCAATTACCAAAAGGTGACACGTCCTTCATCAAAATATAAATCCTTTCCAGGTAAAGTTTTTCATGAAGATTAAACAGCTATTCATCAAGGGTATTTCAAGGCAGGCAACAGGGAAAATATGATAATCCATCATCCTTTTCGGCATGCTTTAAAATGTCACATACATAATTATTTAAATTGTTATCTATTACCTAGTTTGGAAAAACACACTAAAGAACACTTTTTGCTTACATAAAAAAACCAAATTTTAAAAAGCATTACTCTAAAAAACTTAAGAGTATAATATTTTTAATGACAATTTTTTTATAATAAGTTCTGTAGTTCTTTAAAAATAAATTCCCAAATAATTTCAGAAGGAAATATGGTATAAGCACTGTAATCGGATAACAATAATGCGATAAACCCATACTTATTTGTTGAAAATATAGCAACAGAATTATCTGATGCCATTTTAAATAAATATGATAAAAAAAAATTTATTTTGTGATGACCGAACATGGTTGTACCGGTCATTTATAGAAACATTAAATATTGTAACAATGGAAATAACCTTTCGTGCAATAGTAATAATCCTATTTATTTTGCGAGTGACTTCTCTTTCTCATATTTAAATCAATACAATTTTATGGACTTTTAATAGATTTCATAACGATAAAGAATTCATTATAATAATGTTATGCCGTTATTTACCGAGAATAGATTCGCATACTATGATTAAAATATAAATCAATGAGGATAATTTTGATTTTTCATCTTTTTACGAAAAACTGAATATATGAGGAATTGCGTTTCTTCGAAAATCATTTTTATTAGTGATCAAGCTATCTTTTAACATTGCATCAAAAATATGATAGATTAATCGTTTTTTAATAACTAATATCTATTTACTCAAATAAGCATTTTTGGAACCTTTAATTTTCAGTGTTTATAGATCGTTCCAATGTAACAAGAAAATAATCAAGATATGCCAATCACAATGGAACAATAAATAAGCAAAAAAGGAAGTTTTTTAATTTAATCAGGATTAAACGTCTTTATTACAAATGATTTATTTAAACAGATTACTTTTAACAACTATAAAAAAAGATTCTAAATAAAATATGTATGGATTTCGTTAACTATGCAAGACATAGAAAAATGAGCCGTATAATTTCCTTCAAACATTTCAAATCAATTGCATGAATACGAATACACGATGCGAATATGTGCATGTATAGTCAACTCTAATATATATATAAACAAACAAAAGTAACAGTTCCGAATTAAAGCTATTATTTCATTCCGGTTAACGAAACGATATTGCTTTTAACGATACGTCATACCTTATTCAGCCAATAACAACGCCAAATGAGAAATGTATACTAAAAATCAAAATCTTATTAGAGAAGAAGTGTACAAAGTATGTGACTTCAGTAATGCACTTCTTCCATTATATTGAAATTTCCAATATAGTGAATTCTTCTTCAATGGCCGATTTCACAAACTCAGGGTAACAGCAGCTGCTATTTAAGTTGCTTTTAATATTTTATTATTTGATACTGCGTAACTGATAGCCTAATAACTGAAAGAAACTGACCATTAGCAGATTGGTTTGATTCGTAGCTCAAAGTATTCCCCCCCCCCCACATGAAGGCTAATTATAACCCGGGACTCACAGTTTAAAGTAGACTTTAGATTACTACAAACAGCCATGCCCAAAGTGGTCTTCGAACCCACGAACTGATAAATCAAAGGCAAGAACATAAACAGCAGCCAGTTTGACTGAACACCCGCAGAATATAGCATTTTGGGAGTATTTTTTCATACCAGATGTTGAGGGCCACTTCGAAAATAATAGCCAGCTAGATTATGAGTTGCAAGTGTATTTTGTAAAACTATACTCTCGACAGACGGGTATATAGAAAATAGAAAACATCCAACTCTCGTTGTCCAAAAGCAGCTGGTATCGAATCATAATATATATAATCCAAAACGCAAGATTTTACCACTTGGCCATTAAGTTCGTTGAAAGTACAATACAAACACATCATTGTTTGAGCGTAACGACTAGCAATTAACGTAAGTACACTTAAACAATCGTTAATACTAACAGGAACTAATAAAACCAAATTTATATATAAATATCATTCAACACATATATCACTGTACTTATAACTTATAATAAAAAAAGATAATAAAATAAGATAAATAAACAAAAATCAGAAATAGTTTTACAGATTACATACAGACAGACAGACAGAATCTAAATTCGCTGTGATTAATATAGGGGGGTCAAAAATATAAATCTAATAAGCAGATATCATATTTGCCTAACATTATTTGATATTATAAATCGTTTAATAAATTTATTTTAAAAATGAATTTAAAACCACACCTGTGTTTATGCATACATAAAATTCGAAAACTTTTATTTTTTAATTTATTACCATTTTATATGAGATACATTTTGCAACCAAAATTATAAAGCATTTGAACAATCAAAATATAGTTCGGGTAAGTCTAAAACGCGAGAGAAAGTAAATATTGAAATTTATTGCAATAATTATCTATGTAAATATGCAATAAGAAAACCATAAACTAAAATCTTACAAATAGGCTATTTTAAAATAGGAAACTTCTTGGCAATAGATTTTATTCGCATTTAAGTGAAAGAGAAAGAATTAATTTAGCAGAGTAATAAAAATGGAACAAATAATAGAGATTCAATTAATTTTTTCAGAAATAAAGAAATAATTTTTTAAATGAAAATGATAATAGTTAAAGAGAAATTTTTACCCCTTACAAGGAAATGTCATTGAACACATAACCAGAAAAAATTATGCTTGAGATATTCCTGAGTTGATTAGGAAAATTTATACATTTCTTACCTGAAAAAAAGAAAAAGAACATTTTAGGAAAATCACAAAGTTTATTGTTATAAAACAAAATTTTGTTTCTTTAGCATGTATAAATTTGAGATGTTATATTACAAACAGATAAAGATAATAATCTATTGTTTTTTTATATTAGATTTTTTACCTTATTGCCACAAAGACAGATGTAAAGATTCAATAGTTAAGAATTGGTAATAAGGAAAATTAATAGTATTCGCTTCCTTGGAAACAGTTTATGTTTTTACAACACACAAAATACATAATTTTCATAGATTAAAAGCATCAATTTCTAAGATTATTTTCCGAACTCTTTTAAGTTGTAACAACAAAAATATAAATCCAAGCTAATTTTAGATTAATGCATGATGCATCATAGAGTTACTAATGTAAGACAACAATAAATCACACAATTGCACTAGCAGTATTTTCTAAAATGCATCGCCCACGTCCTCGCTTTTACTAACGATGTTAAGTATTCTTTGACAATTTCACAGCCTTGAAAATTAGAAAGACAATTTATGGCATGTTACCAAGAGTCTTGCAATAAGCAAGAATGAGAAAACATTGACTTTTCTGACAAAATTAAGTCCCATAGATTATGATTTTTAGATTGTAAATTGTATGACTGCGAATCTAATTGGAATACTCAAGCAAATTTCACTAGTTCCATAAAATATTGACGCAAGTAATCACTAGTTCCACTTTAAGTAGTTCAGTTTAATCTCGTTAGACAGTTGGTAAAAATTTACTGTACGGTCGCTCTTGGCGACTTTTTCAAGAAATTAATGAACATCTCGCCAACTTCGCCAATCTGGACAAGCAAGGTCTGATAATAAACAGAATATTCCATTTTTCATTGGTTGGAACCCCTCATCTGTGATTGGTCAAAATCGGTTTGGTTGCCAGAAAATGTTATTTATCGCCAACTTTGGAAAATCGCGCCAAGAGCGACCGTACAATAAATCTGAGTCAGACAGTTTTGAACGAATGAGAAACCATTATAATAGAGAGGATCTAAGTATATTAAATATTCGTCAGTCAAATGAAATTATGTGATCAATCATGTCTTGGTCGAGTTTGGACGTCCATATTCGTTCTACATCGCCCGTTTTTGATGTCAAGTATTTTGGATGTTATCTATTTTTTAATCAAGCTCTACTCGCAGTTGGGGATTGCGAGAAAAGGTTTTGAAACGAAATGACCACATTTTATTTTTTTTTCGACATTATCAGAAATCACCTCAATAAGGAGTTAGTTTATTCATCGAATATCACAACCTTCAGCTACTAAAATATCCATAACGTGAAGATGAGTTTAGAAATACTAATCTCAATATATTTAACTGTGATTAAAAATTAAGAATTGTCAGTTTGATTATGGTGGGTTGGGTTTTGTGGCGCTAAGTCCAAAAAAAAAAAAAGTTATGCTACGTTTGGTTATGGTACGATGAAATCTGCTAATCAATTGGTAGAGTAAGAGATTCTTCTAAACACAATGCAGGAATAATTTCAGGCAATGCAGACGAGTTATGTAACGGTAAAGCATTATTGACAAAAATAGTCTTCACGACCCAAAAATCAAAGTTTATGAGTTGCAGTATCCAATATGTTGGCGCGAATTCCTTACCCCCGCAAAACTCGTTTCCTCATTGTAACCTACTACTATTACTAGCCAACGCCCGCGATTGGCTGTTCAGCCATTAGGTGGCGCGCTGACTAGAAGAGACGAACCTTCTTAAGTTACATTGTAACCAAGATTGTGAAAACTTCATTTCATACTGTTTGGTTACTGTCGGAAATTATTGAGCATTTGGTGTTATAGAATTTACCTACCCATTAACCATTTAAAAGTTAATTTGTTTTAAAACGTAGTTCACAGACTTACATTAAAAGAAGATATAGTATATGAAAAGAGAAATTTTCCATAAATTTCAGCTTCAAAAAATAAAGAAAAAATACTACTAGGGGCTAATGATATATAATGGCTATGAGTAAAACTTGTTACAGCAATTTAAGAGTTAAGAGAGTATTGTTCTAATATATTGTCTAATCTGAAGGGATGTAATATCATATAAATAACAGTATGCAACATAAAATTCAATATAAAAATACCGAAGGCAACTTCAATCCAACAAAGCAAGGATCACTATATCGAAAAAAATATCCCGACTCAAAGAAAAATATTTTCAAATGAAAAATATCCATTTTTGTGAAACAAACACAGATAGCAAAAAGCAGTATTCGAAATTGAAACTTTAAAAAAGGTTACAGGTCGCGTGTCAGAGTTTCCAATATATTTTAAATGCCATGAACACAATAAAAGAGTGCAGAAGCCGCTCGGCTGACACTTTGTTTTGATGTATCCGTTATTTATAAAGCGATCGATCAGAAGAGAGGCATTCATCACAAAGCTTCTTCCCGTTGCCAATTTTATTTCCGAAACTCTTACTCTCTAAGACAGTTATTTTTTTTTATGACAAAATTTATTGTTTTCGCTTCCGCGGACTTTCTTCATAAGTCCCCAAATTTATTTGGATGACTGTTTCCAAGCCAAATATATTCATTTTTGTCATTAATGGATATAAAAATCGTCTGTTTCTCTGTGACTCAGTGCTGTTCTGAGATAAGTCAGTTGTTGGTCAGACGATATTTTTAAAGATAGATGAACAGCCACGACTAAATTGTGT
>JAPDSC010135386.1:0-24292 GCA_026290005.1 Latrodectus geometricus | reverse complement strand
ATATATAACAGTGCAAGCGAACTCCAGAATATAAATAAGGTTAACGTGTTTGAAATATTCGTCTCTATAAAAATTTCGACTGGCTTAGCCTGCTTTCCGAGGTACCTGGATCAGATAGAGGCTCATCCTCTTCTGTAGATTTTGAGAGAAGTTGGTGACAGTTGTTAAGAACTGTCATATGATTGGTTGAAAAATTTACTGGAATGAAAGTTAGAAAATTTACTGGAAGGAGTTATGCTAGGTTTGTGAACAGAGTGAAAATTTCACTATTAAGAATATGAAATGTAGATTAAAAATTAAACATTTAACTATTTTAGTACATATTGAAATAATTAATTATTAAAAAAATAATGGGGGTGAATTAAAAATTTATTTATGAATATACTGAAAGTAAGATTGGTTGGGTTTTGTGGCGCAAAGTCCAAAAAGGACAAGCTGCGCTGATTGAAAGTAAGAGAGAAACTTAAAAAGCTTATCGATAGGAGACTGAATCTTCTGTAGTTCCATAAGGAGTTCCCTATTGGAAATGCCATTAAATATTTGTTTCATTTCCATAATTAGAGTTAAAATATCAGCAAATTTTCTAGCTAAGGGTGGATTAACAGCAGCAGAAAAATTTTCAGAAGATTGTGTGGAATGGGGCGAGGTTAGCTGCTCTTGCATACAAGACTCCATTCCTTATGGAGCTATCTTTAACATTTTTCTATATTCCTTAGGTATGATTTTAGCCTCTGACTTATTTAGTGAATCCAATATATCTCACATAATTTGCAGGGTGAATGCCTGAACAATTTTAACAGTTAGGTTGTGTCATCTTTTCCTGTGGGCAGTCTCGGATACTAAGAGGTCCAGTGCCAAATGACACAGTACTCGCCAATATCAGTATAAGCACCGTAATTTTGAACCATTTTCAGGTATGTGTGAGAGCTACTCCACATCCACACCACATTCAGGAAGAACATTAATTCGGTTCTATTTGTTTACAAAGACAATTCATTTAGTTTAGCATGTTCCTCTATGGTCACTTTAAACACACAAGGAATAAGTAGATCTGGCTCTACAGTTTAAAGTGGTTTCCAAACCACTATGAATTACACAAGTCCAAGGTGGAAATCATATCCACAGATTATTAAAAAGGCCAGAAGGCTAAAGGTTCAACAGACAACTGGATAGAATACTAACAAGAATGTTTTGCTTACAGTAATAAGATACGGGTAAAACATTATTTATAATTTAATTTTGTTATATATATTTGCGTGGCGTAGAAGAAACAATTACACTTTTAAAAGGATTTCCTAGCTACAAGAAGTATGTAGTTGCTATGCTTAAAAAAAATTTATTCCGAAGTTTTAATACAAAATGAATTGCTGAGTAACAGGTTCACTTACAAGTAACTGTTTCGACTTGCCAGTGCCACATGAAAAAAAGACTCAGATTCATAGCAACAGGTTTCCTCTTTGCTCTAAATGCGGGGAAGAACGGGTATCCCCTCAGCACAGATTGAACTGGACTGAGAAGATATTTATAACTGTCCCCTTCTTGTATCAGATTTCCTTACTGTCAACGATTTCATTGATCTGGTCTAACGGAGTAAGACTATATGGGAGATTACAATTATTTTTTTTTTTTCCAACTAAAAGTCTCGTCGTATTATTTAAGTGAGTGTCGTATTATACAGTTATAATGTGAGAGTAGAATAATCAATTACTTCCAATCAAATTCTATTTTATCCTATTATTATTCAATACATATCTGACTGTTCCATGTAACGCGTTACTTTCTAGATAACAAGTAAAAATAACCGTTACTTTCACAAAGAATTGAAAAGAAGATGGGAAGATGTTACCATTTCATATGTAATCGAAATCTTCACATTGTTTACATACCTTCTATTTACTCTCGGGAATGTTATCTGAGGGAGATTACAGCTAACTTACAAATGATGCCTTATCAGACCCCCACTCAGAAGTGAGATGAAAACATGAAGATTCGGCTTTTTTTATTTTTCGTAAATACTGATAACAGGAGGTGCAGAGACCAAGCCTCGTACTTATACCAATACTGATAGCGTCTATCAATCTCCATTTTTATCAAGGATGTCTCTCGAGAAAGCCTCTCTGCCATCATCTATTCTTAAAACTTCCGTTCTTCGCGGGGAAATTTAAGAAAACAAAAAAACACTTTTGTTTCCATGGAATAAAGAAATCGGTATTCCTTGCAAAATCGTTCAAGTGATTCGTCATTTTCTTTCCAATCGATATAAATATCGCTTTTGTTTCGATAGTTCCAGGAAGTACTTCTTGACTGCTTCTTGTTTAGGAAACTGTGTGAGGGAAGATTATTCGAAAAGATAGTTTTGCAATTAAATATTTTTTGTTTAGTTAGTTTTAGTTATTTTATCAATACAAAATAAAGGTAAATATGTACTTAACCAATTTTTTTATCCACCAAAATAAAAATAAGTTTTTTTCCCAATTTTAATAAATAAATTTATTATTTTTCATTTTTGTGTGAATTAACTTCTAATTTTCAGTATCACCGATTACAATTAATAATATGAAGAAACATATTTTAAACATCTTTCTTGGAAGCATTACGATAAATAAGTGGTGTGACAGAATATTTACTGTTTTATAAATTTAAATTCATTATTACTATTTAGAAAATTGTGGTTTCGATGTAAAAATTAATTCAAGATACATTTGATTAAAACATACGAAAATATAAAAAAAATTGGCAAATTTTTCAAAAATAAATTTAAAAGCAAAATATAATTCTAATTATTTCTAAACTGTTTGAGAATAAATTTTTAATTATTTTTTTTAATTTTTGTCAACAATACATTAATATTTTATCGAAATAAAACATTTAGGTTTACAAAAACATTCAAAATCACTGACTTTAATTTAGCTTTAAGCACTTAAACAATTCATCAAAATAAAAACATTCGCACCTAAACGTGAAAAAGTTGAAGTTGATATTATGTTACACAATATCACAACTTACACTTCATATGTTTTACCTACATCAGCATATTTTAAAACATTTACATTTTGAATATTGTATATCAATATGGCGTCAACTAACAAAAGAAAACTAACCAAAATATTTGAATGTGTGATTTCACGAGTTGTGAATGTTTATTTTTAAAGGGATTATATTATTCTGCATCAAATATATATCTTCAAATATAAATTAATGAAGTATTTTAAATTAATATATTCCAAAATGTTAATCATAACAACACTTTCTGATAATAAAATCAAAACATTATCTTGATTCTTCATGAATTATATTTACGTTGTAATTTTTTTATAAAAGGGAATGGGGAACACCAAACACGTGCTATTCAAAGTTTCCAATTTTAATTTTTAGATATATCCCCGGAAATTGGCAATGTACCAAATCAACTGGTTCGAGCAGCGTGTAAATAGACAGCTCAAGACATCAAAACAAGTTTTTGCCTACCGCGATTTACACCAAAATAAATAATCTACAACTACTATGAATTTAATTAATATCCACCCCAGGGCACTAAATCGAGTGAAAGCCTTCCCTCAAAACTCCTTAGATTAAAATCCTTCTTCATTAGAAGGCGAGATACAAGTGAATCAGTTTATTAATACCTCCTACGTTAGCTGTAAGTGCCTCGGCGGAAAATGGGCGTGGGTAAAGAAGAAAAAGGAAAGAAAAACCCCAAACACAATCACGGCCTTGTTTGCCCCAGGAGTGAGCAACTCTTTACTTAATGTAAGAGAGCGTTAACCTTATGACCAAGTCCACCCTGCTCACAGCAGAGCACATGTTCAAGTCTATGTTACGATTTATCGCCTCCATTATAATCAACATTACGCGTTGACGCGTCATAAATCCAATGCGATATGCACGACGTGCATTAAGCTTCTTTTTTCTTTTTAAATTTCTTTTTTTTTTTTTTTAACTGTTAGCCATCACAACTAAGAGAAAATTTAAATTAACTTGTGATAAAGAAACTAAATACGTGAAAAGTAGAGTAATATAATTTATATAACGACACTAAAAACATTTTACTTCATTTCTTATCACATATTTTTTGAGTACATATGATATCAAGTTTTAGTACTTATTTAAATATAATAGCAAGTTTAGTACTTATTTTTACAAAGTCCATAAATTAAAAAAAAAAGTTCAATCTATTAGCTTTTTTTTTATTATCTTAGTGGAACGAGACAATTCAAGACCTAACAAAAAAAAGTGATATTTAATAAATTAAGAGGCATAATTTCGGCAGGGGGGGGGAGGATATGTCGTCAAAAATTAAAGCGCTTGATGATAGTATAACACTTAGATTGTTTGCTTACTAACAAACCTGCGGTTAATACACGTAATATAATACAACTTACGTTTTAAATTTAATTCATTGTTTATAAATATAAAAATAAAATTTGTTTTGAAAAAGAAAGTGGAAAATTCTTGAAATGCAGCTAAGCAGCAGATATATCCGGTTACAGTTAATGTACAAAATAAGTGTTGATGAGAAAAATGGATTCTGTTGAAGAGTACATAATGTTCAACACTCATATTGTGAAACCATACTTTATTTTAAAAACGATGCTAAGAATAATAGCTTGAAATGACGTATTGGTTACAGTTAATTATTCTTAAGCTACACATAAATCAATGAAGTTACTAATCCTAAAACACTTTCGCATTCGATTAAAAAAAAAAAAAAAAAGAAAGAAAGAAAGAAAAAAAGAAAGAAAGAAAGAAAGGAAAAAAAAAAAAAAGATGTATTTACAAGCTTGATTTTAAGACTTAATAAGCTTACTTTTATGATAAGACTGAATTCAATAATAACAAGGTAGAAATTTTCTATATTGAATACAACTGGTAGCAACATTCTTAAGAAATATCCAAATAAGTAGAGAACATCAAATATAAAATTAGCAATTAAAAAAGGCGTAAAATTTGAATGTGTGATTATGTTAATAAACTGAACTATTTCCAGAGACAAGATGTGATAAATTAATTTCTAAACTAGGCAGTAATTAGCAAGAACGTGTAATTGAAGTATCTATGAAAATATTGTTTTTTTAAAACACACAATAAGTAAGCAATTCATGTCAAAAAAAATACACCAAATTAGATAAAGCGCTATATTGTGTATCATTCAAATAGCAACAAAGAATATGTTGATTAGCTGATAACTTCACTGATAAGGTAAATCTAGAAGGATTTGTAATTGTTCCTCTTTCCCTAAAAAAATCCTTGAAAAAATAATATAAGCTGCATCTAGAAATAAAAAATCTCAGTCACTAAGTCTTAAATAAGGGAGAGAAAAAAAGGAGTAAAAAAAGGGCCAAGGGAGAAACAGTAAAGTATTCTTCAAACGTCAAATCCCCTTACACAAAACAGTTAAGAATTCAAGGTAAAAAAAATCTTAACATAAACAAGCGAAAGAAACGAAGCGGCTAATCTTCGTTGCCAGAATTGCAAAGAAAATTCGCTACATTTACTTCCCAAAAAATGGAATATAAAAAAAAAAAATTAGACAAAAGAAAAAAAAAAGGAGAAGGAAAAGCTATAAAACTAGAAAAGATAAAGATGCAAAAGTTCGTTATGAAGTAAAATCCTAAATTGAAATTATTGCGTGGAAGAAAGTTAAGGAAAACTAAATGAAAGGAATAAAAATTCAGACCTTCATAATAAATTCCGTCAGACGATTTAGAAATTTCAGACGACAGTATCATTAAAATAATGTTTCCGTTCTTATGATATCAACGATTAACACTTTTTTTTATAATGCAAACGATATATTTTAGATCACGTGAAGCGTTAAGACTCGTCTGCTCCGATTTTTCCCACTCAAGTGTCACATGAGTTCGAAAGCGTTAATTAACTGAAAATTCTCCAATGCAACAGAATTATCTTTAATAATGATCGCAAGAGACTGACAGCAATTACGCACTAAAGAGAGCTTTAGTTTCTATTTTTAGACACTTTCATGTATTTAAAATGAAATTATAGCTTGATTTCGCAAGAATTCATTTTAAATTACACTGTTTCTGTAAAATTGTTGTTTGTGTCAACATTCCAATATTCTGAGAGTTTAATTTTAAATAACTTGTCATATTCTGAAATCCGTAAAGGCTACATAATTTCAAATTGTAAAAAAATAATAATAATAAATTTAAGAAACAACATAGTTTATGCAAGTTACATTTTATTATTATTTGGTTAACTTTTATGATTTGCATAATTATAATATTTTTCCAATATTTGAGAAATTAATCGATTTTATAATCGATGACACACTAAAAACTGATCATACATTGCTTCTCGATGTGATACTAATTTTTGAAAAACATAAACACCGAGATAACGAATGCTATTGAAGAAAGAAATAACCTAGTCATATCCCACTTCTGGTTAGAATATACTTTAGGGTGCCCCTATGATTCTCGCCAAGTTATGATCGAGATTCATCGCCAAGCTGGGCAAAACCGAATCTTGTTCTGATTGGTTTAGATCCAGTCGAGGCTCTAATTGGTTTATTGTTTTAATGCGTTATTTTTTAATGTTCAACTATATCTGTTAGCACTGTAATCGGCCCAAACAGGAATGGCGCTAATAAAAAATAGCGAAGTTCGCCAAAGGGCACCTTAAAGTACAGTTTAACCACCCCCTTCCTTATAAATGAAAAAATTGTAAAAAAAAAAAAAAAAAAAAAACATGTGGTCCAAGTATTTTTTAAAGGAACACTTTTGTGTGTGTGATAAGGCCATTAAACAAATCTGAAAACTTTTTTTAGGTGCGCATTTGATTTAATGAGTATTTTGACGAAATGAGCATTTGTTTCATTTTATGGGCATTTTGTCAATTCGTATTCCAAGTAAAATAAGTAATTTCTTTAAAATGTTAAGCTAATTTTATGTGAAATAATTTTCCGTGGGGAATTTTGGTAGTTTTGGCTAACAATGAGGTAGAGCGATGCCAAATTAAATATAACTGAGGAAAAGTTTATTTTTTTCTTGAAAATAAAAATGTGACTGCCTTTATCGAGATTACTCGGAATTACAAGGTTTATTTAAATTAATTAATTACTTATTTCCACAAACAAATTATATTTGGAAATTATTTTTAGTTCAATAACTACATCTTACTACTTTTGATACTTTAATTAAATTTATTCAAAACTTAACACTTTTTTCATTAATAAACTAATTAGATCATTGTTATAATTTTTAAATAATTAGGTATAAAATATTCGTGGTAGGCTTCTCATAGTTCGAAAAAATTTTAATTTTGTCTTTACTTTTAAAATTTAATTAAAAAAAAAGAAAAGAAAAGAAAAAAAAAAAATTACATCGAAATTAGAATTATCAGTGTCAAATTGTTTTTTTAAAATGAATTTACTTTAAAAATCTATAGTAGAAACATTGATCAACACATTTTTATTGAATGCAACTACTTGTCTAATATTGAAAAATATCCATTAATATACAATAAAAATAATTCGTTATGTAGCCAAAACAGCGATAGATATGACGAAATACTTTTAACTATTTAAAAATTACGAAACCCGCAAAATCGAAAAATAATTTTTAATAATACATATCAATAGGGAAAAAATGTTCTTTTAATTTTTACAAATTATTTGCAATAAGTACCTATTAAGAACTTTGTCTGAAATTATAGTTCATTAAAGTTTGGTAGGAAGGATACTAAAAAGAGAAGGTGATTCAAAGGAAATAACTGGTGGGTTTGAGTTAATTTTAACGTACTTAATATTTTACAGATTACCTGAATCCTAATAAATACATATGAAAAATTTAAAACAGCATGAACAAAATTCATGATTTCCATTAAATTATATGCAATGAAAAATTAATGAATGAGTAAGAAAGGAAGATACTGGAATAAGCATCAAATTATACAAACCAAAATCGCAAAATCTACTATTAAATGTCTAGATAATCTTGGTGCATTAACTCAAGTTATAAGTATCTTTTAAACTTTGATTTAATTTTATTATCACAATTTACATTTGACTTGGCAAACACGAAATTAGCTAATATTTAGAAACATTAAACTTCACGGTCACTTTCAACAAACAAGATCTAGGTTTAATAGAAATCTCCGCTCATTTGAGCGGAGTTAGCTGCTTAAAATTTATTCCAGACAACTACTAAGTTACGCAGGAATCTAATCAATAAACTAATGAACTTAAAGCCATAGCATTAACCTTTCAGGTAAATCAGCATAAAATAAAGGTTTCAGACAGAAGGCAATAAAAGCAACAAAGAAACAATTTTTAGGTCAACCAGAACTAACTTTAATAAAAACTAAACCTAAAAGCTTAAGCTACTATAAATTAATAAAGTTTGCCTCTCGTATTGCATCAGTGTAAACCCTAAAAAAAGTTGCAATACACCTGCAACGCTAAGGATTGAACATAGAACTTTTTTTAAAAATTAAATTCGAAAAAGATTCGTGTCATAAATTATATATGTAGGTAAATATTAATAGAAATAATATTGTTCTAAACTAACTGTTAGTTATCACTGTAATCATAATTCACCAAATTGTAGTTATGTAGGCCACACTATGTGGAGTACAATTTTAATTCTCAGTCCTTAAATTTGAAATAAAAGACCAACTCTTGCTTTATTCCGATCGCCTTAAAGTTTCTTACAATTAAAGCATTACCATGAATCAAATCATGAGAAATGTTTAGATACATGTCACTGGAAAGATCAAAATCCATTTACCAAGAGTCAAAATTCACTCTCCTCATAGTGGACAAAAAACATTTTGACAAGTGTCGACAAGCATATCAAGAGGATTATTACTCAGTAAAGGATGCTGAACAATTACCAACCCACGCTTTAAATCAACAAGTCTCACGAAAACGACAAGACCAAGAGCTGGAAAAGCAGCGAGGGACAGAAAAAAAATATAGCCGAGAGAACAGCACATTAACCCTATTACTACGAAAGAAAGATAACAACAAACAGTTGGCTTCAGTCCACAAAGACAGCTCGTAAAAGAGAAAGGGCTGAGGGAAGATATATAAAAATTGCAAGGGGCTTGGGCGCCCTAAAAATGTCCGCTGTCTTCTACTCAGTGATCTAATATTAAGCCTCTTTCTTGGCAGGTCTCCCTATAAATTCCAGCCATTCCTGGTTTTTTATTCTGTGGAGGTCCTGCGATATTGACTGTGAGAGATAAAAGAAATGTTCCTGCGCCAAGCAATGCTCATTTTCTTTCCTGTATTCCAGTATCGCCTTCACCCTGGAGCTTCAAAAGCGCCAAATGAAAAAAAGAAATAAAACAAGATAAAAAGCAAATGAATGCTCCCACTTCAGAAATCTCTGGAGAGAAAATTGTAAGAATGACGCCATAAAAAGGCTCAGGTGTTGCTGTGTGAAGGGAAATGGTTTTTCACACTTTATAACTTTAAAATAAGAGGCTATCGCAAACAAAACAAAAAAAAATATGCCCAAGAATTCTTAATTGTTTTGATTCCATGGTTACAAGTTTCACAAACTTCATAAATGTTCCTTATTTTATTATATAACGCCACGAAAAAAGAAAAAAAGGTAATATATCTCAACATTTTTTAAACCACTTCGTATATTATTTTCTAAGCTAATTAAGTATACTTTGATATGTTTAATTGCTTTAAACACTATTTTTTCTAACAAATACTTTTTATATCCCCAAATTTATATAATTATATAGCGATAATTCAGTTCAATAATTACTCCGAAAACATTCCAGAATTATTGGAAATCTATCTGTAAGCAACAAGTGAAATTGAATAATAAAGCAACATTTGAAAATGTATCGCCCACCACATACAATTCTTTACAACAGCATTCTTTATCATAAAAAGTCATCATTAAAATAACAAAAAACTAATCCAAACATATCGATACAATTTATCATTATCTTCGATAAGAAATAGAAAAATAACTCAAAGTTCTAACATCGAATAGATAAGTCTAATGGGAATTCCGGAATGCAACATGCTTGTTAAATTTAATGGAGTTACTTTTGGTGAATAAAAATTACCTATCTATTACTCATTTTAAAAATATTGAAATAGATATAAAGTTCAGTTAATATTATATTGTAAAGAAAAATATTCGCTTTAAACAATCGCGTGAATGAAAACTCAATTTAAAAATTTGATAAAATATAAGAATACCACAATATATATATTTTACAATGCCTCAGCTAGATAAAACAAACCACTTTAAATGAAATCGATAGGATTGTTTATTCCTTAGTGTTTGGATTGATAGGATTATTCAATTCTTGGTGTCTGTATTGATAGGATGGCTTATTCCTTGGTACATATTTTAAATACGAAGACTGATTCGACCGGGAAACTACGATTTATAGTGAATTCTAAATTACTAAAATCCCCATTCAAGGTATGACTAAAATTCATGAACTATTTTAACATAAACTAAGGAAGCTGACTAAGCTCAAATAAAATTGTCTAGGCTAAAATGAAATATATTTTTCAATGTAATTCATTAATAAGATATTAATCGAATTCTTATACAATGATGATTCTTATATAAGGATGTCAAAATAATCTTATTCAGAATGACATTGAATTCGGCATCCTGCTTTATTTACAAAGGTGATTGATTACCTTGTTTGTTGAACGCTCAACTTTTTTGAGGGCTTATTAGACCGGCTTAAAGTGGATTCCGAACCACTGCGAACATCCAAATTCAAGGTAGGATTGGGAACCACAAACTATTGAGCCGAAATCCAGAGCGCTAACCAATTCAACTGCAAGCTCGCCAAAGGTGAAAAACTAAGCGAATTAAAAAAAAAATAATCAAATTATTCCTAAGAGTAAGGATTTTTTAAAACTGATGCAGGAAAGAATGTTTCATAGTTTTTAATAAAATAAAAATATACTTAAAAACAAGAGATTCAGGGGGGGGGGACTCAAATGTTTACGTGAACCTGTTGCAAAATAAACTGGATAACTGGATACTAAAGAAAACATCATAAGCTGCTTCTTTAAAAAAAATCAAATACGTAAATCGAATCAACTTTTATACACATTTGCTTTAGATAACACATTAAAACCACTGATAATAAGCTGTGAAATTAAATCTAACAGGACAAGACAATTATCTCAGAAAAGTTATCATATATTTGCAATGTATTCGTCAAACCCTAAACTATTAGATAATTCAAAAGATAAGATTAAAGTATATATCATTTGAGTTAGGAAAAAAGGAATATTTAAAAAAGCATAAAAGTTTTAAATGATTACTTTGTATTCTTTCGAATTAAATAATACAAAAACCGATAAGATAAATAATTATCAGTAAAAAAAAATCTAAATAACTTCATCGAAAATGTGATTAAAATGGAACAAAATGAAACAAAAGCTCATATATTAACAAATCACGATTTTCAAATGCCACGCAAAATAAAGTTTTACGATGCAAAGTTTCATGGCAGTAAAAAATTCTTTACTTCTTCTAAAATAAATAATCTTATTTTATGTATAGCAATAATTTAAAAATGTTAAATTTATATACGAAGCATTTCATGCATTTCAATACTTTTCTTTTGATAGTTGGTTTTTTATAACAAATACATGTTTACTATTAGAGAGAGACAGTACAGAACACCCAAATAAAAGCTACAATTCCATGATTTACAATCCCATAATAAAATGATCTGTCATTGAGAAATATTAAAAATGGAAGTGAAGTGAAATACATGGAAGTAATGTTGCCAGATTGCAATACCTCTATTGATATTTTGATGGACAACAATAAAATATCAATAAAGGTATCAAGGAAAAATTTTGCAATTTTTTTTTAATAACTTAATAAGTAATAACTAATGTGCAAGGGACAATTATAAAGAAATCAAAAGAATATTTATTGGAAAACTAGTGATAATTATTAAATATATAAATGTAAAATTATTCAAGTAATAAGGAATGTTGGCAAGAAATAGGGATAACCCATTTTAAATATACAATTACGAAATTTGAAAAAGACAAAATGTAAACTGAACTGAATAATTAAACTGAAGAGAGTTTAAACAATTCGATATATTTTGAATAGTGATAAGTAAAAAGTAATATGCATCATGTCTATGCAAACATGTATGCATATACAATTTATGAGAAAGTTGTTCATATACTAAAGGGAAATGGTAAAAATTCCCGTACAAATGTCAAGAAATTATTAAATTCATAAAGGGAAAACTATTTAATAAAGAGTATTTTTTATGAATGCAACACATTCTTAAAGCTACTTAACAGGAAGATAGCAATTTCTTACCAAAATATATCCAAGATATTTTTATGGGGGGGGGAACTAAAATCTTAACTCTATTCATTAAATAAAAGACCGAATGAAATATTTGATTGTTTCAGTAGCATCTCTTTTCTTCAATAGAAATGATTATGACAAAAAAATAATATATTATGTTTTCTCGTTTTAGAAACAATCATTTTATCAAAATTGTTTTATGGAGCAAACAGAACAATTTAGTTTTACCGCAAGTTTTAGAAATGAAAAATGTTACTAACAAATAAATAAAAAAAATTTTACTTTTGTATTTAGAGACGAAATATGATAAGTCAGAAGAAAACTTGTTAATTTAAGAATTTATAAAATTGTAACAATAACATAAAAAGGAATGATGATAAATGCTAAAGAAAAATAATAAGCTCGGTAACTAACAGAAAAATCTCAATTATCTACTTCAATGACGAAAAGGACATTTCACGTTATAAAAATTTGACAGATAAATTCGAAATTTTTATCAAAGTTGAAGAGTTAAGCAGTCTTTTGGGGTCTTATCATTACGGAATTAAATTCCGCTCGAATGGCTTCAAACCGAGAGATCTCCAATGAGATAACACTTGCTATAAACGCAAAATACTTTTCTGACATCATAAAAACTGACACAAAACCGCAAGTTTTCGGAAAATTCCTTCAATCCTATAATTCCACACATTACTATCTCTGCCATAGAATATCCATGGACGCGTACAAAACTTTTTTTTTATCCTTCTCACAAAAATGAAAAAAGAACCACGTCACTCAGAACAGTGACGTATCTGATAACAGTTATTTCAGTCTACTGAATATAATGAGTAGCAGAAGAAATATCTGTGATTCCGCTGCCGAAAAGCGACCCCAAGCTGCGAGAAAGATTTGTTCGGCCCGTAGTTAACAGATGAAAATGATCCGTATCGAATTACCCGTTCCAATGTAACTTGATTCATGCTTTCAGCGGGGCGCAAAGAGAAGAAAAAGAGCCCTGACAATAAATTGGATCATTCCCTCCCACCCTTTTGGGCGATTCGTAATTTTAGAGAGCATTCGTTTGTTCTACTTTAGCAGAAAAGAATAGGATTTTAAGAATCTCTCACAGTACGCTGGAACAAGTATCATTTGAAAGGCGAGACGAATAGATTTATCATAAAGGTACTTTGGGGAAAAAAAGATTTAACTCCGGGTCATTAATCATAACCATTGTTTTTGTTGACAAATGTGTGACTAAAAGAGCTGCCAGCAGGGGCGGCTTTATGACTGCAGAATATCCGCCTTTAGTTGCTCCACGAATAAGAACAATTCCGAAATTTTAGTTTTATGGAAGAAATTAAAAAAGAAATGAACTAAAAAGAAAATTATTTTAATTTTAATTAGTGTTGCTAAGCAATGGAATACATATTTATCATAATGCAGACACGAAGGCTATTTAATATTCTTTTAAATGGTAAATTTTTCGCAATAATTAATATCGTAAAAAAACGAATAAGTTATGTGAATTTTATTTTATTCTTATAAAATACTTATTCTCATAAAAATACTTATTCTCAAAAAAATAATTATAAATCAAAATTAGTTATCCATAAAAATTAGTAACAACTATAGTATTTATATGAAACGATAGTCATTTTATGGTTGCAAAAATAAAATTACTGTATCTCAAAGATTTTTGGTAGCAAAATTTATTTTTCTCAAGAACTAAACTTGGGTTACAAATCAGCGAATTCAGCTAACTATTATATAAAGAATATATATATATATATATATATATATATATATATATATATATATTTCTAATGGCGGGCATTCTTGAGCAAGTATAGTACATTAGCCTATTAGCCGCAACAAGGCCGGAAACTGCTACTCATTTTATCGTTACACAATGGGCACCTGTGAACCAAGTCACGGAGGTACGAGTAGCATCGCCCACGGCACACCACCACAAACCCTTTTATAGGGTGGGCTACATTCATCCATCATCTGAGGAAAGGGCAAAAAACAGAGAGAGAAAGTACATCTATGCCCGAGCCGGTATTCGAACCCAGGTCCTCCCCATCCGTAATCAGTTACGCTAACCACTAGACAGGTTGGGCGGCAAGAAAATATTCAATATAAATTCTGTTCCATGTTAAGATTGAGAGCCTCATCAAAATGATCACATATTTTACAATAAAAATTTAGTGTTTGCGCAATTTATTTAATAAAATTCAATCAAAATTTTAATTATTATAAGAATGTGTAAAAAAATGGCACTCGATTATTTCTCTTCTATTCTATCAAAAGAGAACATATTGTTAGAAACGTTCTCTTTTTCGGAACAAGCTCTTTCTTTTGTTAGAATTCACACAATCTTTCCGTTTTGTTATTACCCCCTTTACTGTTCGTAAGGAAATTTATTTTGTTCCATCTTTCTTTCAACGTGTTTTAGTATATAAAACTGTCTAACAAATCTTAGATCTCTTCAGAAATATCAAAGGAAACAAAGGTTGCTTCTTCATTCCCTCTCCCCTCATGTTTTTAATCTTGTTACCGATTACGTGACCAATACTATCTCTTCCATCAATGATCAATGTAGTTTAAAAACGTTAATTTTCAAAAACAATTTCACGTTGATATATGCTTTGCAAAATGAAATATCTTATAACTCTATTTAAATATAACTATTAACTCAAAACTAAGCAAAAAGTAAATGAATAAAAATACCAAAGCAAACTTTAAACTCCCTTTTGTAAATAACTACAATATGACATCATATAGCTTATAAAAATTCGTCTTTTGTTTTATTTAAAGAGCAAACATTTTTCCTGCTTTCATATTGCCTTTCATGTCAATCAGAACAGTACCAATCGATATTTTTTCCGTTTTAACAATTTATTAGTTTATTTTGGGAAGCGAATGAAAAAGAATGGTAAACTATGATTACTTAATAATATTTAAATAGTTTTTGTTCTTTAATCTGTTTCTAAAATAGTTCCAAATTTGTTAAGAAACTGCTTATTCAAACTTAACATCAAATTTGCAGTTGACAAACAAGAATTATAGATTTCGAAAAGATAAAAATAGTTACATGAGCTTTAATTTCCCAAATAGCAGCTTCCAAAGACTAAAATTACATTTATACATCTAATGATTGCAACGATATGAAAAAATAATACTTTTTTTTATTTTAGAAATAGAAATAATTTACTTAGGATGTGCTTTATCAGATAACAAAACAAAGAGGATCCTTTCAAAAATATCTTGTTTAGCATATTTTTTATTTCAAATGTATTAATATTTATTACATGGTTCTCAAATAATATAATAAGATTTGAAACTTTAGTAGTTCAAATGTATTTTGCTAATTAATTTACATATAAAAATGTAGAAAATTAAAAAAAAAACATTCAATTATTTCTAAAAATGGCTTAATTGAAATTTGGCAAGTAAGTAGGTACAAGGCTTACGCAATGAACCTATTTTCATCAGCGCAGTGTATTTAAAACAATTCTCCAATTCTTACTACTTTTCCGGGCAATTGATCGAATTTCTATCACTGCAAAGTTAACTTTTATAACTTCTTCACTTTAGTTAACCAAACATTTAATTTGGCTTTTAGAACAAAAGTCACTATCTTGGAATTCCGCTTAGTGCATTCCCTTTACTCAGAGCTTTCTTCTCTTTAAACAAATTAGAAACCTTAAATCTTCAGAGGGCCTTCATCATTACTTTTCCAAAACATCCCCTGTCCCTAATTAGTTCCCCAAACTGAAGGACATGCAAATGAGTTTAACCAAAACTCGACAGAAACAGCTTTCTTGGCGATCGCCAATTAAATACCAATAACTAGCCACCTTCTGATTCATTAGCATAGATGGAGTGCTCTCGATTGCCTCAAACGCAATCAAAGAATCTCCTCCAGGCGCGAACAGAGTGCTGCGAAATAGCACATCTGTCGATACCATTCATGGAACGATGATAATTAATGATTGATAAACGGGATATGGCAACAGTCAGAAATTGGTTTAGGAGCTATACAAAGCTAATTGATCGACGAAATGGTTGTCAGAATCGATGCATTAAGAAAATAGAAACCGGTGCTTCAAGGTTTATTTCAAACGCATTTCATTACATACACTGAATATAACATAACTTAAGCAATAATTAAGAAAGTGAAACAATATTAAAAGGTATAAAGCGTGATTCATTCGAATTTCTTGATGAAAGAGTTATTTAAAGATTTTAATTCTTGGCAAATTAGGTTTATTAGAATGTAGCAATGAAAATATAAAAAAATGTTATCATCTGAGTATTTAAAATAAATGATACTTGCAAGTTATTTCAAATTCATTTTTCAATGAGAATTGTCTTGTATTAACATATACAAGTAAATTTAATGCTTAGATTCGATTTGCAATAATGCAATTTAAAACATTTGTGGTCCTAAAGAAAATTCTAAGTTAGAAAAAGCAAGGAAGGGATCAAATGGTATCACAAACACATAATACTTAAGACCATAAATGTCTAAAATGTCTTTGAAAATTAATTTCCATACAACGGAGGGGAAAAAAAACTTACATCATTGTGGTATCACCAAACTATAAAGTGACTTCTGTGTTGCTCTTTCCTTGAAAATGCTAATAACATTTATTCCAGTCTACAAAAAAATTAAACTTTCTAAGAAAAAGCTTTTAAATTCTTGCTTTCCTGTCTCAACTACAGAATGAACATTGCTTGAACAACAGAATTTTGCTTATATATTTCTATAAATCCACAATTAAATTCAAATTTCTCCATGAGACACTGATAACGTTTAAACAAAATACCCTTTGAACAAATATTGAAATTTTAAGTTAAAAATATTTCTTTTGATAAATCTTAAAATAAAATGCTTAAAAACTATGTTCCGAAAAATTAAAGTAAACATCAATAAGAAACAAGCATCCTTGAAAATTACAGTTTTCATATTTGTGTTTTTGTGGTTCTTCACTTGAATCGTCGGCAAACATGTTGACGTCTTCAATTTTTCTTAAAGAAAACAGAGAAAAAAAGATAAATTTATTAAAAATGAGCATTTTCGTGATAAATTCCTTGTAATTTTTTTCTTTTACAGCACGCCAGGTATATTTCAAAAATCAAATAGAACAACATTTTTTGGTTTATCAAAAGGAAACACTTTTTTTGGAAAATATGTAATGTTTACAATTTCATTGAGATTTACCATAAAACGAAAAAGTCCACCAAATAAAAATGCTTTGAAATATATTAATTTTATTATAATTACGAGCTTCAGGATTCAAATATTATATTTGACGAAATTTATTTACCAATATCTCACAAAATATAATCAATATTTTACTTTTTCACCTTTATACATCCCACACACACTCTTGTAAAATAATGATTTGAGCATTCAGGAAAAATAAGAGTTTGAAATGTATGCAATAAAAAAAAAAAAGAAAAAGAAAAGAAATTTGTAAACACTAGAATCTCGCTGTGAGAACAAAATTATAAATCATAATCTTTTTTCTCTGTTTGGATTTAGAACTTTCTTATAACGATTGGCACCACCGCAAAAGATTGGCACCCGAGTGCTACCTATATCTATGATCTATAGCATTAATTAATCTATTATATTAATCTATAGTATTTATTATCATATTTTTTAGCTATTAATCTATTGCCAAGCCTTTAATATGTCGATTGAAGGACATAACTATATAGATAATGCTCATAAATATTTTTAAACAGCAGCATTGCTAGCCAATAGTAAAAGCGATTGTTTAAAATAAGCTTAAGATAATGGCAGAATATAGTGTATGAAAAGTGTCACAAGTAACGTCTGTGCCTTTTGACAAGGATTCGAAGTCAAACGTATCGAAGGGGGAAAGAAAAGCTATATATATGACCCCTCATATGATAGGGGTGATCAAATGATAAGATACGAAACGACATAGTGGATACAAATGTAGACTTTATTCAAAATATACACCATAGGCTTGAGCACAACGATTCCACTGGTGAACAAGCCGCAGGATTCTTTGTTTTCAGAATTCCTGTGGGCATGACGAGACCCAGTCTTTCATAGTGTCCTTGAGTACGTAGTTCGAGTTGAAGCGCTTCCCTTTCAAGGTGCTTTTTCAATGGACCAAACACATGGAAATCGTAGGGAGACATATCTGGACTGTAGGGCAGATGGTTTAGCGACTCCCACTTGAACTTGGTCGGTTCCATGTTCGTGATTCTGGAGACGTGAGGACGCGCGTTATCATGGAGCAAAACCATATCCTTCGTGAGCAGCCCCGGTCTTTTGTTTTTGATTGATCTGTGTAGGCGTAGGAGAGTCTCACAGTGCACATCGGAGTTTATGGTTTTCTTGTGCTCGAGGAATCCTGTCCTTATACGGACTGCCGCATCATTATGAAGCTGATTTTGATAAGAGCCTCTTTTCTCTCCTGCGCATGCTCTGATCCCAGTCAGAGACTCCAATCACATCCCACGACGTCTTACAACGTTCTCCAATGGCGGGATATGTATGGGAAAATATTTTGTTACGTTTTTACGTTGTTTCGTACCTTTTCATTTGATCACCTCTGGTATTTAGATTCAAATATACCCAAATCAATTTTAGATGATTTGCTTTTGGCCCTAACATTTACTTTTTGAATTCAAGAGCTAATTAGATTAGAACTTACTGTCCTAAAGGGATTTTAAAACACAATAAACACATTTGACACTGAGTGGAAAACACAAACTGCTGAACAGAAAGACTATTAATCATATAGCTGGCAGCTCGAGTTTATATAAAACTATCAAGGAAAAATAAAGGATGATAACTTGAGAAAAATAAAAAGACAAATCTAAAATTTCTCGAATCTACAATATTTTCTAGAATTTAGGAAATGAGAAACTATTCCATCGTGTTTTCATATCCCATAAACATTCATGATTTTATTATAAACTATAAATAAATATATTTTTATGAAAAATGAATTTTTTACCATCGTCTGGGAGATAAATCTCATTTTTTTTCAGAAATATCTGATTCATGGAACTGATTAGTTCATTTATTCATTTTCAGATTGCACACATTTCATTCGGCAACACTTGACAAAATCAATCAATCAATCAATTCACGAGTACGTCACGCACAATTCACGAATGAAGAGTTTGAAAGACTAAAAGCGTAACGCCTTTTTAACAAAAACAGGGATATAGTTATCCTGTAAGATAATATTTAAAGGAGCAAACTAATGAATCCGTCAACGGCATTACACGTAAACAAGCAGATTACAAAACGCGAAATTTACTGGACAGCTATAATCTCCGCTGCTGACAAGTTACGCTCGAATTACTTTCAGAATACTTCAAAATCGTGGAATAAACACTGAGAGCAGAAGCTGATGAGCCATTAATGAATAACGAACGAACGTGCCAAAAATAAATCATCGCATGGACTGACCAGTTTTCTGCTACGCATACATAATGCACGTGAAAATATTTGAACAGTTCAATGAAATAAATTATCTAAAAATTACTCGACTTCAATATTAAGGTAAAGGGATTTAATAATATGAAAAAGGAAGGGAAAAAGCTTGGTTTTTAAATGCGATTAATGAAGAATTATTTAGAAAAAAATTAAATTTCACTTAATTTATTCTCTATTTTAAAGTCAAATACTGAGTTAAATTAATGCTAAAGGTATTTTCAGAATTATTGAAACATGAAATACAATGAAACACGTACCCACATTATTACTGTACAACATGATATGTAAATTTAAAAAACGTAAGTACTGTATTTTTCAGTTTAGTGGATTAAATATATCAAATTTTATAAATGTATATTTAAGTTGCTTTTGAGAGTGCAATATCTCATACTAGAGTTGACACGAAATATCGTAGGCATAAGTTAGATAGCATTTCATAAAAAAGCATTCATTAACACATCCATCACTGTCAAGTGACCATAACTAGGATCCAGTTGGCACACCCTTTTGTCAAGTTTTATGCAGCAGTTACAGGCTAGACTGCAATATGCCCTGTTAAAAAGGATTGAAGTCACTACCTGCTTATCAAAAAAAAAAAAAAAAAAAAAAATTCCAACACCAAATGTGCCAATAAGCTCCAGTTTAATAAGAAAAAACTTCCAGTCAAAAATTTTTCTAATGGATTATCAACACTTAAAGATATTCATAAAGCTATTATTACATTCATATAAAACTATTAAACAAGGCTTTTTATTTAATGGTATTTTATTTTTATAATTCGTTGTGAAGTTTATATTATATATATATATACTACAAACTATTTTTTTAATTAAAGATAACTCATACTAGTCAATTATGAATATCGCTACTTTCAACTTAAGAATTTACAAATTCAAGAAAATACCATTTGCATGGACAAAAATATCTTATTTCACAATTTTTTAAAACAACCATACAGAAAATTTTTCTGCGTATTGTGAACTGGACCTACATGGAATTTTAATAGATTCTTCAAAATAATAAATACTGAGTTTTTAATTATGTTTTTAGAATATACACTCAGTTTCGCAGAAATTTACAATGAATAATGGGCCAGCAACTGATAAAATTGCATAAATCACGAATGTTAAAAGAAGATTATAATAGGAAAAGTTACCGAGAAACTGTATATGCATGAGAAAAGTGCATTTATATAAAAAAAAGTTTTAAGAGAAATAAAATATGTAATGACTGAATATAGTAATCAACAAGAATATCTTTAACAGAACAGCTGAAAACACAATGTCATTTTTACTTTTAACAATTTACTGATACAACATATTTTAAACAAAGAGCATGTCTTTAACTTGAAATCTTCAATTTCCAACTAAGCCTACATGTAACAAAATAGCTAAAGAGTTTACAATGAATATTTAAGCTTTTGAATATCTTTCTAAGCGACAAAAGAATCCTTGAAGATGGAGCGCCGCTTAAGCATCTTCAAAACGAAATAAAAGGGGTCTCCAAGACTGAGTTTAAGGCCTTGGAAAGAGGACACAGCCCACACATGGTGTCAAACATCCAACTTTCGGTTCTACAAGAGGTAAATAAATAAGAAGTCAGGAAAGCTACTTGCCTATTCAAGACACGGTCTTCCGTGGTGGCTTCGATTGAAATTCGCGAAACGTTCTAAGCTCTCAACGCACATACGCCACTCGCATTTTTGTGGCTTTTTCCAAAGGAGGTGGCAACATCAGCACGCATCAACGGATCTGTGTACGTTTTTTATTAATTCCGGTTTTACGGATATTTTGCTTCATTTTCTCCCTTATTGTAGTCATGTCGAGTCATAAATGTTGCACAAGAATGGAAAATGAATGAGAAAAGTACCTGTGGATCACCAGATTTAATCCATTTGTCCCTCTCTCTATGAGGAAATGTTACATAAAAACTTCCAATTTATCAGAACTCTCATTCCTCACTAAATATCAGCCTAATTTTTTTTTTTTTTCTTCAACGGGTAAAAGTATTTCGTATAAAAAAGACATAGTCAGAAGAAAAGACCTGTACAAAAACTATTTTAATTTGCATTGTTTCTATTCTTGAAAATATTAGTTTGGGGAAAAAGAAATCCATTATTTTTACGTGAACTTTATGTAACTTCTTTTGGATTCGCTTTGTAAAAAGGTTTAAAACAGCTTTCATGTAGATTTTTTATGTCTTGCGCGTTACGACTGTTGACATGCGGTTAACTTCGATCATTTTTGATATTTTATAGACATTTTTGACGATGCTGTATCTACATGCGAGGTGCATCTCAAACATCAAAATACTCGAACGGAATCGACGAAACACAAATTGTACGTAAATGGCTGTTACAGTCTTATATAGGACGATAAACATCTTTCACAATTATAGCCACCTGGATATCTTTTTTACCCTTACAAGAGAAAAACGAAAATGTATCGAATTTTATGTTTGTTGTCTTCTATTTTTAAAACCTTGTACTCGTAACTGAATTAATCAAACAAAAAACCGCAAGAAGATATTTTAGTTTCAAATGTCACCTTTCCAACGAGCATAAATCTGAAATTGTTTGATATATACTTCACGAGATATCGATCACTACAGGCGTCTACCGAAAAAATAATGGATTACTTTTTCCCCAAACTAATATATGTTAGTGCACCAAAAAATGAATTAAGAGCAACATTAAGTCATTAATTTTTATATAATTGTATACTCTTTGTTTGATAATAAAATGATTACATACAAATGAAATACAAGAAAATTGATTTGCGATAATTCAATTAAAAAAATCCATGCAGAAATTAAAAAACCATTTCAGCAGATGTTCAACTTATGATTTTCAATAAATCTAAAAATTATTTCAACTTTGAAATAATGTCGTTTATCTTTGTGTTCGTTAATAGGCATTGAAGACTATCGAGACAAATAGTAATTATTTTTCACTTCTGAAATCTCATTGTTACAAGATATGTCAAAACCAACAATAAGTCTATAATTAATGATAAAATATAAATACTTCAATAATAGGTTATGCATTTACAATAAGCATAAAGTAAGAAATAAGGGATTTCTAAAAAAATACACACACAATAATACCATTCAGCTATTTTTAGTAACACAAGTCAAGAAACCTGTCACAAGTTCGCTTCATTCAGATAAAATAATTGAATGGTCTAAAAATAATCTTTAATATTCTATAAAAGTATTTAAGTATAGGAAAATAACTTAAAATAAGTACAAGAAAAATATGTATATCTTTTATATGCTAAGTGAAAAGTCAGTTTATGGAGATAAGAATTTTCTTGAACATAAAATATAAATAACTAATTTAATGATGAAATTGAGCAAATATTCATCGTAATAAAAAAAATAAAAGTATAGGGACCATAATATTCTTGTAGTTTTCGATAAATTTTAAGTCGAACTAGAAAAAAAAACAGCTACTTTATATTCATAACGCTACATAAAATTATAAAATTGAAATTTTTAGCACCATTAGATAAAAAATAAAACAAATACAGCTTTCGGATCACAGTCATGAAAAATTTAAATAACTGCATAAATTCCAGGCAGACCAAGATATAAATCTCTAAAATTACCTAAGCAAGAAACGGAAAGAATCCATACTTTAAATGTATTTTAAACCTAGTTTTCCACTAAATAAATGTTATCGCACACACGTTCCCTGGTAGGTAAATTTCGCGCCCAACATTTTAACAGGCCCATGCCAAGGAAACGTAAAGCCTACAGATATTTGCTTTTGGTGAGGCCGCTGACGCAATTTAATGCCTAAGCCGCGGAAAAGCAAACACAAACTGCTTTTCAAGACCATCGTCTAAGCTTCCATTACAGGACAGAAAACATTTTATTATGCGAAAATTTTATGTCCTGGGAACACGCTTAAATGATATATCCCGCGCGTTTAGACTGTGAGCGCCATTTTCTTTTTGAACTTGCACTTCAGAAGAATTGTTGCCAAAAGCAGTTAGGCGGATAATTCCGCTCAGGATTCCCCGCTTAAATGGCTTTATACGCACTAATAGCGTTTGTAAAATAAAGTGTTTCAATTTTAATTAAACGAAGATTGTCTTTCTTTATATTTTTGAAATTATTTTCTATCGTATATTGCTTTTATAAGCTGTTTGCAGTAATTATACGAGGAACAAAAAGGAATCTTATATTACTAACTCCAAATGTCTTAAAGCCAGGATCTTTACAAAGTATTTTTTATTTTTATTTTATTTAATTTAATACTGTAAGTAAAAAATTTGCATTTATTATTTTTTATACACTTATTCAATCATTTATAAGAAATAAAACCATCATAAATTTACAAAGTGAGTTTATTAGTCACTAAATAGATTTCAACAAATAATGCAGTTAATATTACTGTTGAAAAGTTAATTTTTTATTTAAAAGAATATAACAAAAATATTCTGATTATTCAATTATTTTTTATTTTATATTCAAGCAATTGAAAATGTGTTCTGTGGTGAAAATA
>JAPDSC010135381.1:0-17420 GCA_026290005.1 Latrodectus geometricus | reverse complement strand
AGCGAGTTGAAAAACAGGTCTTAACTCTACGAGAGCAGGAACGGGAATGATCTGACTAATTGTAAATGACAGAAAAAGTGATGATAATTTATATACGTATATCGAAATTTGTGATTGTTGTCATAAATTTATTACATTAATTTCAATACTGATAATCCACCACTGAAAAATAGTTGTTCGGAGAAATCGCAAATGAATTTGTGTTCTGAGTCAAGTAATTTAAGAGAATCTTTCTCTTCTGTAATTTCTTGAAAAATTCTTCTTTTTGTGTTTGAGCAATTATTTTAGTTTTATAATTTAGCTTTATTAACATTTTTTGTTTTTATTCCGAATATTGGATAGTCACAGTAAATCTGTCAAATATTCTGAAATATTTAGTCTATCAGATTGGTTTGCATTCATGCATTTCAAAAATAGAATGTATTATGCATAACATTTTATCGGTAATTTTTTATAAATAGTTAAATATCTGCTTATAGAATTATGTACTTTAAAATGCAAATTTAATTGAAATATTTTATTTGACTAATTTTTAAAGGCTATATGTCTCACTGTAGACTGAATAATTAAACATTTGTCTTTAAGTTAATTAAATTAAACATTATCTATCGGACTTATGATATTTCCAATGAATTAAAATAAAATAGAGAAGACACTAATTTTGGAACAAACAATTTACCAAAAATTAATACAAACAGAATTGATATTGTTAAAATTTTTTTAGGATAGTATAATATCATGCAATCAGGGAGATTCCAATTTAGTGTTCAGTGTTTTCTAAAAGTCAGTTTTCTTTCAATGAAATATTTGAAATATATAGATTAGAGCGAAGATTGTTATTACGTTTTATACACGTAATAAAAAAATTTAATGTGTTTATAAATTGTTATTTTTATAAATAATATGTTCATAAATTGCTTAGTATTCTATAAATAATGTGAAAAAGAACAAGAGTAAAATTTTATAGGGATGAACATTGAATTGAGGGACATACTGGAAACATATTTATATATATGGCAGAAAAATATTTTTTCTTGATTTTCAACTGGTTTGATTACGTAAAATGTTTGAGATGGATGGAATATTTAATAAATTTTAAATTGCATGCAGTATCTCATTTAGGAATGAATCAGTAACAACCTATTTAAGTAAATATTTCTTTTTGACAAAATTAATGTATATTAATCATTTGCATCTCGTAAACCTTTTCGCAAAAATGGTCAAAGTTAAATGTTTAAATTAAATATGAGAAAATGGATTATATATTGCCCAAGAAGGAATAAAATCAACACCGATTTGCTTTAGCAATATTATTTTGAATCAATGTGTACTCGGACAGCTTTCATTTTTCATGATCTTCAAAATGGAAATATGCATAAGAAAAAAATATTTAAAGAAGATTATTAAAGAAAAGCAAAGTGTTTGTCTGTTTAAAGGAAGAAAATTTCTCACCACTGCGAAACAGGCTTTTTATATGCAGAAAATTTCCCATATTGGGTTTTGAAGAATAATGATTTTATGTTCTTGCGCTAAAATTTAATACCAAAATACGTGCCTGGATAAACTAGAACAGTACATGATCAACACTATTAATGAATAATTCAACATTCTTATATTAGTATTCATGAGATTTTTACCATTAAATCAAAGCTTTTGCAGCATCATTGCTTTTGATTTTTTTAAAGCATAGAACCGTATTGAGATTGAATACGAAATTGCAATCTCAAACACCAGAGATAACTGTAAGTAAATTTTTAACTACTTCACAATGATAGATATTTGATAATATTGAACTTATTCCGTTTAAATAAAGCTGCTAGTAATTAAAACTAGAGACTAGTGTAATTATAATGTTATTTGAAAACTCATATAATTTAATAATTTTTCAAATTTCCCGGACAGTTAAACTGTTTATAGAAAAATAAAACAGTTTTATATAATATTTGAAATATATATGTATATATATGATAAAAATTATTTTCAATATACAATAACTATATATGAATAAATAAATTGAGATTTTGATAATTTATTATTTATACATAAAAAATTAAACGTGCTTGGCTTAGTGTTTCATTTAATAATGAAACATCACTGGCTTTACAATTAAATGAGAGATGAAGCAAAATTAAGAAAAAAATGTAAATATATTTATTTAAAATGCAAAACTTCACAGGTTTTAAAAAGAAAATATCATAATTTTTTATTTGTATATCCTTTCGCAAAGTCATAACAAGTATAGATAATTAAAATAATAAGTTAATCATATATTGATATTGCTATATTTATATTTTTTGGTATATTGTAAAACAACTACATTTTATAACTAGATCATTTTTATTTAAATGTGAATTATTTATTATCAAATTTTAAATGAATTACCCTGCTTCGAAAAATCATTTCTGTATGTTTAACTTTAAAGAATGCTAATAAGTAATTAATTTTGTAACTGTTGATTAAATTATAATTTTTGAAATATTATTGCTTTTAATCCCGGTATTTGGGAAAATAATTTCTTGTAAACTAAATTTCATTCTAGTCAAAATGCAGTATTTATTGTTATAACTCCCACCCTGTTTTTGGTAGATCATAAATACCCATATTTTTATACCTTATTATTAAACAATATGCATTGATTATACGTAAAAACTGTTATTACATGATTATTTTTTTATAAATACCAAAAAAAAAATCCCATGAATTTAAATACATGATTATATGAATATATATTAAATACATGATTAATTGCATGTGGTTATATGGATTCAAATTATTCTAATTCCATCATAAATTTGTCTTTCGTTAAGAAATTTATTACAGGAAAAACGACGTTTTTCTGTTTTATTGTTTTAAGCTGACTTAAATTTTATCACTTCTAATCATATTTGGAATTAAATCAGATACTGATTCAATCAGGTAGCAAGGGACATTTATTACTTAATCTCTACTGAATATTTTTTCGAAATAATCTAGTTCTCATAGAAACATATAATTTACTATGTTATTTACATTGAAAATCAAAAGGAACATAATTTGCTTTCTTAATTTTTAATTAAATTTTATCTACATTTCGTTTCCACATTTTGTTCATAAAGCGGTTACTGTTGACACGTACTATTAAAAAATGAATTTACATTTTTAAAATTGGCATTCATATTTTTATATAGAATTATCATTTTCTAATTAAAATAGTTATGGTAGGTTTATTTAGTTTAAACTTCAGATTAACTTAGGAGCCAAATCTACAGCTAAATTACTATTAATTTCACATCTACTTTGCCCTTATTACAAAACACTATTCAATATCTGTTTTCTAGGCATTTTACAAATAGTGTTATCCTTTTGTAGTTAAACGAATTGTTCTTTCTTTTTTGATACTCTTTTATGAGAGCTCATGTTTTTCAATAACGCAAGACGCAATATTTGCCTTTCACGATGGTTTGGCAACCTTAAAGGGTAATATTACCACCGATTAGCTACTGATATTCAATTGTCGCACAGCATTTTAAGCTGTTAAGCATTTAAATGCAAGGCTTCAGTAAACTCTATTTTAGTAAACAGTATGAACAAGAAATTTTTTTTAAAAATCTTGGATATTTTAAATGCCAATGTACTTTGAATATATGATTCACCATAATTTAATAGTAAGATCATGATTTTCGCAATGAAAGATTTATCAAGAGACTTCAAGAATGTTGGTAATTTTAAACTTTTCAAGTGTCTGTCATTGCGACAAGTGAATATAGTCTGTTATTCATGAAAATTCATCTTTGGAGTCAGTCATGAAACCCTTTCAACATTTTTAGCATATATTTGCCTATTATGTAGACTCAAAAACTATTGTAATTTGTAATATATTAGATATATGTTTCTTATTTATACATATGATCACCAATTATTTCATTTTTCAGCTCTAATTTGCACAAAAGTCAAAATTTGTACTCCATTGGTTTTATTTAAAATTTTTATTGAGTGGTTCTGTTTCATTTAAAAATATACTCTAATATTTTTAAAATATACTCTAATTTTTTTAAATGAAATTCAACCCCTTTTACAACACGTTTTTTCCGCAACTTTTGAGCATTTATTTAGTGTGTTCTCAGAATTCCTGGTCAATTATGTTGTTCATTTTTTTATGTTTGATAAAGTTATTGTTTTAGTTAAAAGAAATAACATAATACTTATAATATCCATTTAATGTTTTGATTACCTTGATGAGAATAATCTTACAATTTGATAAATATATACTGTTTGCTGATAAAATCATATTTGGCATAAAGTCTTTAACAATAAAAAATACAAGAGTTTTTATATTAAGGTAAAATCATATAATATTGCACTGTGTAATACAGTAAAAGAGACAAAGTAAATAATAGTTGTAATATTACAAATATTTCGAAATTAACAGGAAAACGTTACATATAATGCAGTAATTAAACTGGGATTCATGACTATCAAACATATTTTTGCCTCAGTAAGCAAAGTTCAATGAAGCAAAGTTTTAAAGCCATGTGATTGTTGCATATACTACGGTTCCTTTTCAAGCCTTAATCCAGTTTGAAAGCCTTCAATTCAAAATAAATACATTTTATATATTCAATAGGAGTATCCAAATAAATTGCTGAAAATAAAATTAAATTGCTAGTAGGATTTTATCACAAAGCGGGTATTAAGGAATTGGGTAATTATTTGCTATTTGATAGGAGTATGTTAAATTAACATTATACTCTCAGTATAAAATAAAATAAAAATAAATAGCTAAAATGTTTTTTAAAATATAAATTAAAATAAAATTCTTTACTGACATTTGTATTCCTTCCAATTTGCAAAAGCTTTAAACCTAGTTTCATAAATATTACTCATCTGACAATTTTTAATAGTTTAGATAGTTAGAAGTGGGAAAGAGTGATAATCTTTCCACTAAATTAAAACTTACTAATTATATATATTATAAACAATTTAAGGGATCTAATATTGTGTGATAAATTTGGCTTAGAGTTTCATATTTACATCTAAATAGTTCAACTTGTTCTCATAAAAATTCTTAATAGTTTTTGCATGTTCTAGTTATTTTATGTTAAATGTTCTGTACATATTATTTACATAAAAATTTTATATAAAAACGTTTTAGAATACAATTTAATTAGATAATTTTTAAATGAAGTGAAATATGTGCAAAAAGTCAAATCTGTTAAATGCAATGGAAACATCTACAAACCGAATATTGAAAGAATTATTGAAATAAAGTTTGTTATACTGTATAATTGTAAATTTAATTTACTTATAACATATTTCTCATGATTAATATATTTTATAATTAGTGTTATTAAATTAACAAGGAAATATTTTTATACTTAAAAAATTAAATACTTTTATATGAAAACATATTATTGTTTGTGTTCAAAATATGCAAATAAGCATATGTACATTAAACCATCCATGTAAAAATAATAAACTAAGTATGCTTATAAAAATAAATTTAATTTTAAATTATAATATTAGTGCCACATAAAGGCACATAATATTGACACTTTTTACAATAAATAATATTGTAATTTTTAATTGAAATTTTTTCTTGTCATCCAACATCATTTTACCAAATTAAAATATGTAAATTTAATTCAGTAGTCTGTAAATCAATGACTACATACTACTGGCCCTTTCTGATTAAATAGTTAATTCAACACACCAATACATGATATAATATCAGAAATCTTATTTCTTAAAAACATATTCATCAATATATATTTTTTAGCCTCCTTTTTTCTTAAAAAAGAATAAATATTTTAATTTAGTAAAATATTTTTCTAAAAAATTTTAAAATAAAAAACTAATTTTTCCTCTTATTTGTGTTGTAAAATATACTTTTATATACATTTGATAACTGTAAAAATAGCATTTTACCAAAGAAAACTGGGTATCAAAACCATGTTCTAATATAAGTTTCAGCTTATTTGTAAACATCTTTTTATGAGATATCAGTTCTTTTTAATACTTAAATTTAGTTGCTAAAAAGATTGGTTTTAAATATAAAATCTCTCACAATAATGAAACGTTATTTTAATAAGAACAGGAAATATTGTGTTAAAATTTATATAACTTAAGAGGATAATTTAAAATGAAATATGTTCATTGTGTGTGCGTGTGTGTGTGTTAAAAATATGTTTATTCAAATTTTAGTTAAAACTCAAAGATTAACTACAAGTACTTAAAATATAACTTCTGTAATAACATAAGAAAGGGAGAGAAATTTAGAAACAAGTATACAAAAATAAAAATTGAAATTAAATGTCTTGTTTTTCTCTTAATTTAAAATATTTTAATATACTTTTAAGAAAAATGAAATGTTTTAATGGAAATCCTAACATTTATTATTTTTTTTTCTCATTTGGGAAAAGGCTTTTATTGTATTTAAACACATACTAAAGCTAAATTTTAATTTTTAAAAACTGAATTCAATTTAAATACTAAATTAACATTTTACGTAGGCAAAGCGTGTAACCAAACCTTTCATTATGCGTGCTACATCTATTAAATGCACTTTAACCTCTTTTAAATACATAAATAAATATTACTTAATGGAAGTGAGTATTTTATTTCCCAGGCAAACTGAAATGATAATATTAAGTCATTGCTTTGCTTCATGTATTTCTTCGTAAATAAATAAGGTTGAATTTCTTATTAATTTCCACATTAATTGATTTATTTTAATAAGCTATCATAAAAGTAAAAAAAAAGAAATTTTTCTAAACTTGTTTTAGTATTGTGTAAAATGGTGTATTTGATTAAAATGTATTTTATTTATTAATACTTTAAGTAATAACCATTTTCAACAATTTAAGTAGTTATCATTTTTTCTCAACAAACACACGCCCTTAAAAAAGTTATTTATAATAATTAACAACATTAATGTATTTCCTTTTGATACACTTTGTAAAAAAACGAAATAAAATATTATATACTATTAATAATAGCTTATTAGAAAACAACCATAGTTTTCTCATTATTATAAATAAGTGTTAAAAATAGCAGAATTTACCATATTTACGCACATTTACATGCCGCTGAAAACTATTTATACAAACACATAATATGTTTTTATATTTTGTTCTTGCATTGTTTTTGTTTATAGCTTATTAATGTAGGCATTAAACAATTAAAATGCACTAATTATTCTTATATTAGCTATTATAGAGAAAACATATAAATAATTCTGAAATATATTATATTCAAAATAACATTTCATGTTGTAAAAATCACAGATAGAATGATATTTTTTTGCAGAACAATGTATTTTTTTTTATTTATTTTTGTAAATATCATTTTTTAACCTCACGTATGTAAATAAGGAAAATGCAACAAGCATACCCATTTATAACTTAAGCTTAAACTGAACATATTTTAAACTTGATAGAAATAAAATATTTATCTAGTAAATAATTCATCTGTCAAAAAATTATTTTATTTTAAACAATTTACATTTTCTAAACTGGAAATCAAATGTTTGGATAAAATTAAATTAAAATTATTACTTTTAATTAAATTAGCTATAATTAAACTAATTAAATTAAAAGTAATAATTTTAACTTACTTTTAATTTAAAAAAGTAAATTAAAATTATTAGTTTTAATTTAATTATAGATATAAAAGATAATTTATCGGAACTATGACAGGACGTAAAAGATAAATTATAGTACTATGACATGTCATCTCTGTTCTTTTCATTTATTACAGAATAAGAAAATGTTCCATAAATTTACAAGAATTTTCTCTAAGATATGTATTATATATTTTTAATACATTTCAGAATCTGCACATTAGTACAATTTAAGGAATCAAATCGTGCAGTATATTATCTGATTTCAAGCTGGTTTGTCTGATCCATAATTTGTATATAATATCCCTTTTTATTAAAGTAATGAAAATAATAATTAACTTATCTAATTTCGTTCAATAATTTTGAAAAGTATGTACGTTGTAATTATAAAAAAAGTTTTTAAAGTAAAGAAATACGATAATATTAGTAATTTGATTCCCTTATATTTTAAATATTTTTCGATGATTAGTTAGCAGCTATAATAATAATATTTATTATGGTAATATATTTATAAGATGTATAAACGTAAAGATGATGAAGTCTAACCGAATTTTGTTAAAATTGGACTACATAAAAATGTTATCATAAGAATATTTAAGACACGTTAGAATATTTAGACAAGATGAACTCTTGAAAGAGGAAGTGAAAATTGAACAAATTATCTATTGTTGATAAACATTTTGTGATTTTTTCTATGCTTTATTAAAATTAAGTTTTTAAAACTTACTTAAGTTTTTACAATTAACCTGCAATGATAGGTATGTTCATTGTACAATAATAAAAAAGTTGAAAATTATGTAAATTTATTTTTCTTTTGAAATTTGATCTCAGACAATGCTGACTCTTAATTAAAATCCTTCTAAAAATTAGCTTAAAAATAAAGGCTAGCACACACATAAAATAATGTTATTATATATAGCAAGAACATTAGAAAATTCTTGACTTATTACATATAGTTAAAAAAAATCATTAATAATTGTTAAAAATGCTTATCCATTGTATTTAAAATTAACAACATTGTATATAAAAATTTACTACAACTCTAATTAAGTGGTATTTATTTATTGGAAATTTAAATTAAAAATAATGCAGTAAGAGAGAGAGAGAGAGAGAAAGGAACTTAAATACATTATATTTAAGTTCCTCTTTATAATTAGAATATTAAATTTATTCTAGTTTATAATTAATAGATAAACATGCAATTTCATTTATTTTTAAAAAATATTGAGAACATTTATTATTTTAACAGTTAACTAATATTTTTAGAATAAATAAACTTAATTTAACTACGAAAAATCTTATAATGTTTAGATTTTTAATACGTTTACAGTGAGATATTTTAAATACTTAAGCATGCACACATGCCATTAAATTAAGAATAATCCAAGAGCACATGTAAATCGAATGCAAAAGAAAAATATGACGCCTGTAGAAATATCACACACATGGAAATATTACATGCAAATTATAGGAAATCATCTGATGATGCCAAACGTACGCCACAATGACAGTTTTGTATGAGAAGGGCATGCAAGAACGTATGCAAAAGAGGGAAACTTGATCACAAATGGTTCCTACGCTGCTCAGTTCCACAACTGCATAACACTCTGAAGATGCATGTGGATGATGTTTTACATGGTAAAATTATTAGCAATGCGGGCATACGCAGATGGCAGTAGCCGAAAAACTCCGAATCGTATAAAGTGTCATCTTTAACAATGTCTAGGCTTTAACAATGATTCCAAGATAATAGAAATGTCAGTAGACGTTATAATACACTTGTATTGTAATAAGAGTATCGACCTGTATTGTGAGGTCTCCTCAGAGTGACAACGCAGAGTGACGACCGTTGATTGATAATAATCACCGATAGAACTAGACTGAGCACATCAGCGGACCTGTCACTTCAGATATTATCTCCCACATTGAAAACAAATCGTATACCGATGTTGATAACAGTATGATCTAAATGCTAGTAGACCTGTCATAAGTGTTTCGCTCACGGTATCTCACTGCCATCAGCGATTATCCTGGAATAATGCAATGTGGATACCATCATACTAGAATTGTGTCACATTTTCAGACAAGTCGAGGTTTAGCTTGCTATCTGATTCAAATAGGACGTTCATATTATAAAAAACGCTGGGTACCCAGTACTACCAAGGTAACAACATCATTAAACTCCAACTTTACGATTTTGTAGGAGTGGTTATTTGAGGAGGCATTATACTGGAATCCAGAACAGATCTGGAAGCTTTAATCAGAACACTATGGTATGCCACATTTATTGTCTCATCATTCTGGAACAACATGTCTATTTGCTTAGGGTACCGTGGGTGGTGAATTTGTGTTAATGGATAACAATCAAACCTTCAACTTTCGCACATAGTCAAAAACCACCTTCAATTGTAGGATATCACCCATATAGAATGGCCAACATTCTCACTGGAAGTGAATCTGATAGAACATGTTTGGGACATGCTAGGTCAACAAATCGCAACCCGTCAACCACCTCCTATATCTCTTACCAGACTTACTACTACAATTGTTTGTCACTTTTTTTAAATTAAAATTTAGAGAGGATTGCTTGCTGATTGCAATTACCTGCTCCAAGTTCAGTGGGATAATATAATACTCAGTATGCTTCGGCATTGCAAAGATTGTGTTTCATTTCATGAAAGATATACAATGTGTAATGCCACCTACTCTGTCCAGTGGTTAGCGTCCCTGCCTGCATATAGGGAGGAATGGTTCGAATTTCGGTTCGGGCATGGATGTACTTTCTCTTTCTCCTTTTCTTGTATGACTGAAGTGAGTATGGTTGCCTACTCTATAAATGGGTTTCTACGGCATGTGAGCTTATTTGGATAAAATAAAATCATCTCCGTTTATCCTCTTTAATATGAGCTACAAGCATATTAGTATAGAGCACCAAATTCGTCAGTCATAACCTACAATGTGTAACCCATCATACAAATAACATATTGTTCTGTCATTGTACTGGCGATATGTGGTGTAAATATTTCAGGTGGTATAAACCAGTATTTGTTCAAAAACATATTCTTTATTGATTTTATAGCAAAAATAAAATTGCTAATTTATACTAACTGAGTTATCAAAACTTTAAAACGGAAAATAAATACTAAGAAAAGACAGCGAATCATTTTAAGTTCATTTTCACGCAGTTATAAATTCATTTATTAACAATTTTAATAGTTTCTTCGAATAAAAGGAAAATTGTTTTAAAAACTTAATTTAATTTACAAATATTTCATTAAAAATATTCAGTATCTTAAGAATGTTTAATAAAATCATAAAATAATAACTCATTCAATAAAATTTAAGCTATGAATACATTAAAATTTATTATTTTAAGTTTAGTTTAAGAAAATATTTCGCGCTCGCGAAAATCTCTTTAATTATAATTAATTTTCATTCAATATTAAAAAATAAATGTCACTTTAGTTACCAGAAAATCAATTAGATAGTTATAAATAATACGTATAAATAGTTTATTTTGCAAAATGAAGATTATTTTCTAAAAACAACGGTTATTATCTGTATTTAATCAGCCTATGTATATCTGTAGATTAAAGTTAATTTGTATTTGTGAGATTGTACGTTTAAAATTATTTCAAAGTTTATTTTGCTTTGATAACTTTTAAATAAATTTGTTTATATTGTTTTGTTTATCTTAGCATCTTATCCCATAAATGATATAGCATAAACTAAAACAGTATGTTGGGTTATTCAGAAAGTCACATCGTTTTTCTCATTTTAATCATTTTTTTCCTGGTGAAAACCAACCATTTTATGAGTATGAAATCATACTACGAGCAAAAAGAAGGTAAAAGTTATTGAGGTAGAATTGATACTGTACAATTCAATAAAATATTTTTTTGCTATACGTTTTTCATTCTCATGTAAAATAAAATAAATTTCCGAACAATCCAATATTTCTTATTTATATGCATAATCAATTTTTCTTCAATAAATTCCAATTAAATGAAATCTTTATTCTGTCTGGGGTTGAACTGAGTATCATTTAATCTGTTTATCTAGATCTGGAAGTATATTGAATAAAATAAAAGGCTCACCAGATTCATTTCAAGTTGCATCAGATTCAGTCATTTGTTTCTAACTAAAAAAATATGTTTTGTTTAAATGTTTTGATTGTATCATTTATAATTAATTTAAAACGTAATAAATGGCGTATTTAACTAATCATAAAAATGCTTAAATATAATATGTCATAATGTAATTAATTTATATATGTGATTTCTCCTCATTTCGGAATTCTACTCAATTAAAATAGGAAACATGTGATTATTTTCCTCTTTTTAAAATAATATCTATTTGTTACAGACTGAAGAGAGGAAGAATTATTTATGGTAATGAATACTTTTTCTACATCCTTTTAGTGTAAATGTTTTTAAAAGGTTACGCTATTTGCTAATTTTTTTTTAAAAAAATATTTGAATCCAGTATAGTTTCATATTCAGTATTATATTCGTTCTCTTCAGTGAAAGAATTTTCATTTTTCACAATATATCATCATTCAAAAATATATTAGAACTTAAATAAAAGTGTACCTACTCTAGTTTATTATTTAATAACTTTGAAACTCAAAAAATGTTAAGTGTAATATTCTTCTATCAATTAGTTTTTAACTAACCTATACATTAAATCTGATTTCACGAAGCAAAATTTCGTTTTGAAATGCTGTTAAATGAATTATTTTGTAATGTGTAGTTTCGTATGTGCATTGAATTCTAGAACTACATGTATTTTTCATTTAAACTCAATTTTCTTTATTTATTACGCTAGTGAGAAGTAATTGTTTTTATTTCTTATATTAGGTACGAAAATTCAAATGTAATTTCTATTTCTATTTTCATTACATTAAAGTAGTAATTGTCTTTCTATTTTATAATAAAATTAGAATTTGAAATATTTTATTGCTTTCATCATCATGCTTTCTACAGTTATGTGTTAAAATGTAAAATATATTTTTAAGTTTAAAGTCAAACCTAAAATAGAAATGATTTTTTTAAATTTATTGAGCTTTTGTTTATTATGATATGCTTATGCATAAAAATATATTTGTTTGTTATGCTTCGATTTTCATTAGATTAAATTGATATTTCTCTTTTAAATTCTTAACTGGGTGAATTCACCAAAAGCTACATACGAGTCTCTCCCTGGTACATTCTTTACTTAGAAAACTGATGACGTGAATTTCTTTAAAAAGTTGTAAAATGAGTTAAGTAAAAGCAGTTAAGTGTGTATATTCAACTAGTGATACAATAAATAGGCAAACTAGACATTTCAACCAGACTTTGAAAATAAAGAAGAATATCCACGCATAAAAAGTAATGATGGATTAAATGGATATTACGATATTTCTTAAAAATAAATAATGTAATACAGGATTGTTCAACTTAATTGTTTATTGCTTTTGTTACAAAGTTGGAATAGAATTGTTGATGTAAAATTTCTAGTAAAGGAAAATACATTGTTGCTTATTGAGCTTCTTATAATACTAAAAACATATTTTGATTTTCTTTTCAGTGGAAAATAATCCTTTTCATCATCATGAGTGTTATTTATTCTGGTATAAGCTTGGCAGTAAAGAGGCTCATTTTGAAAATTATACCACTTTTGGAAGTTGTTATAACTCTTCGCTGCTTTAGAAAAATATATTCTCAGTTGTTTCTCTAATTCACGAAAAATGTTTATCACTATAGAAGGTTATAAATAACATAGTATTATAAAGCAATTTTTACATGTTTATTTAAGAATATGACCATTAAAACTTTAATCCATATAAATTTGTAAATCTCTTTGCCTAAATTTTATATCAAAATTAATATCTTGAGTAAAATATGAAAAGCTGTTTTTTAATTCACAAATGGTTCTTTCTATATAAATTTAATGTTTGAAAAACTAAGAATTAGTTTTGATGACAGATTTATTTTAATAATTATTTATAAGAGTTTTCATTTTTCACAATAATGATATCAATCACAAACTTCTTTTTGACGTTTCTTCAATATGCATTAGTAATGACTTAGGCTACTGTGACCTGGTTGGTAAAGATGTTCTCTTTACTGGAAGATAGTGATTTCGAATCCCGACTTATCCGAAGATCCGTCGTGTTCCCTAATGTGGCTGGGACACTAAAATATGTCGTGGTCGCAATGTCTTCAATGTTCTCATTCTAAATTAATGTCTCTTCGTGTGTTAGGAACCAGACCCTGAGTCTTCTCTGGCTACCTGTTTCCAAATTGGAATACCAAGATGGGGGGGGGATGCCATATATGAGTCAAGTCGAATTTCACTCTCGTAAAGGGGTGCTCTATTCAAAAAGGACTTTCTGACTTCATTCGCTCAGTACTTGAAGGGCGGGCTTGCCTTCCCAAACGCCATTAGTAACAACAACAGTATTAACTGTCTCAAATATTATTTGTTTTCAGTTAAAGGGCATAATTATATTAATACGCAAGCCCATAATAAACTTTATGTGGCTGCAACAATTTGTTCTTCTATTATTTAAAAAAAGCTAGTCAATCTCTTGAAATGCAGTTGTTTAAAACTATGAAATAATAATTAATTTTATAGTTTTTCACTACATTAAGAAACATCTAGTAAAGATTCCTTAAAAATTAAGGATTTTGTAATTATTTCTACACAAAAAAATAATAATAACACAAATTGCTTTTAATATATTTATTAAATGAATAAGAGAACGCTTATGAACATTTCAGTGAATAGTTATTATGGATTTATACATTATTTTGCAAAAATTAATTAATGACAATTTAATTGATCGAATAATGTGTTGACTACCATTTAGGACTACACCGGAAATAAATATAAAGTTTCAAAATGTGCGTGATCTACAGTTTAAAATTATAATGGAATATAAAAAGGAAAAAGTTGCAAGAATATGCCGTGGAATTATAAAGAAAATTTGAAAGATATCTTTATTGTGAATAAAAATATAAATATATATTCTTTCAAGTAGCCAGCTGGCTTAAAAAATACTGGCTTATTTAAAACTAATTTATTAACTGATACAAATTTTAATTTTATTTAAAAACACTTACGTTATCACATTTTAAAATTAGGCATTTTTTCTTTTTACTAGTATTTTTTCATTCCTTATAAATAATCTTCAAAGTTTATTATGACACTTTGCAAAATAAAATTTGCATAAAAGCAAAAAATATAACGGATTAGCAGCTTAAAAGTAGGTAGCAATTTTCATGTTAACCTTCAACAAGACTTTTCACATTTTTATTTAAAAATGTTAGTTGAGATTAAAATGAGAAAATTACCATGTATTTAACAGAAATTTGCATTTATTTATTAAGATAAATGATATGCTGGAAAGTGTTAAGTTGTTATATTAAATAAAAGGTTAAAAAATAAATTAAATGAAGATTAAAACCTTGCTAATTAATGCTCCATGAAATAGTAATATAACATACAAAAAATTTAAGAAAAAACAATTTTTGCTAGTCTTAACAGTTAGATAATATTTGATCAATTAAAATTAATTTGATCAAAATCATATTTCGTTAAGTTTTTAAATTTTTTGCTCATTTATTATTGTATGCGAATGTACAGGGTAGAAAAGTTTTAAATACAGGAATTTATAACGGAATATTTAACTACATATTATTATAAGAAATATATACAGGGTGATCTTTTTTTAAAGTTACAGTGCTTAGCTCAATCTAATATCCGAAATGCCACCAAACTTGGTATTTAGACTAATCAAGCCATGAGAAAAATGATTCCGTGAAGAAAAAAAATTAGTTAAAAACTCGCCACTAGGATGTATTTTGTGGCGTTGCTGTAGCTTACAAAAACGATAATTAGCATAAAACACGGGGATCAAAGTAAAATGCAAATGTTGTTTAACTACACAGCAAATAATACAGTTATGAAAGTACGTAGTAGACAGCTCCGACAAATAATCTAAGCTTAAGTAAACGATCTCTAGTGGCCAATCGTCTCACGTTATCGTAATGTGATTTACTGGTTAAGATATATTATATGAATCAATGAAATGTATCCACAGCTCTTCGGGAATTTTGAACCAGAAAAAAATTACGAAAAGGGCCTTTATTCTGAATGGTCGTAAGAAAATGATTAAGAAGTTCGAGGAAACGGAGCCACTGACCATTCGTACTGGGAGACGACGTAAACCAGTATCAGTAGATGCAATAACTGATGCGGCAACTGCAATTGTCGAAGAATGGCAGGGAACCATTAATGGTACAAGCAGCGCCCTAGGTGAAGCTTGACAATTGGAGATGAATTATTCCACGGAATTAAATCCATGAATTATTCCATTAATAATTTATCTGTAGGATTGAATATGTTAGTATTTTTTTCTCGCATTTTATACATTGTAAAGCGCCACAAAATGCCCTATTGGTGAATTTTGGAACTAAAATGTTTTCTAAGAATCCTTTTTCCCATGTCTTCATTAGTCTTAATACCAAGTTTCTTGGCATTTTGGCAATAAGATCGCTCTACAGGGCACTCTAAATATTGCCACTTTAAAAATGATCATCCTGTGCCTAGTAACTATAGCTTTAGAATTCTTATTACCCTACTATAAATATTCAATATGCGTTACAATCATATTATTAGATTAATGAATTGAAAATAGATAAAAAATAAGTAGATGTTATTGTTTAAAATAATAAGTTAGTGATGATTTACTTGTTAATATTGTATATAAAGAAAGGATATTCATCTGAGAGTGTAGTTAATTCATATCACTAGTACCTGCAAAATGTGGATATTCTTGTGACACTACATTGCAGTTAAATTCATCCTTAAATGCATTAAATAATATATACTGAGATGATTTTTGTTAAAATTTCATTTCATTCAGATAATTTGTTAAAATCTTAGAAATATTTTTAAAATTCTTTACAATTATAATTTTACACAACATTGTGGCAAGAATCTTGTAACTAACTAAATGTGCCTAAAAATAGTTCTTATTTGAAATTTGTTTCAATAAAAATTAGCGATATCTTGTAAAATAATGATAGCTTTAGTAATTAGTTATAAGAATAGATTTTTTTTGCAGTAAAAATAGCTGAAGTTGCTTTTAAAACAAAATATATTTTTTATTTAAATATGAAGAAATTGTAAATTTTTTATTTATAATTCATGTTATTTTTTTTATCTCAAATATTTGAATCGTTCATTTCAATGAAGGTTTCATAAAATTGTAAATAATATTTGTATATTAATAAGGTAATCTTAATATAAGAAAGAAAATGCGATCACTAACATTTTATACGTTCGTGTATTTCTAATAATGAACAGATTAAGATATAAATATACTTTTTTTCCAAAAATTGACTTCTTTGTATCTTAAAATTCATTATATAAATTTTTCATTGATTAGAAATATATTGAAAATTAGTTAAATTAAATTTAATTTTAGTTAATTTCATTATTAGAAATGCAACGTTGTTTTAAACATTTGTTTGACATATATAGATTGCTTAAGAATTTTTTTACTTTAAAAACATCAAATAAATCTTATTCTCACATTTATATGTCGAATAATTAAGTGCAGTAAGAAGTGATGAATTGGAAAATTAAGCAAAGATATTTATTAAAGGACATAATTAAGAGTCCAATAAACATTATTTTGAGGTGCAAAATGTTTCGATCTTTCCAAGATTTAAAAATAAGTCTGTGCAAAGTGTTTTGAATTCTCATTCATAATGAAGATAAACAAATGTTCTTATACCAATTTATGTTAAATATAGCAATTATCACAACG
>JAPDSC010135366.1:3607-23169 GCA_026290005.1 Latrodectus geometricus | reverse complement strand
TCATTGGTTGGTCCAAATATATATCGATATATATTTAGTAATATATATGGATATATATTTGTAAAATCAATTTACATTAAAAAATAAATGGAGGAAAGAGTATTTGAAGTACGCTAATTTTAATGCTCATTTTCAATTTGTTGGAAAATTTTGCCATTTGTTCAAATTTGTTAAATTTCTAATATTTGTTTTTGGACACAATTTTTAGTTTTTAAAATAAATATCACATTTAATTATGAAATATGTAAGAATTAACAATTTAAGCTAAATATTTTGGTGAGAAATTTGTTTCATAAGTAGTTAAGCATGATTTATTAGGAGATATGTTCCTGTCTTTTCGTTTAGCATGCTTAATATTTCCCAAGAAATGTAGTCACAAGTTTTTTACTCTTAAAAATATAGATATTTTTTAAGATCTTCTTAAATAATACCATTTTCTTTTAAAAATACCAAGTACCTTTGCTGATTAACCTTTGAGTCTAAATTACAATACTTAAAACTCCTAAAAAGAACACAAAATTACTAAATTTTTGAAATAGAAAAATTTCGCCTAATAGTCAGCAATATTTCTATTCATATATTAAATGGATTTAACTAGTATATTTTTAATTGTGTTACTTAATCTTTATTTACAGATTACAATGTAAATCTAAATGGAGGAGGTAAATATAAATGAAAATATCATGTAAACTTATTGATATGTAAATGAAGAAAATATTATCACGTACATTTTTTTTGCAGGACAAGGTAGACTTCCAGGAGTAGGAGGCGGTAAATGGAAATTCTATTTAAGGATTTTTTCTACAAGCATAATATTTTAAATAATTTATTCAACATAACTGAATTAAGTTATATTAATATTACTGTTTATCAATTATTTCATTTCTTCCAATGTATGTATTTTTAACCAGAAGTGAATTATGTATAATATCAATTCATAATTGTCAACGAGTTAGAAATATTATAAAGAATTTCTTTTTAGATTATAGATGTTGGATAATCATGGATTGAAAAAATATTGAGAATTTTTTCGGAATGCTATTTAATTTGTTAGTATTTTCAAACAAGTTAAATAATTTATTCTTGAATTTCAAATAAGCACTAGATTTTGAACATTATAATTATTGGATATTTATACTAACAAAAGTATTAAGCTAAATATTTTGTTCCTGTATACATATTTTTTGCTTTGTCAAAAAGTATGTATTTAGTTTACAACTTTTATAAGTTTTACAACTAATGCGCAGAAATTAAAGAAATATGCAACAAATTCCTCTAGCAAATTTTGACAATTGCTTCAACATTTTTTCAATTTTTAAAATTTGAAACCAATATACAGAATAAGAATTATTAAAAAACCAAAGTACTTTAAATATTATATATATTCTAGGCTAAACTATTAATGATATTTTATTTTTATATTTAATAACTTTATTTGCATAGTTCTTACGATACAGCTGATGCTTAATCTATCATTATGTATTATGATAAATGGATAATTTCAAAAAGGCAAATTAAAAGTAATAATTTTAATTATTTAAAATTTCCACCAAATATTATTGTTTTTAGAAGCTGTACCAAAATGTTAGTCTTGGTCACTCGTCACAAAACAGCTTTAATTTCAGGATTTTAATGCTCTAATATAATTAACTTATACACGATTTAAGGTATTATTGAGCACCCTCAATTTAAAATAAGTTTTAAACACATTTATAGTTATATAATATATTTAACAAAAATGGTTTTTGCATTTTAAGTACAAAAACGCTCTGGAGCACTAATCAATTTGTATTGAATGCCAAGAATTTTATTAATGTTTTTAATTTCTTTTAATATCTGTAATCTAGTAATTGCCACAATTTATCAAAGAAAGGTATATTAAAAATCAGCAGAAAATATTAACATACTTTCTTGTTTAGTTTCTAAATTGCAATGTTTGAAATTATTATTAACCATCTATTACATATGAATAAATAGCTTAAAGCACCGAGAAAGAAAACAAAAGATTATTTGCAGACATAAGAGATGAATATTTTGATATACTTTATATATTATTAATTTTTTATTTCTAGGTTTAGATGTGAATATTAATATGGGTAAGTAAAAATGGAAAATAATCATTTTTTATAGACAATTAACTGTAACTAACGTTTGAAAATAATGCTTTGTATTCCATTATTTTTTCAGTACATGGAGCTCCAAATACTCCTGGCAGTAAGTTAATAAATTTATTATGTATTATGTTTTAGACATAATGTTATGAAAATGTTTTATGACATAACTACAAATTAATCTTTGATTTATGAAAGTATTCAACGTTCCATTGATTTCTCAAAATACACTGCTCAAAACAATTAAAGGATATTGTGGTTTTAAGTGGATCTTACGAACACAGGATTATTCTTACTTCCACGGTCCCTCCAGATGAAAATACGCCTATTCTCAGGTTGAACAGAAAAACCTGACTCGTCAGAAAAAAGAACCTTGCTCCATTCATTTCTCCTCCAGTTCACAGCTCTGTTTCCCATTCCCTGCGGTCGCGACGATGTCTTGATGTTAGTTTAACACATACCATCGGTCGGCCAGGAAACATACCTAAAACATAGAGCCGGTTTCGGACAGTCTGAATTGAAACCGTGGTGTCAGTAACCGAGCGAAGGTGTTGTTGGAGAAGCGTAGCGTTCATATTTCGGTGTCTCCGAGCCGTTAACACTCAATAACGATCTTCATTGGGCGTTGTTGCCCATCTACGACCTTTCCCTGGTCTTCGGCCTGCACTTCCAGTCTTCAAAAAACGGTTCAAGATTCTGGAAATCACACTTTGTAACGCTTCAATAGCTTGAGCTACTTCGGCTTGAGTTTGTCATCCTTCTGACCTATCAACAACTCTCCAAGCTTCTGAATTTGTTAAATGACTTTGCTGAGACATCGTACTCATCAAAACAAAGCAGTCACTGAACGCCGATCATCCTTGTCTTCATTGTCTTTTATTGAGTTGAAAGTCAAATTTCATTCACTGCCGCTGAAGCGACGTTTTTGACGTCGAACTCAAAACTAGCATACTCCACAGTTTAAAAAATCAGAAAAATTTTCATTTCTGATTCTTTTCTTCCATTTTCAGCAAATAAATTACGCTTATATCTTTATTTTATGTAAAACATACAATATCCTTTAATTGTTTTGAGCATTGTATATAAACGTATGTATTTAGATGTCGGAAGTAGTTTAAAATAAAAATCTATTCATAGTAATGTATCAATTAGAAACATTACGCTTTGATACATTATATGAATAGATTTTAAAATAAAAATTTTAAAATCTATTTATAATAATTTAAAAGAAGTTCATTATTTCGAGAGTCATTTATTTTATATTGATCTGCAAAAATATTATGATTATATATATAATAAAAATATTATGATTATATAAATTTTTGAGACATTAATTATGTTGTTGATATTTTTAGTCATATGTTATTCAATTTTTATATAATCGTGACATTTTATATATTTTACGAGAAAGAATTGAAAAAATTAAATCGTTTGGTGACAGTTTAGTTTCGCAAGAAAAGGAATAACAACACATAATTTTATTATTTTTAGTTAGTTATACTTGAGTTTTATTAGGTGTGTTTATAGTTATAGCAACGTAGGAAAATGTTTAAATGTAATCTTTTATTTAAAACTATTGAACACAGCAATCTAAAAAAAAATAACTTAATTAGTGCCAGACTGTTATACACAGATAAGTTAAATTATATTTGATTTTTTAACAGCTAACAGTTTTGTTTTTAAAAATGTTTATGATGTTAATCAAACATAGCGTATGGTCACTCTTTTTTGATCATTGATATTGTTAATTAAACAGAAGAGATTGTTTTAAAATAATAAAGTATTCCAAAGATCAAAATTTCTCTGGATTTATTCAGCAATTATCACTTACTTGTTTGTATTCATAACTTAGCTCTGATAAATATTCATAAATCTATATAAAGTAAATATTATAGAAGTTTGAATAACACTGTAGTAAACTATTGCTATGTGTGTATTTGACAATGAAAAAATTATAGATGTTCGTTTTCAACCATTTTGTTGTTGTTGTTGTCATGTGCCAGCTAGTCTGGCAATATGGGATGCGCTGCTCTACTTTTCCAACTGAACCATATTTTGTGTGGAGTCCGACTTCCTCAATACACACATGCCATAGGTACCCGTTTATAGGGTAGGCAACCATTCACACACAAAAATAGACAAAGGCAAGAAAGAGAGAGAGAGAGAGAGAGAGAGAGAGAGAGAGAGAAAGTACATCCATGCCCGAGCGGGATTCGAACCCAAGTCCTAAATATAAATGCTAAAAACAATTTTGATCATATTAAATTTAAATTTATAGATAAGTAAAGTTTGAAAATAGTGCATTTTGTTAGTTGCAGGACATGGGGAAATGGAGGCAATGGTATGTCTATAATATATTCTTTAACAAACGTTTCAAATATGTTTAAAACCATGTATAATATATTTGGAGAAAAAGCTTCCTTTAATACAATTATTCATCATTCATTTCATCTAATTCATTTTGATGCATGTTCGATAGACATTCTAACTTGAGAAATGATACGCATATATTGCATATATTGTGGGTCATAAGAAGCATATATTGTGGATCAACAAGAAATAGTTCTTTTATGTTACGCATTTGTACTATACTGAAATAACTTTAAGTTCATTTACAAAACCTGAGATCTTGTATACGACTTGTGAATTTTATGTAATAGATACTCCATTTATTATTTGCCACTGAATTTTAACGATTGATATGGATATTAAGCATGTTTTTTATTTTGATATATATTAAAATAAATAATAAATATTAAATTGCTTAAAGTTAAAAAATTAAAATTGCTGAAATTAGAGAAAAATATATTTATCTGTTTTACATAATGTTATTATTTATTATTCATAGGTTTAAATGTAAATCTAAACGGTCATGGTGAGTAAAAATTAAAAATACGCATTTAAATTACGCATTAATGAATGGATAAATTCTCTGTAATATAATATGTTGAAAATAATGTTATGCTCTTCAATTTTTGCAGGAAACGGTGGACTTCCTAATGTTGGAGGCAGTAAGTACATAACATGCCATTTATCTAATTTTTCAAATATAATTATTTGAAAAGTGGATTATATAATTGCAGTAAAAATTAAATTTATATAAATATTTGATTTTCCAGTAATTTGTCTTAAGATACTCAAAGATACATATTTGACGTCGAAAATGATTAATGAAAAAAATTTATGCATAATTATGGATCAGTTAAGATAACTTAAGAAAAGTCATTTTGACAACTACTTATTTTAAATTTGTTGAAATATTCTGATTTGTATTAGTAATTTGAAAATACAATAATAAGCTCAATTGAGAGAGAATGATTTATAATTTTTCTACATTTTAAAATGCATTTTTAAGTTTTAATTATGACATACATGGCATTATTATTTTCATCATCTATCAGCAAATAGGAGTCAGTTAATCCGTATTGAAAGCCATAAAATTAAAAAAATGTGTTTATCACTGATATTTCTGAAAAATAATTTTCTACATGCAGAGAAATTTCCTTAAAAATCTATTTTTTGAATTGCTATTTTTAAGTTAACAAAGAAGAGCCATTTTTAAAAATCATTAGCTAATTTAATATGTACATTGATGCAGTGAAATAAATATGAAAATTGTATTGTTATTCACTTCTTAACCTTAAAATTCAATTTAGTTATTCATCTGAGCCCATAAAACTAAAATTAAGTAGAAAACATAAGAAAACAACATTATATTTATATTTAAAATAAGAAATATATAATTTTAATATGTGACAAATAAATGTGTTTTCAATTTCTTGTTTTTATATATCTCATCTATTCATTCTATAAATTTCATACTATTTATTTTTATATATAGATCTAAACGTTGGCCTAAATGGAGGAGGTAAATGAAAATATATGTTACGGATTTAAATTTATTGATATGCAAACGTCTAAATTAATATTATATACTTTAATTTTACAGTACGTGTTCCTGGTGTTGGAGGCAGTAAGTAGATAACACGTCATTTAAGAAACTTTTAAACTTATATGTGTTGAGAATTTTACCAACCTAGCTTAAAATAAAATTTTTATTTATACAGTTATTCATAGTTTCATTAATTTGTCCCAGATATATAGACATTTGGACAAAAAATTATTTAGATCCAACATTATGGGTCAACTACAAATAAGCTTCAAATTGTGGGACTATTCAGATAGTAACATTTAGAATATTGATTAATTCATAACTATTAACTACTTATGATAAAATGAATAAGTTTATGAAAAGAAATCACAATAATTTTATATAGTCTACAGGGTAAAAATAGAAAAATATATCTAAGATTTGATTTTAAAATTTAAAAAAAAAAAAAAAAAAAAAAGATGATGGTGAACAATCAAATTTTTCACATTTAAAGTTTCATAGTTAATATCTATTAACATATATATCTTTTTATGTATCGATACATGAATGTTTAAATCAAAATATAAAATGCAGTTAGAAACATAAATGATAAAAGATGAATATTATTAAATAAGCTATTTATTTGTAAGCTTCAAAGCAATCAGATTTTATGTTTTTTAAAGAAACATTAATTAACATAAAAAGAAAAGAAAACATATCATATTTACAATAGAAATATGTGAAATTATAATAAATGAGTATAATAATATATTTTTAATATTTTTTGAAGGCTTAAATGTAGACGTAAATGGAGGAGGTAAATATTATAAAAATATAGACTTTTAAATTTATTGAAAAATAAATTTTGAAATTTATGCTATATATACTATTTTTGCAGTAAATGGAGGCGTAGGAGGTAGCGGTAAGTAAAAAAATCAAAATTTGTGTTCATTTCAAATCAAATCAAAATCATAATTTTATAATTTTTTAAGAAATAATTTCGCCTAAGTTCCTACTTTACAATAAGTTGGTAAGTTATAATCAAATAATATATAAGATATTCTACACAGTAAATTTTCGTTCAGGTTTTCCAATAAAACAAATCTTTTAAAATAAAATTTTCTGTTTAAAAAACTTCTTTTTAAACTATGTCATTAGAAGTAATGTAACACTCAAAATTTCTGTCAAAACTTAAAAATCTAAAGGAAATCTTTCTCTATCTGAACTTATGTTTGCAATGTGCGTTTTTTCGGTTGTTAAGTCTTTTATTTTTAAAGATGAATTTTATGAGAAATATCTCCCTTGTTTTTTAGCGTATTTAATAATAAACGCAATTCCTGAGTAAAAATATTTAAACTCGTGTGTTGTTTTTATTCGTAGTCAAGTATATATTAAGTTTTATTAATGTTAATAATTTTGCTTCATTATTTTTAATTTTTAGCTCACGATATTAGAACTGATGGAAAAGTAACAGGACAAGGTAAATATGAATTTATGTCTCTGCTAGAAACTAACATTATAAATGTCAGACATTAAAATCTAATAAAATATATTTCTTTTAAGCAACTTATAAATAGATAAATGGAATATACCTCACCAAAATAAAGCAATTCTTTCTTGTTTTGTAAAAAATTAGAAATGTGTTAAGTTTTAAATTTTGGGCACCATACAAATAACTGTAAATCATGCAAGGTATATTTAATATAGTTTATAATGTATTTATGACTTATAAATTATTTTAAATAAAAATGAAAACATTCACAATTGGACATATAACAAATACTGTTTAAACGCTGCATCAACTTTTAAAAATTCCAGCTCCATGAATATCGTTTAAATTTAATTAATGTATGGATAAAGATAATTAATTTATCTTCATATTTTAAATCATAAAATTTTATTTCAAATAATGTATAATTCATGCAATATTTTTGTAAAAATTTTAATATTTTATATGTTTGATGCTTCTATGAAATGCATGTTTAGTGCAATTGTAAGAATATTAAATACGTAATACTATAATTTATATTATTCGAATGTGCTTTATACGTTAATTTGTTTAATAATTAAATGAATATTTTAAGAAAGTTAATTTCATTTAAGTTGTTCACAGCATTGTCGCCACGTTACTTATCAATTGTTAGTAGAAAGCTTTAAAAGAAATAAATCAGTTTATATGAAAATTAAGATTTTATAAAAAGCAACTTATTTTTGTGTACTTATTTTTTCATTATATTCAGGGTCCAAAACAAATCTCATTATTAATCTGCTAACATTGCTTTAAAGAAATTTTTAAACTCAATAAACTTGAAAGTATTTTTCAAAAATCAAATATTTTGTTATAAAAGTCAAATATTTTGTTTTTATTTTTGTATTTATTTTATTTTTTTTCAATAACACATAGTGATTTGAGAAGCATGATTATATATTTGGTTTTTTTTATCGTCAAATAGTAAAATCATAATGATCGTTTTGTTTAATATTATATAAAAAATGTGCTAATTCATAAAATATATAAATCTTAAATTTCTTAAAATATTTGTTTGTGCAAACTATTTTTTCTTTTAACTACATAATTTAAAAATTTAACGACATAAATTCAAACTATATCTTATAAAGAAATAACCAAGACTTTTGTATTTAACTGGCATATGTGAAATTTGTAGGAATGTTCCACACAATTTTTGAAAATTTTCCATTTTCTAAAGTTTCATTTCTGTGAAAATCAATTTTTTTTTATTTGCATTATACTTCTTACTCACTGTGTCTTTTATTTAAATTATTTTCCTTTACTTACAGCTAACTGCAAGAGTAAGTATAAGACATACGTTTCTTTCTATACATAAAAATCTGTTCAAATAAATTAGACTTTACATTATTAAATGAAAACTAATGAATTTTTATGTAATTCTTTACAGAGGGTCTTATAAATGGTAAGCTAAATTATATAAAATTTAACTTTTTACACTATTCATAGGAATTAGTTTTAATATTTTATTTATTTTTATAACAATGACCTGAAATTTTATAGAGAAAAATGATTTTCAATATTATTTAAAATTACATTCTTATTTTTTACTTAATAACTTTAAAAATACTGATATAAATATGAATGCATTTACAAATGTATTTATATACATTTATAAACTTTATTTTAAATTTTAGGAGCTGCAAGTATTGGTATGTTTTGTTACATACTTTCATAAAATAAGTTTAATTAAATTATCAATTGAATATTCTTGAAATTCAATTTGCTTGCAAAATTTAGTTAGAATAAATAAATATTAAATGTTTAATTGAAAGCTATGAAAAAAAAGAGTTTTTTGTAATATATTTTTATAATTATTTAAGTAAATGCAAAAAATTTGAATATAATTATATTCAAAGTTTAATTACCCTAAATATTAATCAGTTTTATGAATGAAATAGCTCTAATTTAGACGGTATTTAAATAGAAATCAAAGTAAAATTAAGAAAAATTGTTGAATTTAGAAACCTATTTGATCCAAATAGATTTTCAAAGGACGATAAATTTATCTCATGCATGAAAAGATTTGTCTGTTCATTTCCAATATCTTTGTTTATAAAACACATACTTGGCAAGTTTAATGTGATGTTAATTTGTTGATTTTATAGGAAAAAATCCTAAAGAAAACGAACGATGGCATTATAATATTTAATTTTTAACTATTCTTCATTTTAATAATAAAGTATTAGCAAACTTTAATTATAATGAAGACTAGAAATATGAATAAAAGTTTACCTGTATTTTATAATTGATATTTTTATTTATTTCTATAGTCTATATTATGCAAATTATCAAAAAACCAGAAATTTAATATTTAAAAGCCGGAAAAAGAAAAATACAAATTTCCCATCAATATTTTTATTTGTAATCAAGTAATAAAATTAGACAACTTACAATCCTAGAAACATTTAATATTGTTCAGAATAGTTTTTATCTAAAAAAGTTTAAAAAATATATGAATGAATCATTGTTTACTTGCCACATTTATTAATATTATTATCTTCAAATTTTTATTTTAGCACATAATGTTCTTAATGGTAAGTTCACCATTTTTGGCTCTGAAATAAAAAGAAATTTACCTAGAATAAGGAAATATAAATTAATTTTTAATATTTAAAAAAACATTTTTTCATGTTTATTTATATATTTAATGCTATTTTAAATTTCTAAATAGCTTAATATTATGTCAGCAATATAAATTTTATTAAATGACAATAGTTGATTTCATGACTTTTTTAAATGTAATTACAAAAACAATTATCACATTGAACTGAAGTAATATGAACTTATTTGAAATAGATGTTAATTTTTTAGTCTTGTATAAAAGTGATATACATTTATATATTTATTATTTTTTTATAGGAGCTGCTCATGGGTGTAAGTTTAACTCTAATGTTATGTAATTAACAAAAATCAGAAGTAACCATTACCTTATACTCTATATTAAATCATTATAAATGCATGCAAATTTTTGATTTTTTGCTAATGAGTTTTGAAGCCAAATATTAAAATTTCGGGACAGGGATATAAAAATTATAATATACTAGTCTCTTATATTAAAAGCCAAAAATATACAGAGGTTAATCCTTTTGCCATTCAGGTTTTGTGAAAAAATAAAAATTCTAATATATTAAGTCCTTTGAGTCTGCTTAAAAACTTAAAATATACTGAGGTTAATCGTATGCCAATTATAAGTTGTGTAAAAAATATTATTATTTAAATAAAATTTAACAAACTATTACATAAATAACTTAATGCTAAATGCATTTTGAATTATATTTATAATGGAAACTTTTGTACAATATAAATCTCACTTCATTAAAATGACTTTCAAAGAAGATATATTAAAGATAAACATAAATACATACGAATATTTTATAATATTATTTTCATAATATTTTAAAATATATAATAATATTTTACAATATTATTGTCATGAATGTTTAATAAAAAATAAAATACAACTATAATATATTAAAAATATATTAATTGTCTTATTTTCGAAATTTTTCGAAATTTTAATTTATATTGGGATTTAGGTTTTTTTTTAGGTTGTTCATAACTTTCTGAAATAAATTTTATATCTTTTTGAAATAAGGTTAATAAATTACTTAACTTTCTTATCACTTCATGATTTGAAAACTGAATTCTATATAAAATTATTCCTTGAACTTGCTATAAGGTATTATAGAAACAACAATCGAAACAGTATTGTTACATTGTTTAGAATATTTTTTGTATTATTTTAAATGTTTTTTTTCTCTTTCTCTATTCTCAGTGCAAGGCATTGTCGGCAGTAAGTAACGCATAATGCTATTTTTCTCATATATTTTTATCTAACAGTTAATTTCTTATAAAAACATTAAACATTTAATCTTGAGCTAATAACCTTACGTGTTGCTAATAAAATACCCTTTTTTTCGTCTATTCTTTTTATATATAAGTATATTATTCTATCAAAATTTATATTTAAAAATATTTAGAATAATATAATCAAATAAAAATAAACTGTATAAGCATATTCAAATATCAATTATTTAATGATATATATTATTTAATCACTTAAATACATTTTAATACAAAAAATAGATAATAATTTTTTACCCACTATTTTTGTAATGTTTTATAATTTATATTTGCAATTAATATTAATGATTAAAAGTTTTAAATGCTTGAGATTTTATTTTTTTCAGTCAATTCAATAAATGCTTCAAGAATTTTGCTTTAATTTTTACCTATGATCTTTTATATTTTGTACTAGAAAAATGTTTTAATAATACAAATATAAGTATTTAATAGAACATTAATAATAAAATCTCCTTAATTATAGTACTAAAATTATTTATACATGGAATTAATTTCTAAATAATTTATTTTTTTAAAAAAAATTTTTTTCTGTATTTTTACAGCACTTACGAATAATGGACGTGAGTATATTGCATTTAATTATGTTTATTGCATTTCTATTTCATCCTCAAAGTATTTATTACAATTACATTTGTATTCCTTTTTAGTTTATTTATGAATTCAGAGTGTTAAATAAATTTTTTGTATGAAAATTTTAATATTAATAATGCATTGCGAAAATATTTATAAAAATATTTAAATTGGAAATTAAATTAATTATACACTATATGTTTATTGGTATTAATTTTTCAATCATTATGAATGTGAGTTAATAATTAGTTTTAATTATTCAAAAGTAATATGTAGATATTTTTTGACAGACATATATTTAAACATTCTTTTAATTAAATTGTTTGTTATCAAACGTTTTGAATTTAGCTTTGAAGACAATTTAACTTAAGATTGTATTTACTTAATTATAGCGTATTTTAGATAAATTCTGAGTATAAAAATAAAATATTTGCTCTTATATTTTTTTTATAAAACGTTTATCATTTTTTTTATAAAAAAGACTATTTTGTAGGTTTGTTTGGACCAATTGGTAAGAAGCATATTATTAAATCTTAAATTGAAAATCTTAACTTAGAAAAATTACTCAAAATCTTCAGGAATTTAATCAGAATGCGAAATTTTTTTCTCCGTGTTTGCCTACTCAAATTTATTTTTTGAAGTTCGATAATAGAAAAGAAGGTAATAATTTTTCTCATATTAGACTATGTTATTATTAATAATTAATTATATTTCAATCAAAAAAGAATGTTGCAGTAAAATAATTCTAAACTTTAGTTTCTTAATAGAAACGTCTAATGATTTTTTTTTTAATTTTCATGATAAATTTCTTGTATTCGTTCACTTTCAAAAAGATAAAAATTTAACTGTTTTCCTAATAAAGTATATTTAAAAAAAATAAAGTAATAAAAAGTATAACATTAAAAAAAATAAAAAAATTTCTATATGTGTGGTAAGTTGCTATTGGTTCGGATGGTTTATCAAGACTTGCTATCACATAAGAAGTTGGTGATTTTTGGGTAAGAACTAAGTATGATCCATCACGTTTTGGCATGAACTTAGAAATTTTCTTGTTTTTCGCACTACTTATGGGGTGTAAAGTAACCCACATCTTGTCTCCAGGTGAATAATAAACTTGACGTCGATGTTTGTCATATTGTTTCTTTCGTTGATCTTGTTTTAGTTCTATTCTTTCTTGTATATCTTTTGTAATGGTGGCAAATCTCTTCAGATAGGGTGTAATTTCTGCCACGAAATTATCGTTTTCAACAACAGCTTTGAAATTTTGTACGACATCGTCGACAGTTCGTAGTTCTCTTCCATATTGTAGGTAGGCAGGTGTGTGGCCGGTAGTGTCACAAACTGATGTGTTCATGGCAAAACGAATTACTGGGAGTTTCGAGTGCCAAGTAGCATGATCGTCTCCGACGAGTATTGCAAGTCGAGGTTTTAAGTCTCTGTTTTTACGTTCAACAGGGTTACTTTGTGGTGAATACACTGGTATCAAGTTTTGGCTTATGTTCAAAGTACAGCAAACTTGTTGTAAGACCGCACTAACAAATTGTGGTCCATTGTCACTTATAATTCTTCTTGGTATGCCATGACGCATAAAGACTTCTTCTATGAGAGTTTTGGCACAATGATGAGCAGTGGCCTGAGAAAGAGGGAATAACTCAACCCATTTTGTAGCACAATCTTCAACTATGAAAATCCATTGTTCACCCGTGTCCGTTGGAGGTAACGGTCCAAACAAGTCAATGGCTAAAATTTCAAAACGCTGGGAGTAGACAGGTGTTCTAAGTAAACCAGCTGGCTTTTGGTTTGAAGCCTTAAAACGATTACATTCGGGACAGTTTTTGACGTAATCGGAGATGTATTTTTTCATTCCTGTCCAGTAATATCGTTTTGCAATCCGTTGGAAAGTTCCTTCTTCTCCATAATGTCCAGCCATTGGATCATTATGATGTTTTTGCATCACTAGTTCACGTTCATTTGACGGGATGACCAACTGAGCGTCTTCTGAATCAGAATCAGGAACATAACGGTATAAAATGCCTTGATTCATCAAGAATCCGCGTTCCGTCCAGTTTGCATATTCTTCAGTTCTTTGAGTGGATTCAAAACTGTCAATTATCTTTTTTAAATTTTCATCTTTAAGCTGCGCCTCCCGCATATCTTTACAACTTCTAGTTGGCAAGTCAGCCATAGTGATATTATTAACTTCCAAAGAGGATTGTTGTTTTCCACCTGGGCGTGACAACATGTCTGCAATGACATTTGCTTTACCAGGAATATACTGTACTTTCAGGTTGAAAGACTGAATTTCGAGTGCCCATCGTGCAAGTCGTCCGGTTGGAGACTTGAGGTTTAAGAGCCATTTGAGAGGTTGGTGGTCGGATGCCACGGTTACTTCAGTACCTTCAATGTAGCCACGAAATTTTTTCAATGCCCATACCACAGCTAGAGCTTCTCTCTCCGTCGTGGAGTAGTTGCACTCTGCTGGTGTTAACAATCTACTATAATATTCAATAGGGTGTTCGTTGGGACTTTCGCCTTGGAGTAAGACAGCTCCAAGTGCATAGCTGCTTGAGTCAGTCCGAATGATATATGGTTTGGTACCATCTGCTTGTTTTAGAACAGGAGTTGTTGTAAGGCAGTTTTTGAGAGTCTTAAAAGCATTTTGCTGATCACATCCCCATTCCCACTGAGCCTTCTTCTTTGTGAGGTTACTGAGTGGACGTGATATTTTTGCAAAGTCAGGAATGTATTTTCGAAACCATGAACATGTTTGAAGAAATGACTGTATTTCCTTAACGTTTTTAGGAGGTGGAATTTCTAATATAGAGGCCACTTTTTCTGAATCAACTTCTATTCCTTTTTGTGTTATCCAAAATCCTAGATATTTAATTCGAGGAGAAGCAAAATGGCATTTTTCTCTGTTTGCCCGCAATTTGAAGAGACAAAGTCTTTTAAAAATTGCTTCAAGATCTTCGACGTGTTTTTCAAAAGTTTCCGATAAGACAATGACATCATCTAGATAAGGTAATGCTAGAATGTCTTCGAGACCATTGCAGAAACGATTCATTAGTCTTTGAAATGTAGCAGGCGCGTTCCGCAATCCAAAGGGCATCCTCAAGAAACGGTACGTTCCAAAGGGACATACAAATGCTGTTTTATCTTGATCTTCAGGAGAAACTTTTACTTGGTGGTATCCTGCTCGAAGATCAATTTTTGACATGTAAGGAGTTGGTTTGGCATCGTGCAACACGTCATCCATTCGAGGAAGAGGATAGGTATCTGGCACGGTGATTTCGTTCAATTTTCTGTAATCAATGCAAAGGCGAACTGATCCATTTGGTTTTGGTACCAAAACTACTGGAGAAGCATAGGGTGATTCGCATTCCTCGATTATGCCTTCTGACAGAAGCTTGTCAATTTCTTGCTTCAGTATTTCTTTCTTAGATGGGTTCATTCTATAAGGTGGAACAGCTATTGGGAGATGATCTATAGTTTTTATGTGGTGTTCAATAAATGTCGTTGGCTCTCCCCCTGGTTGAAAACATCTCTCATATTTTTCTAAGATTAAGTTGAGTTCTTTCTGTTCTTGGAGAGAAAGGTGAGCGCCTTCATTTTCACGAAGATGACAAGGATGTGGTTCCTCGTTTACTGCCAAGAGAGCATTGATGTTAGGGGGTGCTTCGACAAAACTGTATTTTCTGTGAGGAGTTTCAGTGAAATACCAATTTTTCTTTCGAAGATCTAGAACGATCCCTGCAGCTATCAAAAAATCCATGCCGAGTAGTGTGCGATTTCCTTTAGCATGTTTTAAAACAATTAGTTCGGTGGAAATAACTTTTCCTTGGACGTTTATGTCGGCAATAGTTGTTAATATCGCTGTCTTTCGAATAAGACCATCAGCTAGAGTCATTTCTATGTTCTTTTCTTCAAATTTCAATCCATGTTTTCGAAGTAACTGATACATCTTTTCACCAGCAACAGTATGTGTAGCACCAGAGTCAGCACACACTGCTACTTTTGTTTCACAAATGGTAACTTCAATTATGCTAATAGGGGTATTTTCTTTTGAGAAACTGTAGAATTTTGCCTGATTAATGTTGGACGAAATGTTCTCGTCTTTTTGTTGAATTGGGTTGCATATGCGACATTTGGATTTAATAATTCCAGGAGCTCCACAGCCATAACAAGAAATGGGATTTCTCTCTTCACTTTTTTCATTGAAATTTCTTCCGTGTGTTCTGTCATTGAAAGTGGGGTTCCACCTACTTTTACTGAGAACCCCGGTCTCCCGCCTACTTTGACTTGGGAAACCTGACAGAAATTGTTCGTTTCTGGGATTAGAATTCCTTGGATTGTTCTGTCTCCATTGAGTTGATTTTATTTCTTTTTGTTTCATATCAAAGTTTTTATTTTCGTGTTTACTTCGCATGCTTCTAGCATCTTCATACGAATCTAATTGGTCAGCAAGTTGAAGAGGATTGTTCCATTCACACCATTGATCTAAAAAATGATCTTTGTAATCAGGGGGAGCTTTCTTTTTAATTTGATCCGCCAAAATCAAATCTTTTAACTCTTGGAAAGTAGTCACTTTCGATTCTTTGAGCCACCCATCAAAATAGCTTTGCAAGTCGAAGTAAAAGTGCTGTCTTGGTTTTTCCGGTGTTGGGCAAACTTTTGTCGGAATTTCTCTGCACTCAATTTAAAGCGATTTAAGAGGATGTGTTTGACTGTCTCATAACTCTGAGGCCCTTCCATAGATTCTTTTGCGATTAGGTTTGCAATGTCGGTTGGCAGGAGGCCAACTAGGTAAAACACCCATTTTGAAAGAGGAACTTTCAAAAATGTTAACTGCTTTTCGAACAAGTCCAGAAATAAACTCATATCGGTTGTTTTGGAATCAAAATTTGGAATCAATTTGTGTATTTCCAATTTAGGCATTTCTGAATCTGCAGAAGCGGACACCTCTCCAGAGTTTTTATTATTAGATGAACTGGCTTGAAGTTTCAATTTTTCTAACTCAAATAGCCTTTCGTTCTCTCTTTCAGAACGCAGCTCCAGTTTTTTTCTGTCATTGATGATGCGGTTTAAACACTCTTTTGTAAATTCGGAGTCATAAGCGGGACTTTTAATTATTGCATCCTTAATTTCAAGGACCTTAAAATTTTCCTCTATCTCTACGTTTAAAGTTTCAGCAAGTTCTATTAAGTCTTGTTTTTTTACCTCTGGCTAAAAAAGCCATTTTTAAGAGCAATTTTTTTTTTTTTTTTTTTTTTAAATGATCTCGTAAAAGTAAGGTTACACTTTTTTTATATATATATATATATATATATGTTAGAGAGTTATAATTCTAAGAACAACCAAATTTAAAAATTGATAAAAAATATATGAAATAGAAACCATAACAAATATTTTAGAATGTTCACCATGAACTTCTTATAAACTTAATTACAAACTTATTTTCTATTAACCTATCTCTTAATTGCCCTTTAATTACTATTATATATGACACAAAACTCATACACATAAATTTAAAAAAAATGTTTATATTTCACTTTTGTTTTTCACTTACTAAAATATGAAATAAAAGATTTATTTTAAGAAAATAACCTTCAATAACATGTGAACACAAAACAAAAGTGCTAATAGTTTAAATTGTTAAACAAAACTTAAACATTTTCATGGACTAATGTAAGCAATCTATATTTACACTACATAAATTCAAGACATATAAGTACCAATTTCGAAAAAATTCTTGACAACATTACTTAAAATACACTTGAAATAAACAAATCAATTCGTAATAGTTATACTAATTCCATGAATTACTTTTAATTTCAAATACAACTTTTTTTTTATCACATAAAATTAAATCAATAAATATCTATTATGCACTTTAAACTGGCATTTTATTATCAATACAATATATCAAGATTAATATTCAACCTCATAAATATTATAAATATTCATAAACTAAAACAAAAGTGGTTTCGTTAAAGCTCAATGATTTTCCTTTTTCATATAAACATTCTTGAAAAAGGCATTAAATATTAAACAAAAAAAATACTTTTCAATCTATCACTAGTATGAGTCATACAAAGAATCGAAGAAAGCAAAACGTAAGAAGTATCTTTTTTCTCAAGGACACTCGCTTCCCTAAGCAATTTCTCTGGTTGAGAAAAATATTTTATTTTGCTTAACAATAAAAATATTCTTAATCGTAAATACTCAAAAGTGCGAGATAAAAATTTCATACAATTATATTTTAACTCGAACAAGAATAAAATTATTCTTCAACATTAATAAGGATTTCAAATAAGATCTATTAATAAGTTCGTGCATATAGTACTGCTATTCAAATGCTAATTTATTTTACTTTATGTAAAGGTAAATTTATCTCAGGTTGAGAAAAATCATTTAAACAATAGTTTTGCTTTTGAAATTATGAATTTTCATCAATGTTTTCAAAATTAAGAAAAATACTTTATTTTTAACAAATATAATTTCCTTTTCACAAAATTTTGTATAAAATAAATTCTACTTACAGGTAGTCGAAACGTACGGCACGTCAGAAAATGGTAGCAATTTATCCAGGTTGGATTAATAGTAATACCTACCGTGTCGAATATTATTCCATTTTATCTCCAGGGTGAGAACATGATTATAATCAATTTGTACCTGAAAAAGAAATTACCGAGCAAAAGCCAAGTTCCGATTCCGAAATTAAAACCCGTTGGGCGCCAGTTTGTGGCCCTTGATTTAAGGAACCAATGGGGTGAGGGTAATGAAATACATCCACCAGAGTTATATTTAAGAATTTTATTAAAAAAACATTAAACAAAACAAAACAAGTGGACATAAATTTAATCTCAGGTTAGGAGCACACGTTTTAGCGTGTGTACAGATCCGGACCTTGGCTTCTACTACTAAAGTTTCACTTTCTTGCCACTTGGTGGCGTGGTAGTGTCACTGTTGTTGAAGTAAAGTTGTACAAGAGCGGTTACAATATTATATTTTTCATTTTTAGCATTCTTTAATAGATTTTTCCAATATTTATGGTTTAATACATTTCCACCTTCTCTGATATTTTAATTTTGTTCTTAAAATTAATTTTAAGCATATTTTTTAACTAGAAATTGTTACTTTTATGAAATATTCAACAATATGATTAAAAAAACTGACGTTATATAATGTAATTAGAATATGATTTTTATGTATCTTCTTAAAGTCAATTGATAAAAAGTGATAAAAAAACTAATTTAGTTAAAAAAAAAGAAGCGAAATTTGAAGTTGGCAAGTCAGAGTCCACTTAAACTGTTAAATTAGTGAATGAAATTCTGATTCTTTAAAGAGAAAACAACTGTAATCGCATAGATTACAGCTGAAACAAGTACAAAGAGTGATTAACATGATGAATTGCGAAAGATAGCCGATGACCATCAAAATGCCAAAAATTTATAAACAACAGGAGTTCAATGCTTACGAATGTCTCGTATGTTGTTCTCAAGACAAGTCTAACAATTTCAGACATAACGTACTATTGCTAGAAGTACTGAGGATGATTACTTAAGAATCGCACGCCATAGAGATATGATGGTTGAGCAGTTTTTTAAGACCTCGT
>JAPDSC010135365.1:0-10217 GCA_026290005.1 Latrodectus geometricus | reverse complement strand
GCTCCAAAATTATCCATTAAAGCGGAGAATGTGGTCCTGTTCACTAGTAAACGCCCAGAAACGAAATCAGAAAAACAACTTAAAAATAACGTAAAAATCATGTACTTGTGAAAGAGACAAAATAGCAAGAGCTAAAATAAATGTTATATTTGACAGATAAAAGACAAAAAGAAAAGAATGAAGGAATTTTAGTTTTTTGAAAGCGTAAATTTTTTTAGGAATTAAGAATTATTCAATCATTGAATGTATTTTCTATAATTATGATCATTTGCTTATATTTATCATTAAACGTCGAGTATATAAATTTTTCTCAATATTTTAAGTCAGCAATATTTATTTATGCAGAAATATATACTTCTAACACAAGCAGAATTGTAGAATTAATATCTTTAATAATACAAATTTAAAAAAACTTAAATGCTTTGTACCATTTTCATTTTGCTAGGCAGTAGAATGGGGAAATTTACGAAACGTAAAAGTCAAACAGTAAAATCTATTTTTTCAAATAAGGAAAAAAATAAGTCACAAGGTTTTATGGATTTTCCTATCGTGACCTATTACAATTATTAACAAACATGTAAAGTATATTAAATTCTTAAATTCATTGCATATATATTTTTACAAACTAGTTAATAAAATTCTCAGAACTAAAAGGTTTTTCATTTTTATGAAATATTTTGAAATATGTAAATGAATATTTACGTGTATGATTTGGTGAACAAGAAAATTCTAAGACAAGTTTAAATTAATAGACAAAATACATAATTATTTTTAATTTTCTTTTAATAGTTACATCAGAACATTACATTTTATAATCATAAACAGTTTATATTTTCTCTATTTAAAACTACCAAAATGAGAGATGCATTTTCCGTAATAAAAATTTCTGCAACATAATGTTGCCATCAGTTCAATAGTTCGCAAGCTCAATTCTTAGCTCAAGCGTGGATATGTAATAATTCCACGAGCACACTTTAAACTGTAGGTTCAAGTCAAATTTGCTTTAGTAGGTAATAAGAGAATGTGTAGAACGAAAAATAAAAAAATCAGCCAACTATAAACAGGCTTTTTTTAATAATTATTAAATATATATATTTTTAACAGTTTTAACTTTAAATTTTAGAATAACAGCAGGAAAATCAAAAGTTAATTTTTTGTGATTGACGAAATTTTAGTGTTGTAGCAATGAAAAATTGTCATTTTATTTTAACAAAAAAATAGTTTTTCAATTAAAATTGGAATTGATAAAAATATAGTCAGATTCATTAATTCATACGACAAAAAAATAATTTTATTGGCTTTTATTACTATAAAATAAATTTTCAATATTTCATTTTTATTAGTTACACATCGGAAAAACAAAACAAAAAAATATGTCGTTAGAATTGCTACACAGTACATATAACAGAATCCAAAGGAGGTTCGCGCTCAATGCGTATATTTGATTTTGATATTACAATGTTAAAATATAGTAATTTCTAACTTTTAACACAAACATTTTAAAGAAAAAGAATTTAAAAATCTCTCTAAATGAAGAAATAAAACTATCTTTACATCTTTTGCAAAACAAATTGCATCCTACGTAACAGTATTCAGGCAATTATGAAATAAAAATCATATATATCAATATATATGTATATATTTAGATTTAATAACATTATATTCCAAAAGTGATGATCTTCAATCCAATATTGAAATTGCGAAGTTTTTAAATTATGTTCACACTCAATGAATGTTTTTGATTTTGGTATTACAATTAATATTTGAATATGTAGTAGTTTTTAACTTTTAATACATACATTTGAAATAAAATGAATTTAAAAATCATTTTAAATAAGGTAAAAATAATTTTATCTAAATCTATTTAAAAAGCTTTAATTATTATGCTTTGGGAGCAATCGCTTACACTGTTCCTGTATGCATTGCTTGTGCGTAAATTTTAATTCATTAACTCTTATGGTATTTTGGTCAACTTTTTCATTAGTAACAAAATTTCTACAAGATACTTGTAGTGCGTCAATTTTAGTTAACAGAATTCTTCATAATACAAATACGCTTTAAAGTCAATTTTCATCAATTTGACGCTTCTATTTTGTTAGTCTGCTGCTGCTTTGACATTTTTTACAATTACGAATAACAAAATATTTTAACGCTCAATATGAACCTTGCATAATTCTACTAGAAATAATTCAATATTTATATGTCAAGTTAATATATAATTTAATCATTTATTTTCAAAAAGTGATAGTAAATTTTTTACGTGATAGAAAAATTACTACGTTACTTTCATATTTATAGTGAAGCAAAATAAGATTCAAATAACAAAAGTAAAAATTATGATAATTATTCATCATGTAAAAAATTAATATTTTATCAAGTTGTGAAAATAAAAATTAACAAGATGAAATATGAATTTAAAAAAAAAAATTTGGAACTTAACTACCCTATTAATACAAAATAATAATTCATATTGATTGACACATGACTGAATTAATATATTGATCTTATTAGCAACAAATTTCTTTTTTCCGTTTTCACTTATATTTTACAAGAAATATTTTCTATACAATATTATGAATAGATATAATAAATTAATTTATATTAAACATTACGTAATCCATAAAATACAACGTGTCTTTGTTTACTAAAAATCAATTGGTTGGGCAGGTTCAGAGTTACGCCCAGCATTCAGCGCCAGAACACGTGGTTCATCCAGTGGAAAATTTTTCTTACCTTACGCATGTCCGCCAGACGTCTGTACACATCTCGGTGGCACAGCAAATTGGTTTTGAAGTGGATATACTGAGGTGAAATGTCGGACATTTCCTGCGATACAGTACAAATTCGATTTCCTTGAGTACGTCGTTTCTTCAGAAAAGACAACTGTTTACATAAAGAAAAATTCCAGGCGGAAAAACCGTAATAAAAACATGCCAGACAAAGTGATACGAATACGTTTTCTACGATTCAGCTTTATTAATGACCATTGCAGGGTTGCTATACGGGGAAAGTTACTTTCGCACGCCAAGTTGTGTGCCAAGCTGGGAAAGGTCACTTTTTTATTTTCTTGTTTTACTTCTTTTTGCCGTACTCCCGTCTTTTTGAAGAAATAGCGAAAACAGCTCAATGATTTCATTATTTTAATTTACTTTTTTATTTTTATGCAAATTAATGAAAATTATTAATATAAGATTATTAAAATAACAGATGATTAATTTATCTAAACTAATCTTAACTGCAATTACTACAAATCAGAACTTATTTAATCACAATATAATAATTTTCCTTAAAACTATATTATTGAAATATTACAGTTAGGGAGTTCTTCGTTAAAGTTGCTTAACATTATATTAACTCTCATTTATTATTGCTTGTCATTTATTATGAAGATGTTTGCCATATTAATAAAGGAATAAATGTAGTATAAAAGCATAATATAAGCTTTGATATCGTGAACAGTCTAATTCTTGAAGACTTGCAAAGCATTTGAATAACTGTTTGTTTTGCCTACCAGAAGGAATTTTATAAATAATAGTTTTTTATTCATGTATTACAAAAAATAAAACTTTTTTATATTAATTAAAAATTAAAAGATTATTCAAATAAAATTATCACTTTTTTCAAAATCACAATTCGATTTACCTGCCTTTGAACAAGTGGGGATAGCGCTGCTTTTCTGTTTCCTACATGCACATCTGTGGGAATGGTTGATGGGGAATTTTCTCTTTCAGATAAGTGAATATGGCTCAATATCTGGGAAGTTTTCTCTCTTAACAAATGCATTTAGATTATTGATGTTATCTACGCAATGTTAGTAAAAATTCATAAAGGCCTCTTTAACTAAGATAATCATAAAAATCTAATAGGAAATAAGACAGCTCGTAAACTAAATTATATTCGATGATATATTTAATAGTTTTATATATACAACTTTATAATAAATAAAAAAAGTTAGATAATTGCTTATACAACTTTTAAAATTGAAAAATCTAGGTATTCGGAGTTATTACTTTTAAATTTTTTTTCCCATCTTTTATATAAATTAGAAAATTCAACAGTTAAACAAACGATAATAGATACACAACAATTACACAGCCCTAAATCTTAGTAAGATAAAATATTTCTTTTTTTAAAAAAAAAAAAAAAAAAAAAAAAAAAAAAAAAACTTTAAGCATTATAAGTTTTACCAATCTTAGAAACGTTGTTAGTTTGTATTAATTTGATTTGAAATCTGGGAATCTAGTAAGATGGTCTAGAATTTTATCCAATTAAAAAATGCTAATAAGACTCATTCATATTAATTGACACCAGTCGCTCTATGCATCTAATAGAAGTTTGAAGTTATTTCTAATAGACAATTCTAATAGAAGTTTGAAGTTAAAAGAAAACCTGGTCTAGTATTGATCATTTCTTTTCATCATGGTTCAGAATTACAATAGTAACGTCAATACTACAATAGTAACGTCAATACATATGTGATCATTTTGATATTAATTCATTGTGTAACTTTGATGAAATGAACTATTAATACACTTCGTGTTTATATATTTAACTTTATACATATCGAGTAATGATACGCAAGTATTTCTGCACTGTTATTACATTAAAAAGATACCATGAATTATATTAAAGAGAGTCATATAATTTCATATTATACGTGCTTATGTCTCAAGACAGTTGTACGATAATGGAAATCTAGTGTCACATCTAAAAAGAATAAACTCAACTACTAGAAACAGGGGTGAACATATATATTAAGTTCAATTTTAACGTGCACACACACAATTAGTATATATATTTTAGGTTGGGGAAAAAGAAATCCATTATTTTCACGTGAACTTTTTGTAACTTCTTTCAGATTCGCTTTGTAAAATAGTTTAAAACAGTTTTCATGTAGATTTTTAGGTCTTGCGCGAAGCTACGACTGCTGACATGCTGTCAAGTTTGATAATTTTTGATATTTTATAGACATTCTCGACGATGTTGTATCCATGCGAGGTGCATCTTTAGCATCCAAATACCCAAACGGAATCGACGAAACCAAAATTGTGCGTAACTGGTTGTTACAGTCATATATAGGAGGATAAACACCTTTCACAATTTTAGCCACCTGGTTAGCATTTTCACCATTATAAAAGAAAAATTAAAATGTATCGAATTTTCTGTTTGTTGTCTTCTATTTTTAAAACCTTGTACTCATAACTAAATTAATCAAACAAAAAACCGCAAGAGAATATTTTAGTGTTAAATGTCACCTTTCCAATGAGCATAATATTTGAAATTGTTTGATAGATACCTCACGAGATAGCGATCACTACAGACGTCTACCGAAAAAATAATGGATAACTTTTTCCCCAAACTAATATATATATTGATTTAACTTAGAAATGCATAATTAAGCGGTATTTCAAATAAGTATTAAAATTTAAGTTTACATAGTTGATTGTTTTGCATGTCTGTGGTCATTTTTTTGCATAACAGAGATAATTATTCTGAGATATAGATTAAAATAAATCCTTAATTATTATAAACTTTCAACTGATGGAGTATATCGAACTTACAGATTGTTGAATTGAAAACCACAGAGTTCATCGCTCATTCACTTGCTAAGTTGTACGTAATTAAAATCCCAAAAAACGAAATTGTAATTAAATTTTACCATTTTTATTTTTATAGTGTCATTTTGTTAACTCTATTTCCTGTTTTGTTGCAAACTAAAGTTTACGTGAAAATTTAATACAAAATTGTATAATATGATCCAAATAACAACCTAACACTAAATATTCATAAATATAATATTTAAAGTGTATTGATTTTATTTTATTGTGTGTAGTAGCAATCAAAAAAATCATTTTTAAATAGTTCATTTTATACACACAATTTTATATTTTTGGATGATTTTTCTAATTTGTATATAATATATCTACATAAATTTTCAGTTTGTACCATCAAGCTCTCAAAATTTCTTTTCCATTAATTAAAAAAATCTTTCATCATTTTGAAAAGTTATTTTTCACTTTTAATACTTTTAACAAAATAAATTCAAATTTTATTATATACACTGCTGACCATCCAAATTGTAACACCAAGAAAGAAAAAGATATCACAAAATTTATTTTGTAGATAACATGTTGACCAAGTATTATATGATTAAATTCATAGACTTTTGTGAAGTGTGGTTCTTGCCAAAATTAATAGCAAAAGAAGCCGCCATTGTTGGAGATCACCGCTGCCACTCGCCTATCCAAAGAGACTGGACGTGTTCTTGTTCCAAGTAACTTTCACACATTGCAAAGTTCTTGGTCACATATGTCACCATCACAGAACTTGAATACATTGGTGGCTTGATATGTATTAAGATTTTGTTTCCTAATATTTCTCATGTCACAGAATTTACATGGTTAAGGAGCCGTTTTTGTGATTGGAAAATAGCTGGTTTGAACATAACTAATACAATTGTGCTAATATGGCTTATGTTGTTTAATTAGCCATTGATTAATTTCTTTTCAATGTAACACGTAGCGCAAAAGTTCGGAGAGAAAGTCCCCATTTCAGATGTAGTCCTTGTCATTAGAGTTCAGCTCAGAATAACAACCTCCAATGAGATTTACGGTAAGTTCACTATAGTTATGCGTCGGGATGTGAAACGAATAAGCGACAGCAAATACTCAAAAACTCCAATTGACATAATTTTTTCTTTATGAATTATGATGTATTTATTTCAATCGTAATCGCATTGCATTGGATTACCATGAGTGTTAATAACCCCAAAGAGGTATCTACTAATAAATCTCTATCTCACTTTAAGAGTTACGTAAATACACTAAACAAAAAATACTCTGTAATGGAATTAAAACATCTTTAATATTTTTTCATATTTGCTTCAAAATAATATCCAAATACTGTAAGTATATAAGCCATATTGGATTGCATGAAATATAAACAAATTTACATGTCTTTAAATTTTAATAAATATTATAATTGCTAATTTAGTGTATAAATAATTCATGTACAATAAAAATATAGCTTGAAAAAATATTAATATTAAATAGAAAGTAAGTTTATAAAAAAAGTAGCTGTTTTACAAATTAATATACTGCCCAGCTGGCAGTCAAGTGGATTGTGCTCTTGCCTTCCATTCAACAGCTTGTGGGTCGAATCCTATCTTTGGTTTGGATGTTTATATTGGTTCGAAATCCGCTTAATCCGTAAGTCCCAGTGGAATTCATATGCAAAAAAATGTGCGTTGAACAAGAAAAAAAAAGTAACCTAGCCAGTATATTTTAAAGATAAATATAACATTGACTTGTACTTGTTAAGAGAAACGGAAGTGAGAACTAAAATTGGATCTTTTTTCATTAATGTATCTATTTTGATCTGTAACAAGTGAATATAAGTAAATATTTTGATTCCTAGAGCGAAAATTCAATTTCAATTTTTTACTACGAAAAAAGTAAAATATATGTGTTTGTCTTCATACATTTTTTTAAAAAAATATTGAAATATTTTTACTTTTGCCTAGCTTTGGTCAACGAATGATTATTATAAATACATCAGAAATGTTTTTTTTTATTTTTTCGAAATTATAAGCTGCAATTTACTATACCACATTCTTTTATAAAGATATGCCCTTAGTATTTGCCAATAGCGATAATGGTATAAAGAAGAAATGTTTTTACTACCCATTTCTCAATCCATTAGAAGCTGATGATATTTAAGGATGGAAAAAAAGTACTATTTGTTATTTGACATATTAACTCAATTTTAAAATAATCACCGAAAATGCTACTTTAAATTCTATGTTGCAAAATCCTTTTCCATTATGTCTTTGGTATGAAAAATTCCACGTCGTTTAATTAAAGCTTATGAATATTTTAGAAGAAGTACCTTAATTTGATGTTTATGTTCATAATTTGGAAGCATTAACAACATGATAGAACAAGAACCTATGAGCGATTTTATTTAAATTGAAACTACACTTTCATAAGTTTGGGAAATTATTCATCTTCAGAAAGTTTTGAAGTTTCTCGTATTATATTTCAAATAAAGCTAAAATTTAAGGCTAGATTTTGTGGCCGTATACTTGATAATAAATTAGTACATAATGTATTTTCTAAATTACTTTAATTTCTCACACTCTTTGTTTAAGGATTTCTTGTTAGCACGCATTCTTTATGACCTAATTTATGACCTCCAAAGACATAATGGATTCAAAGTCTGCCTAATTACTTCCAATGATAAGAATAATTAATAAATTTTTATAAAATTAAAAAACAATTCAAACAATCAGAAATAAGTGATTCTAATATTCAAGCTGGATTAGAAAAGAAAATATTAACTTTTTAATTTATATAAAGATTTTTATAAGCTTGTAGAATATCATTAAAAAATAAACTTAATGCTTATATTGACATCTATTTATCTCGTATAAGTAACTATGATTTCTTTTTTTTTTTTTTCAAATTATTCAAAATTTTTGAAAAACTTTCAAAATATAGATTAGAGTTTTGGGATTACTTTCTTTAAAGTAAATAATAGCGATAGCTAATTTAACACGAAAAGAGAATGAATTATTTAAAGTATTCAATGTTATGTTTATCATCTTACGCGAGATCATTTAATTTCGTGACAAAGCATATCGGAAGAAGAGACACACTCTATAGAAGAGATATAAAATTAGACGCCAAATGCATTTTACCTTGCTTATATTCACATATCGGATATCGTACTTGTGTTTGCAAAATAATTTTCAAAACAAAACGCATTGCTATTGAAATTTTAAACTTGTATATTAAATTGCTACATAATTCAAAGAATAAACTTATGAATTTGGAACTCGTTTAAATTAAATATAATACAATTTCTCATTTTCCCTAAATGTTAGTTTTTTTTAAATGGCTTAAAACTAAATGTAATGATGTCACTCTTTTCCTAAATTTCTCATTATGCATCATTCTTTTCTCGAGATCAAGTTGTTATTTTTTAAATACTAATACTTTAACTAATAGAATTAATATAATATGTTTACTTTCTCAATATTTTTAGATTTTAGCAATCTAAATGTCATTTAAAATTATTGGAAAAAATCAGTCAACAATTGTTAAAACTCAAAAATCAGTTCTAAGTTATTGCTTACATTTAAGAATTATTACAGTAAATTTACATGTTATTGAAAATTACTTGATATTGGAATTACTTTTTATTTATTAACAATTACTACTAAAATTTATACTTAAGCTACTGAAATTTCTTATCATTGAAAACTATTTTCATGCATAAAAAAAGTTATATAAATGTGAAATTTCAAAAATTTTACCAACTTTATTTATTAAATTCTTTTATTATTATTCTTTAAATTCTTTAGTATAGTTTAGTGCTTACCATACAGAAGATTTCCGTTTCCATCAAAGGATGCATCTCAACTTTATTATTAATTTATATTATTAACTTTATTATTTATTTATTATTATTTATTTACTCAATTATTATTTATCAACTTTATTATTTATTTATAGTATAATTATATTATCAACTTTATTTATTATTCTTTAAATTCTTTAGCATAGTTTTGTGCTTACCATACAGAAGATTTCCGTTTCCATCAAAGGATACATCTCAAAATTATATTTTAATTACTAAAATATATTAAAAAGTCCTTCTTGTACATGCCATATTTTAGAATTCTTTCACTGTAGTTGATATGGAAGATTTCAGAGCTGCGTGTGTTAAAATGTATGTCGTGACCGACTGATAGGTCACCGGCTAATTTTTCATAGGTCATGGAAATGTTTATAATTACGAAGCATTATTTAAATGCAAAAATATGCAACATAAGTAACTGGTGGTTGAGAGAACTTTATAAAATGTATTTAGCTAAGTTGTTTTAGGTACGTAGAGTTAGTTGAATTTTTTTAATTGAATCATCAACTTCGACTAAATTCCAATTGTTGCATTTTCTATTGACAATATGGTGGAGTTAATTACATTTGTTGTTTTTTTCAAATGGTTATTTAATGTAAGCATGTATTTACTGAACAAAAAATTTTAATCTTATTACTTTAAAAATGAGAAAAAATGTAAGATACGAAACTAAATTGTAAATTATATTTTAAAGGCACACAAATAAATGAACTAACATACAATGCTGGAAAACAAAAAAACTAATCAACTTATTCTTCCAAAAATACACATACATTTCAAATCAGACACAGTCTGTT
>JAPDSC010135361.1:856-11660 GCA_026290005.1 Latrodectus geometricus | reverse complement strand
TATTAAAATAGTAACCTTATGGTGATAATTAATATAAAAAAATGTATATGCTTAATAATGATTTTTTAAAACTCTGATTTAGGAAATGAATTACAGTAGATCAATTCAAATATAGTGTAAAATATGGTTTGTTTGAAATATATTTAAGATTTTTGGTCAAAATAATTTTAATATTAAATCAGTATTTATGTGTAGTTTTGTCAACTGAGAAAATTAGGGAAAGCTTTCATGGGATGTATATATAATATTCTAGAACTGCTAAATTTATTAATTGTATAGTTGTTTCATCATCATTTAATTATCATTTCTAAGAGCATAATACTTGCTGAGGTTAGAAAAAATATATTTAGTCACAATGTGAAAGGGCTACAAACTACTAGTTATTTTCATTTAAAAAAATATCACATTTTCAAATTCTTTTTATAGTCGGATATTTATTTTCATAAAAATTTTCTTTATCATCAATAAACGTCTATAAGTTATCATTCTTCAACTATTTTTAGTGTTTTCATTAACATTAATGGTATAAATTTATAAAATACGTAAAAGATAATCAAATTAAGATATTACTCTTCAAATTTAACAGTAATATTTAATTTTTACTGATTTATATTTTTAATTAACATTAAATTGTTTTTCTAAAATTTAATCTTTATATAAAAGGAAATCTGTACTGTGTTAAATCGCAATAGAATAAGATTAGCATATTTCTTTTTATTAATTGAAAATGCACCCAAAAATTACTGTACATTTAATAAAAATTAGAAGATTTATATTAAAAAATAGATACAAATTAGCGTATTCTGCATAATACATTAATCAGTTTATAAGTTTGTACAAAACTTATGATAACAATTGTCTATTTTTTGCAACAAAAAAAACATTAAAGCATTCATTAAAATTAATTTGATGCATTTATATATGTGCAAAGATTTAGAAATTAAATTTAGTATTTTAATTAAATTCGTATTTAATAATTGGAATTGAGGAAAACAGGTATGTATGCATATATGTGTTGCAACCACGACATTAGTGAAATACTTGAATATATTTGAGCTGCGGAAATATAATTAAATTCTGCATCAATTAATTAATATCACTTCAAAATTGATATATTTATGAGAATTATTCAATATATTCTTCTAAAGTTATTCACTTACTTTAACTATTTGTATTAATAAAATTTATATTACAAATATAAAATTTTCAATTATCCAAAATTTTAGCTGCAGTATTAGCTGTTTTAATAAAAGAATTTTATCATAAAATTGCATTGCATGGTAATTGATTTCAATTGTCACTTATATTTAATATAAACAGAAGAAAAATTAATATGATCCAAAAATGAATATTTTCGTGAATTTCTCATAAAAGAATTTTAGTAAATAATTATGTAATTTTTTAAATGGTTCTACTGAAATTTTTATTATCGTAAGACAATAAATAAAAATAATATTTATGCATCAGGAAAAATAGAAAGATGCAATTCTTTCTATTTATTTAAAAATTTTTGACGCTTAGAGAAATGATTAAGTATTTTATAAATTTACAAAATTGTACTAACATTTAGAAATTGTTTTAAATTTTTATCATATATTCACATGTAATTGAAAAGTTAATCTATTTTTATAAACTTATTATTTTAAATATGGTTTAGTGCATGCCAAAAATATTGTTGAAGAAAAAGTAAAAATTAATATCGATATATAGTTTTTAACATGATAAAATAGATTGCAATCAAGCAATTAATTAAATTTTTAATTAATTGAAAAAAATTGTCATAGAGAAAATAAAAAAGTGAATATACCAAATTACATGCACTGGTTATCAAAAATTGAGGAAAAAACAAATGACGATGATTCTCACAAAAACAAGCCAATCTCAATGAAATTGGATTATGTTGGTAGGTTAAAGGAATTGAACAATAAGACATTATACAAAATAGTAGCGCTGCTGTCGGAATACACAAATGACGCATTCCGTCAGCAACGCCACCACTTGGAAGTCTCAGAGTAAGACGGCAAATATCGCTACGTATCTGACATTAGAAATCAAATATAGCAAACTTTTAACAATGGCCTTCAGACATCATTTTACCAAACAATTTCGATGGAGAGAAGTAAGAAGATTAGATCCAGGACAAAATCAGATAGAAGTGACAGAATGTGAATCCGTCTGTGGTTCATAGACATTGGTAACAATTTCTAACCACGCATTCGGCATTCAGAAGGTTAAATTGAGAAAGGCCATACCACAAGTACCTATAACCTATATTTGTCATTATATACAAGAATGAGTAGAATTACAACTTCGGCTGAACTCAGATACTCCCTAGTTGCAAGGTTGGTTGATCTGGATACTAACTCTAGAAAGTTAGTATCCAGATCAACCAAGCGTCGAAGGCTTCACGAACGTGGTCTTTACGCGAGGTGACCAGTAATTTGTGTCCCACTCATGTCACGCCATAGACGAAAACGTTTGCAATGAGCATATCAAAATGTCCATTAAACGTGTGATCAATGGAGGGCTGCTCTTTTTACGGGTGAGTTCACGTTAAGCCTTGAAAACGATAGTAGTCAAATTTTCGTTTGGGGAGAACTAGTTTTCATCCATCAAATATTCGTGAAAGAGATGCATATGGATCAGGCAGTGTGTGTGTTTAGGGTGTATTTATTTGGGTAGACGCACAGACCTCCATGTCTTTTCCCTTGGCAATGTTTATGCTATCACCTATAGTTGATGACATCCTGGACGTTTATGCGCGCCCTTATGTCAGGGCAATATGTTATGCTTTCGTGCTACAGGATGAAAATGAGAGACCACGCAGGGCTCGCATCGTGGATTATTCCTTATCTTGAGCAGAAAACAATTGAGTGCATGCTGTGGCCAACTTGATCACTGGACCTCAACCCAATCGAGTCTGTTTGGAATGCTGCACGACGACGTCTCAATCTCCCTCTTAAGAGCCGAGCCCCGCTTTCAATTGCTTTGGAAGAGCAATGGCTTGCAATTCCTACACAATTGATAGATCATATAATTTAGAGTTAGCTCATATCGCTGTAGGATTGATTTTGTTGGTATTTCACATGTTTAAAATCAGAACACATTTTCTTTGTGTTTAAAATCAATACACAAAAATTAAATTTACTGGCACGAAGTAAATGAAATATGACTAATATAATTATAGATTTTCTGTAAAATAACTCATAATTACATCTTTTCCATCATGGCATTCTTTTACAATCATCTTTTACAAATTTATTTTTTAATAATGAATGTCTGAGATACACTTTAAAATGCGTCTGGAGTCTATGAATTCAAACTATGAGCGAAAAATGAGGTTCACACCAAATCTGTCTCATTCGCTTCTCCATGTTAATAACACCAATAAAGAAATATCAGGCTAAATTTAATGTGGAGAGATTGTATGAGTGTTACTATTTTTAGATGTCTCAATCAATTAAAATCATTAATATGCTTTCAAATTTATAAAAGAACTTCTGATCAATTATAAAATTTTAAATGCAATTTCTTGAATTGTAGATTCAAATAATTTTTTCTTCTAATTCAAACTTAGAATTTTAATGTTCTTTTTCCCTTTTAAAAGTTTTTTTCTTTTAAAAAATAAAATCATTCCTATTTTTTTTTGAAAATTAAAATCTTATTTAATAGTGTTAATATCCTTGTGAGTTTATGTCAATTTAAAATTCGAATTTGTTTAAATTTTTATTTAGAAAGTCAGCAAAGAGTTTATGTGAAAAAAATCGCATTAAAAATTTTAATTATTTTTAAGAATACTGATTATTGTAGGCTAATTACTCCTCTAAATTAACTTGAATAAATTTCTATACAAATCTAAACGAAGCCTAAAAGAAATTAAAAATAATATGTTCCGCATTTTTGCGTGTTTTAAAGTGTTGGTAAACAGGAATTGGAATATTTTTAAAAATAATTTAAAAAAGTTTGATGGTTGCAAATATTTAAAAGAATTACATACTTCTAAATATTCGTAAACTTATTTTTACATTTTTTTAAGCTTGTTTTTATTTTCTCTATAAACTATTGACCAAAGTTTTTATTTTTCTTAAAGAAACCTTTTCCACAGAAAAAAATTGGAATTGTTCCTTTTTTAATTATGTCATCTATAAAGAAATCTATAAGGAATAGCACCAAAAACGTACTTAAATATAAAGAAAAGTTTACTGTTCTTTCTCACAACAAGAGTTTGTTAATCTTGGGGGAGGAATGTTTCTTCTAAAAGCTTTTTCTCTCTTTTAAGGAGAAAAATGACTCTTACGACTCATACTTAACTGCCTCAAGGGCAGAGTTGAGCTCTAGGGACAAGGCGATGCCCAGAGGAATGAATGTCCGGCCGTTGAACCAACTCCCTTTCATAAGTCCTTTCTCTCCATCCAACTGTGAACTTTCTCATACACCTTTATGTCCGCGATAATTAAATTTGTCGCCAAGAGAAACTCCATTTTACTTCCAGACAAATGTATTCGTTAATAAAAGGACTATTCAGAAAGAACTGTACAAACATGTGTGTCGCCAAACAAAGAAGTAGAATGATTAGCCACTTTCCTATACGGAACTTCTGCTTCCGGGCAATGAATACGTAAAACTTAGTCGCTTTTACTGTGAATGGCGTAAACTATTATAGCACAATGGTCTGAATAAATAAAATGATTTACAGCTGTCATAAGTCTTCATTTTCAGCTGCTATGTTGGTTTAACACCATTCATCAAGAAAGGGGAATATATTGTACGCAAGCATTGTTTCATATTAATGATTAGCAACACCGATTGCATCACTTATAAAGTTGATGGGAAAATTAATAATATATTATTAACATAAATTTTGTTTTAAACAGGAAAAAAATGTAATTTCAATTATAAAAAGGACAAAATATATATTGTTTCAATTTAAAGTACACTTATATTTTTTATTTAACTTAAAGCAATTGCACTTTATCAAAACATCTTTATTGAAAATAGTTTTAAAAACTAAATGACAAACGAATGTGTATTAATTATTTAAAATAATCAAAACAACACATTAGCAGTTACATAATTATATGTCATTAAAATACAAATATATATTTAAGTTATCTTCATTTAAAATTTCATTTGTTGAAATTTTATTTATCTTATCTCTGTTCGCGATATATAGAGTAGGCTTTATTAATTTCAATTATAATGTACTCGGAACTTCAAATTCAATAATACATTTTGCAGGTATAGCAGGCCGATGGCTGAGTGGTGAGCGTTCTTGACTCCTAGGCTGTTGTTCCCAGGTTTGAATCCCGGCCATGGCATGGACGTTTTCTTTCTTTTTCTGTGTTTTGTCCTTTCTCCTGAGATGATATATGAATGTGGCCCACCCTATAAACGGGTTTGTGATTGTGTGACGTGGGTAATGCGACTCGCCTCCGTGACTTGGTTCACAGGGGCACACCGGGTAACGCTAAATGAGTAGCAATTTCTGGCCTTGCTGCGGTAAAGGGTCAATCACCCAATGCCACCATTGAAAAAAAAAATTTGCAGATATATGTCATTTTAAATTTTTTTTAATTTCTCGTTTTTAATTACAATTCTTAATTACAATTTAATTACAAATATTTAGGGTCGTTTTTAATTACAATCCCTTTAAATATTGTTTGCTTATTATGACTAGGAATAATTGAAGTTCAAAGATTTTTAAAAAATATTTTGTGGCCTTTAAAGCTGAACCTTATTTTGGAATCTCTATACCCCAGAGAATCTAGTTCTTTTAATTAAAACTTTAAAATATTTTCTTATAAAAACTACAATTATGATGAATATTAGCAAATGTACTGTTTTATATTTCATTTAATCAATAATTTAACATTTATCATTTAATGTTACTATGCAGTGAGAGCAGTTTATGGTAAAGACAATGCATCTTTCTATTTTTTGACATTTAGATACGTAAAAAAATTAGACGTTATTTTTTTCTCACTTAATTTATGACTTCTCTCAAATTAAGATTGAAATTGACACTGTGTTTATCAGTTATTGAGTCAGCTGCTATGACTTAGGTTAAAATCTGTCCCCCATATCATTTGTAATTTTTAAATAAATTTCCTAAGCAATTTTATAGCAAAAAGTTCTTTATTAGATGACTTGATTGGGATCTGTGACTTAAGAGGACTCGCATAGGTTTTGAGATTTTTTATATCTTAACATACTCCGTATAAATTTGATTAAGGAATTATACTATCAGCTTTATGCTCAACATAAAATGCAGTATAGAATAACTTGTTATCGTAGTATAGAATAACGTAGTATAGTATTCAGCTACTGCAATATAAAATGATCGATTTATGTAATTATACTCTCTTTGGAGATAACACAATGATAAAATCAAGACTTTGCAACTCTTACAATTCATGACGTAGCTCAAAAAAGGGACAGTACTCTTTAAAATGGAAGGGCTTAGGTTTACTGACATTGTCTCAGACATTGTCGTACAACGAAAGGTAGAATTTGCATTTCTGTTTTCCACAGTATGTATGTTGAGATGAGGATTTTTCCAGGTTATCTCCTTTGCGATACATAAATATGAACGACATTCAATGAAAACTTCTTATGTAAAACATTCCTTAGAGGTTGCTCAAATGCTTTATGGTAACAGCATTTAATTTTAAGCTCACAATTTTCGTAAAGTCCTTTCTCCAAGCAATACTGGTGGAACATTAAAACATGTTTTTAATTCCCTATATAATTATCTATTCTAATTAAACCTATCTATCACTAGGTGCTAATATGACTAATGATTAGATTCTAGCAATAATATTTTGTTTCAATAATTGCAAGAAAGTTTAAAAACGGTACCCCGTTTTCCTTTATACATTTTATTAACAAAGCATAAAATTATAATATGAGGAAAGAAAATTAATTCTGGAGGTTTCTTAAAAAATTTCAAATCATGTATAATATTAAAATGTATATTTCTTAGTATTTTTTTACTTGCTGAATATGCAGACCTGAGTAAATTTTAATATCAATATGGTGCTAAGGAATTTAGTTTAGATTTTAATGAACGAGGAAAGAGAAACTATAAAACAGCGAAAGTTTGCAAGGAAAATGCTAAAGTAGGATATTATTTATGTATAAATTTCGATTATTTTTGCAAGCATATTAATATATTTTTTTTAATTTTTAATAATACACAAAAACAAGTGCATTAATATCGCTTTTAAATTTAAGCGTATTACACTTATTATACGCATAATTACTTTTCTTTAATTTTAAGTATCAATATATTAAAAAAACATTAAACATTTATTTTGTTTTCAAGGAAATAAATTTTCCCAAAATTAAATGTATATTTAGTAACTGTTCTAAAAATGCAAATAATTTGTATTTATGATTTTTGTACATTTATTTTGCTATATTTATTTTGCAAAGCGCAATGACAAACATAAGGATTTCATAAAAACACATCCAGAGGTCATGTATCGTAAGACACGTGTACATGTAACAAAACAAAAAGAACAATGAAAATGAAGTAAAAATTCCATTCAAACAGATCGTTGTCACTTGCAGAGTGCGAAAATAAATTGAAATTGAAAACCCGGAAAAGTTTCATTAAGTTTTCATTAAGATTTATTTAATTACAGAAAGCATTTCTTATAAAAAAATGTTTCAGCGCACGTGTGTGTTCGATTTTCTTCGTAAAACTTTTATGTATTGCAGACAAAGTAATTTAGTTTGATATTTAACAATGTTCCTTTTAGTTTTTATGCTTACTCGTTTGATTATCAAAACGATCTCTTTGAATTTGAATTCGATAAAACTAAATTTTCTAAAATCCTAATGCTTAAAATATAAAGGCAAGAATAATTTACTTTTTAAAATTTTGCAATAATTTTATTTTGTCTCTCAGACATTTAGAATTATTTTATTTCAAAATTCAAAATTAATTGGTAAACCTTGATAAAGTAGCACAGCAAAGCAGAATATTTAATAGTCATTTCTATTCGCCTAATGCATTATCATTTTTTTTTCAGCACAATTCAAACAAATGGTTATAAAATGGTTTTATTATATAATAAGTTACTATTTTCTTGTAATGTAAAATTAAATGTTACTCGCATTTATAACAAAATGTAAATCAGCTAAACTTTTTATTCTTTATTTTCTTATGAATCATAAAAATATTGTTTGAAAATGAAACCAGGACTAATAAGGGTCGAATTAAAATAAAAACTCTGTCCTATGAAGAATTCAAATGTAAAAATATTTTAAAATTATGAAATTTGTCTCAAATATTATTTCCCATTCATTGTAAGATTATTTTGGATGTATATATTTCTCTGTTAATAAAATGAAAAATTATTATATGCTTAACTGATTAGAAATTGCTTGGAAAATTTACAAAGAAACAACTAGTTAAGTATTGAAGAACACATGTTTAGTATTTTTAAAGATATAAGTAACGGATTAATACGCTAAATTAATAAGAAATAGACTTGTGTAAATAATTGTTAGATACAAATTTTTCATCAATGATATTTTAAGATATTTTTATAAATTAAGAGATTTTTGTTGGTATACACAAAATATATTTTAATATTGCTAAAAAGGAATATACAATATAAGTTAAAACTTTAAAAGTTTATCTGTTTACATATCACACAATTTATGTAATTTGCCCCATAAAGTAAAGAGTTACTTAATTTTTTGTAACCATTAATTTATATTGTTATAATACACTTTTGTCCGAAGAGGTAGCTTCATTTGCAATACATACAACTCTGAAAAAATGTTAAAAAAATTCAAGTCAGGAAACATATTTCTGAAGAAAATCAACAGCATAACCCTAGAATTATCAGCTAATCACAATCAGTTTACAAAGTCTCATTTGGAAGAATAAAAATATTTATATTTTACATTATTCTTAAGGGTATGTAGACAAAACAAATTACGAGTCAACAAACAATGAGCAAATTAGTCAAAAATTATTTATATAAATATCAAACACTTAATAAAAACTAAAGAATACTCAAACAGAAACTTCAAATCAAATAGCACTCAAATTTATTTACATTTATAGTTTTTTTCTTCTTTCTATACATTTTCCTGAAATAGAAAATTCTATAAATAATTATTCAAAATACTATAAAATATTCAATTATAATTTTTATTCGCATTAATAGAAGTTGAATAATATTAGTTGATATGAAGGATGATGTTAAACTTATTTTAAACTAGAATATTTTCAATTTTTATTTAGTTTTTTTTATAAATATATGTAGCTTAAAATTCAGTGCTACATATTATACTCTTCTTGAATAGTTATTTGAAAAAAAATATTAGTGTGTGGTGTGGTGTGATGTGATGTGGTATGACGTGTGAATGTGTGTGTTAGGGTTAGTATTAAAGATGTTGTTACTGGATAAAATAAGTAATTAAGTATATCATAAAGAAATTTAATTAATATAAAACACAATTATATCTATTTAACTTAAGGTATTCAAATATATAGCAATTTATACATAATATTAAATATATGAATGAAATAATGAAAAATAAAGCCTCGTAGCTAGGATTTCTTAGTCTGAGACGAGATAAAGTACTTCGATTTCAAGTTTTGAGACTGGAAATATTTTTCTTATTATCGGTCTAGATAAGAGGTATATAATAAGCATATTGCTACTGAAAATATCTGCTTTATTTTAATTGGTATAAATATTTCCTTAGTTTGATTTTTTAAATTAGAAATATGTATATCTGCAGCAAACACTTACAATAATACAGCATTCCAAATTTTCCTCATGCATAGAAACATCTACATTTAATTTGCGAAAACCCTAGGCAACAAATCAACTAAAATCGCATTTGAATGAGTTTTAATAAAAATTTATCTTTTTAAAATATAATGATGGCAGTTTTCTTTATAGTTTTGGCAACTATATTTTATGCACTATATATGCATAAAACATTAAGATATTTACTGAATATATATATTATTTATATTTTATTTATCATTTATTGTCAATTAAGCATTACATAGATTACAGTGCTATAATTATACACGATAATAAAAAATGTCTCGGTGATTATAAATATAAAATAATTAAAAATATATATTATTTATATTTTATATATTATTTAATTTTGTTGTTTATATTTTATTACAGTATTTATATTTTATATATTAATTATTGCCAATTAGGCATTATACAAATTACAGTGCTATTATTATACACGATAATAAAGAAAGTCTCGTTGATCATAAATGTAAAATAATTAAAAAAAAAATATATTTTTTCCCAACTAATATATCGTTATATAAATCTAATAAAAGTTAAAATACCATAAATTTCTGGAAGTATAAATTTGTTAGAATTTGGAATGTTATTTCTTATGATTTGAAAATTTTAAGCTAAACTATTCCATTATTATTTTTTTTAACAATTAAACATTGCATTTTAAGTTTCAAAACAATTTTCATAGAAACTATCCATACATAAGCTAAAATTTTTTAAGCTAAGAACTTCATAAGAAATTTGAAATATTCGATGAGTTAATAATAATAAATTTTGAAAATTAATATAAAACTCATTATACGTAGATTTAGTTTTTGGTAAATTACTGTTTTAAGAATAATGTAATTTTGCTAGTTTAAAAACTGTTAATCATTTTTACAATTTTAATTTACTAATATCAAGCTAAATAGAGTTCATATTTGTATTTATTAATTTAAATGTCAATAAAAACTACGTATTTCAAAGAACACAATAAAAAAGAAAGTCTCGATATATATATATATATA
>JAPDSC010135353.1:0-14700 GCA_026290005.1 Latrodectus geometricus | reverse complement strand
TATATATATATATATATATATTTGTCTGTCCACTATAAACATCCAAGCTCAAAGGTAGGGTTCGAACCCACGAACAGTTGAACCGAATGCAAGAGCGCTAAAAGTCAGGTACCAGCTTGGTCCATGACTTATTGAAGACTCAAGCGTAAGGCCGCGATGGCCTGGTTGGTTAGGGCGTCGTTCTCGTTACCAAAAAGTGGTGAGTTCGAATCCCGGCTTAGCCGATGATCATCATGTTCGCTAATGGTGACTGGGGCACGTAAAATATGTCGGGTCGTAATGTCCTCCATGTTCCCATTCCAAATTAATACATCTGGGGTGGTTGGAACCAGGTTATGGGTCTTCACTGGTTTCAATCTCTAAATTGGACGATTCAGATGGTGCTATGAGCCAAAAGTCCTACTTCCACCTTCATATGAGGGTGGTCTATTTCAGCAACTATTTGTAAAATTTCAATTTTTTTAAAGTTATTGCGCTATTTTTCCGACTACCTATTTCTCTAAATTATGCTCTCTAAATACAACCAATCGGTTCGTCATTATAATTTCCCCGACGCGGATTTATAGTTACGAACCACATAAATAGAGGACGAGGTCGACACTGGAATTGGTCATAAATCTTAATAATGCAAAATTTTTAAATCACCAAAACGTTCGTTAATCCAAAAATATTTTACGGAATTATTCAAGTGAAAATATTTAAAACAGTACAGTAATTTATTTTCACTTTACTTACGAAAAAAATTCGCTTCAAACTGCTGATGTAGAACCATTTGCAAATCATAAAGTGAGAAGTGTGAGAATGTTTTTTTCCCAAGATTGAGGTTGGGTTTTTATCCCGATGAGTAATCAATTTGATGAATTTGTGGAAACTACAAGCGCTTTAAATGATACTTCATCATAACAAATATCAAATTAAAGCACTCATTCTGGCACAAATGCAGCTGATAATGGGAATCGACAGTTAAAATAAACTGAAAGAGCGTGGGACAGCTAGGGTGAGGTTCAATATTCAAGACTTTTTTACAAGGAGTGCCAAGTAAAAAATAAACAACTCCTTCATTTTTCGCCTTTGTGATTGAAAAGTTTTAGTATGTTGTGACTACTGTCAGTGGAGTCTTTCATGCCGTTTTCTGACGATTAATTGAAATAAAAAAACAATACGCAGCTGATTTTCACTCATTGTGGCAATGTGGATATTTCTTTTTCTCGCTCATGAATTCATTACTTCAGATCAGAAATAAAATCTCTGATTTTCGATTTACAAAAAAAGAGTTATAGAATACGAGTTTAATAATTCTGTTTTTCGTTTAAATCAATCAAATCATCAAAATAACCCAAATTGTCTCTTTTTTAAAAAATTGTTTAACAAGAACACGAATTCTCTGATTGTCTGATGATAATAAATTATCAAGATTTCTGGAAAAACAGAATTAAAAATTATAGTTTTCACCATCTCCTAACTCTAGCTCTGGATAACGGTTAATATTAAAGTATTTATTAATAGACATTTTATTAGCCACCTTTAAGGTGGAAAAATAAACGGGGTTACATTTAATAAATAGAATTAACGTATATATACCTGGAATTAACGATTTTTCCATGTGTTCTCATATTTTGCATGTTCGAAGAAATATTAGTTTGGGGAAAAAGTAATCCATTATTTTTTCGGTAGACGTCTGTAGTGATCGATATCTCGTGAGGTATCTATCAAACAATTTTAGATTTATGTTCGTTGGAAAGGTGACATTTGACACTAAAATATCCTCTTGCGGTTTTTTGTTTGATTCATTCAGTTACGAGTACAAGGTTTTAAAAATGGAAGACAACAAACAGAAAATTCGATACATTTTCGTTTTTCTCATGTAACGGCGGAAAAGATAGCCGGGTGGCTAAAATTGTGAAAGCTGTTTATCGTCCTATATAAGACTGTAACAACCAGTTACGTACAACTTTTGTTTCGTCGATTCCGTTCGGGTATTTTTGATATTAGAGATGCACCTCGCATGTGGATACAGCATCGTCGAAAATGTCTATAAAATATCAAAAATGATCGAAGTTAACCGCATGTCAGCAGTCGTAACGCGCAAGACCTAAAAATCTACATGAAAGCTGTTTTAAACCTTTTTACAAAGTGAATCCAAAAGAAGTTACATAAAGTTCACGTAAAAATAATGGATTTCTTTTTCCCAACCTAATATAAACTTATCAATAAATATGGCCAAGTTTTCGGTTTTATACTTTTTCCAGCATTCGAAAAATTATTTCTTTTTGGATATTCTTATTAGGTTCGTTTTAAGAAATTTTTCTTCCATTTCGTTCATGGTAAATTTCTCAGAACTTCGACATTAGAGACACTATTCTTCCAGCATTATTTTTTCATTATTTGAACATACTTTCGTCTCTTTTCATTGCCTTCAACTTTGCTCTTTTGTACTGCCTCCATATCAAAGGTAGCAAATTTTAAGGAAATATTTTAATGAAATAAAATTTTTAATCCGATTCTGTATGCAGTTTTGATACCTTGGTAGAGAACTAAATTCTCACAATGATTTAGGACCATAAATATAAATAACGATCTGTCGTTCAATTGTGGTGGAATCAAACTTGAAACCTATCGCTGTGAAAAATACTGTCTTTCTACAAAGATATGAAAAGCATTTACTACAATTTCTTTAATATATCCATAGCAAATATTTACGATTTTTCATTTATACTTATAATGCCCAATGTATACTATATCAATATTTGGGACATACGTAAAATATAGGAAAATATGGCCTCAAATAATTTAATTTTTCGCCAACTATGTTACTGTCTTTAGATTTTTATTTTAAGTAAATTTAAAATGTATTCATGATTAGTTGTTTTTGTAAATAAACAATGCCATAAATTTTTTTCTTCTTAATTTTAATACTTTCTTTAATATTTTTTGAATCCTCATTAAATATCCACCAAGTAAGTAATATGGTGTCAATTTTGACACAGCCTGACGGTCGAATCCTGCTTATAAAGCCTTTGCAGGGCTGTTTAATACCTACCCCTTAAGCTGCTTTGCGGGATAACTTTTTGATAGATGGTGCGCCATATCACCTTGTCGAGGAGGAAACTGGAAAATTCCCAAGCTCCCATCCCGACAGATAGAAAACTTAAGAGTAATATACATCGCCATTAGTATAAAGCTGGCTGTAATCAAACCCGAAACCTTATACTTCGACGATCGATGTCAGGCACTAATCCATCTGTGAATATTTGCTGTAAAATCGGGCCGAATATTCTTGATTAATAGGGCTTAACACATGCATTCTAGGCCTATGTGTTGACATCGATTAGAGGAACGCTGTAAGGCCTTTTAATATACACATCGTAAATTACCTTCTTCGAGGGCTTTTTCGAATATCTTGCCTGTATTCACATGTAGCAAGGGAGAAATCTAGGAAAACTCCCAAGCACTCACCCAACCTCTAACACACTATTCCGTTAGTGGCTGGCATTGAAAATGGGACTTTTCTCTCTGAAGATCATTGACCTACTACTCGGCCTCGCTAAGCTCTCTCATCCTTCTCTACGAAGCTGACATCACTTATTGCCACTGTAAGGAAACTTAATGATCATCATATGGTTATCCTCCGCAAGGACTATTTCATGGATAGGCCATATACATATATCAGATGTAAAATAGAACGGAAACTCCCTAAATGGCTCAAATATGCATCCAAAATGTAGGAGCGCAACACTCATCTCGAGATACTCAACAGTGGCTGGTATTGAGCCCGGGACCTTATGCGAAGAGCGTTACCCAACCCACCCCATCAGACCACAGAAAGCCCATGATTTTATTCATATTATTGAATATACCCATTAAATAATCTTCTATATATATATGTGTGTGTGAACAAAATATTATTTTAAGAATTTGATTCTTATAATTCTCTGTGAGTCAGTTTCACAAATTTTGCGGCTCTAATGAACCGTGAATCCATAGATTTGAAAAAATATAACAAATGTCGCGTGTAGCTGGCTTTACTAAAAAAAACAAGCTTTGAAATCTATGAAATTTTTGGCGATTTTTGCTTTCCGTTTTCAGGGCACATATTTTAAGCCAAAAGCAATATATATTGAATAATGGCACCCTTAACGATAACCTTCCCTTCCGGTCATATTGACCAGTAGCACCACGTGGGTGCTTAATTACTTTCTACCCCCTTTCAAACTCAAACTTAAAATCGTATCGTGTATGGAGGGCTTTAGATATATTCCCATAATAACTACAGTTGAAACATTTATTGCTGTTTATATTACATTGAGGGCTAAAATACGTGTTTATTTTTTTAGAATAAAAACACTAATTCTCAGGGAACCCTTTAAATTCACGGGTTTCATTTTTAAAATTTCATTTTTGCAGCTATCATTGCTTACACAATAATCAAAATAAAATCTATTCGCAATAAATTCCCATTTCAACACAAGATTTCAATAGGACTCTTTACATTTAACATTTCTCGTATGAATCTAATTACTCTGCTAATTTTTCCGGATTTGTTCAGTTAGTCCATTCATCTAAGAAGTGATTACGAATGGTGGAGTAAATACTTTTCTTTAATTGTTCTACAACAATTAAGTCTTGTAAGATCTTCAAAGTTAGTAATATTATGAACGTCTAATTAATTAGAACAATTTTGTAACTCACACAGTATCTTTTCCTGTATTTTTAATTAAACTTGAGTGTTCATAAAATTTTTGACGAAATTGCGTTGTGGACTTACTTTGAATTTAATAAAAGTTCCTTGACATGATAGTAATTATTTGATTTACTTTCTCGTTAAGGGGCAATACACTGAGTTATTTCATATGGTAAAAGTCCTTAAGAGAAGGAAACTTCAATGACTTTCATCTAAACCTCTTCTCCTCTTTTGTGTTTTGAATAGTATAAAATAAAAATGTGTATTGCCTTCATTCATATCATGTTTTTGCACAAGTTGTTGCAAATTGCAAGAATTTCGCCTTTTTAAATTACAATTATTTACATTAGCAACATTTCAAATGTATTTAAATTTTGCAAACAATTTTTCTAGTTCAAATTGATGAGCTGCATTTTCTTTCTGTAAGTTCTATTTTTTTATCTCAAACATACGAGCTGTTGCTACTTCTTTTTGAGCTAAGCGATCTTCAATATCCTAAAATAATACTTATCTTAGTCAGAATTCGTAGAACTAATAATTGTTAAGTAATATAGAATTACAGAATATAATCTTGAGGAATGTTTTTTCACAAGTCACTGGATAAAATAATTAAACCCATCTTTTTTGTCTTTCGTTAAAAATAAAGCCATTTTAAAAAGCAATAAGTTATGAAATAATAAACGTAAATGAAAAGTTTCAGCCACTTGAGCACTTTTGTTTTCATCCAATATTGACGTAACTCTCTATAATTTCGTAATTACTTTCACCATAATTTCTTTATTTCCACTGAATTAATCCATATTTTTTTTTATTTTTTACTAATGTGGATATTTTTCTATTCATATAACGTGCAATTCTCCGTAACACGAATTCTGCATCGAAACGAATAACCATCACAGGACGAAATACCTCACTTCTAAAATGTTAGCTACGCATATAAACTTCTCAGATTTTCTACTTGAATACTATACTATTTTCTTTACTTACCTACTACTAATTTTTTTACTTACCAATATATTTTTTCATTGAGATTGTTTTATTTTTGGGAAAGTTATTGCTATTTTTGCTTAATTTTTGGTAACCAGTATAATACAATCGAAAAGTATTTGAAAATTTGGAATTGATTTAGGAAGAACAGCAAAGTACTTTGAGAAATACCTTTCACTCGCTAAACAAAATGGTGAAAGCTCTATCTCACAATCATCCAAAAAGAGCGAAATAAAAACAATTATTTAAACCAACAATTTGAGGATAAAATAGGTAAATAGAAAATTATATATGCAATTATATAAAATATATTTAGAAATCTAAAGTGAATTAATTTTTTATATCACAAGTTTAGTTAAATTTTTCTCCGTCTCTCTTGCAAATGTATTATTATTTTGAATGAAAAAGTGATGAAACTAAATTTGTTTACAGCTCTGTTTGATATACATTAATTAGTGCGATATGATACTGAGTACAATTCATTTTTCTAAAGGACTGTTAATATTTCTTATTATATTTATACGTGATTTACTTATTAGACGAATTTACATTGTTTTTTTTCTGTATAAAATATAATATTTTATGATTGAAAAATAAAATTATATTGAATGAATACTTCACATAGTTTGTATAATTAATAAATTTTTACATCAGTGTAATCTGAACTTCTGACTTTTCGTTATGAATTAAGAACTTCAAATTTAATATTTGGAACAAGTTTACAGAATTTAAATTTTAAAAAGAATAAAGTTACGTTAAAGAAGTAGTTGCAATTATTATCTTATACTACATTCAATGCAAAATGCAACTGAATCAATTTATATATTAGCACATAGAAAATACTTAGTGAATTTAATATTTTTGAAAACTTATTTCAATCAAAACATGCATTTTGCGTCAAAATTTCATTTTGTATAATGATGAGTGATTTATAAATTACAATTCCTTATTTAAAATGTTTGAAGTTTAATCAATGCAAGTTACATTAATTTAAATATTAGAGCTAGTTATATACAAAGCACTAAATACTTAAAAATGAACCCAAAATGTTTAAACTCCCTATCTATTTGTCGTAACAAATCAATTGTTTACGTGGGTTGCATTTTTATTTTACCTACTAAAACCTAAACTTATTACAAGGACTTTTACACTATTTAAAATGAATATCGCTTCTTTTTAAGCAATCGTATACATTTAGATTTAGCAGTGATTAAAGAGATTTTGAATATTCGTCTTATCCCACAGTGAGAGCATTAATATTATTATCTTATCTTCCAGACCACAATAATCGCTTTATCTTAAGGAGAGATCTATTCGTCTTGTCAATGCGAGTACATTACTTTAACAGCCTTCAGCTTTTTGGAATTAAATTCTAAGAAACTTCGTAACTTTTCAACTCTTCTTACTATTCTATACTTGATTGTTTCATAATTTCAATATTAATAGCAGAAATATATCTCAAAATGAAATTAATTTTTACTGCTTTCAATTATAACATTTGAATTAATAAATAGTTTAATTGTTGCATCGAAATCCCTTCTGTTTAATATTATTTTTATTCGTACCAACCGAGTAAAATTTGAGAAATTTGGATGCATTGTATATTACACGATCAATAATTTACAGCAGAATAATTTAATGCGTTCATTTATTTATTTATTGTAATAAAAATTTTTGTTTTTAAGTTAAAAAATTTTTTTTTATCTTTATTTTATAAGTCAATGTAACAAATATATGAAGTAAAATACGCTTGTCTAAATACCCAATCCATTGTCTTATCTATATATAAATATTTTTAAATAAAATATTATTTAATTGCGAATATTCCTTAAAAACGTATTTAATATAAAAGTTTTAATTCCTATTCAACTTTTCTAAAACTGTCAACTAATTTATATTCACTAGAGCAATTTGCATTATTTAAGCGGTTTTTCAATGCATCAAATCATTGTTTTAATCAAATATTCAACCAAGCCCAATGCTACTAAACTATATAATTCTCTAGTAAGAAAAAGAAAATTTCCCTGTTATATGTTACCGGGTAATACAAAAACATGTTTGTTACTTGATTAACAGCTACAATTTTTTTTTAAAAAACAATTTTCCGTTTTGTGAAAAAATTTCGTCCAAACTGCACCCATTCTTCATCTTTTTCCCAAGTGAAATATGTAAAATTTGACTTTTTAATAGGAATTATATGTTGATAACAATTCCATTTATAACTTGTAAATGTCACTTACTGTATTCTAAGGATAATATCTTGAGCTTAAATGCTTGCGACGAAAAAATCTTTGTTACTTAGATACTCTGACGACTACCTAGATATATCAATAGATCTGGTGGTTGAAAAAATATGACAATTACCTAAAGAAAAATAGGCATTAACATGTTATTGACGGCTTTAAAATAAAGAATATTATGTAAATACTGTTAGTCTCACCACAAAAAATTTTATCACCAAGGTTGTCGTCATAATACGCAAGTACCCATTTATCTCTAAATTTAAATTATTATTGAGGCACTTATTTCAATATAATATAGCAGAAATAAAATATTGAAATTTATAAATTAATATAAAGTTAATGAGCATATACTACCTCCTGAAACAATTTTTTTCGAGGAAAATGAATTACCACTCTCACTATGGCTGATAAACATGAATGACTTTATCATTCATAAGCAAATTTGAGAAAGGCATTAAGAGTCTTAGAAATATTAAAAGTTTATATGCAGAAGTTCGTGCATGAGTGATAAAATTAATTCAAGTACTCGAAATGTCTTCATTCACAGCTTTTCTTTTCTTTTCTTTTTCTTTTTTTTTTTTAAAAGAAAGGTTGCAAATCAAAATGAAGTAGATTTTTTTTTTTTTGGAACATAAAAAACATGGATTGACAAGTCTATGCGCTTAGAATGTAAGCTTCGGATTACAATGCTGTTTGTTATATATACGATTCTCCAATAAGAACATATATAAACTCAAAATTCTCAACTATATATATATATATATATATAAAGAAGAAAAAAACAGTTCATGAAAAATGAACACAAGTAAAACATGCATGAATTAAAGTTCACAAAAAAGAGATATTTAAAAACTTTAATTCATAAATAAGAATTAAAATCCTCATTGTTTCCACGGAACCATGTCTGGAAACAACATTTAGTTCTTAAATCTTGAGTATTCGTAAATTTTTAATTTCAAAAAAATCAGCTCTACTGTACAGCATTCAAATAAACTCTCTACAGAATGAAGTAGTGGCGTCAATAAACTTCATAGTAAGCCTTTAATAGTCTTTTTATATATGTTATTATTAATAAGATTTTATTAAGATTAATTAGGTTTAGTTAAAGAACTTTCCTCTCTCTAGTTGTCGTTATTACTATAAATTATACTTAATCGTTAGGTCCATGAATTACCAGTCCTAATGTTGTGAAACTAAACCTCAATTTACGCAGAAGAAAGAGTTCATGTCCTAAAGTTATCTAGTATCTAACAAATACTGTGAAGATTTCTTTGAAAAACAAAGGATTCTTGGAACTTTCATTTACTACCATTAAATTCAAATATTATATTTAAATATATATAATTTTAAAAATTTCTTGAAGTTACTAAAATAATCATATATTTGTATTAAAAATATTGTATTTACAATTCAAATACTCTTAATATTTAAAAATCACACTTAATTAGGAGCTCAATGAATTACCGTTCTTGATGTTGTGAAACCAACGATTCAAGCAGACGAAAAAATTATAACATTCATATCCTAAAGTTACCTAGTATCAAACAAACGCTGTGATGATTTTTTGAAAAGCTAACGAATCTTTTAATTTTTAATTCTTGCTACTAAATTGAAACATTATATCAAATAGCTATATTACAATTTTTAAAAAGTTCTTGAAGTAACTAACAGGTAATAGTAAGAAATATCGCATGTACAATCGAAATATCCTTAATATTAAAAAATCAGCAATTTGGAATGCCAAATTTGAGTCGATATATTCTTTTATCTAATTCATTAGGAGAAAAATTGCAATACATAAAAGTAATTAACATTAAAGTCATCTAATTTTTTTTGTAGATGACAAATGATTGAGAATTAAATTAGTGGTACAATATGACCAAGGTTTGTTTTACAGTTTTCTGATATTATTTTACACATGAATGTCCGTTTGTGTAGAATCTTCATAAAGTATTGGATCCAAAATATTACAAGCATCCTAGTTCGAAATGGGAATTGATTTCATAAATTGCTAAAGTTAACAATTCGGGTGCCAGATCGCAATAAAAGTAAAGAAATTGGAGTGAAAAAAAGTCTTCAGAATGATAAATAATTAATAATTAAATGCTGTAAGTAGGAAAATTTTAAACATTACCACTCATTTAAACTATAATTATTAGAATTGATGCCATTACATTTATTTGGAAGATGACGAAATAAAACATATGTTCAACTTTGTGTGATCATACAGAGATTAATTTTCAAGTTATCCATGGAGAGGCAACTTGTATAAGAAAAATACTGATTTTTGCTGTGTTGTCTCACAGAATGAATTTTAAACTGGAAAATAAAATTTGTATAAGTGAAGAAAATTATTTTGGCAAAATAAGTAATAAGAAAACGTATATGCAGAACTGCTAAACAAAAATATCAGTATCGTTATCCTTTTACTGCATACAATAAAACTCAATATAGTTAAATTTAAAAAGAGAGGAAAAAGTAGATATACAATTTATTAAATAGATATATACAGTTAAAATTTCAATCTTTTAAATAAATTTTAGTGATACAAAAAAGTATGAGTAGTGGATTTAAAAAACCTGTGTGTGTGATGTTAATAGTATATGATGTCAAAGTGTGGAAACTAACGATCACTTAAAAGAAAGAATTTTACTACATTAAAATAATTCATTAGAGAGCTGTGTGTGTGTTAAACATTATGTAGAAACCATTTCTTAATAATTCAATATTTTAGTATTGAGTAAAAATTGAAAATTTAGAATAATCGAATTTCCACACAACTCTTGTCTATATCTTTTAAATTGTAACCTTTTGACAATAATTAGGCAAACATTTATTTTAAATACTGAAATATTTTCTTTTACGGACAAGAATCAGCAAATAAGTTTTGTATGCACTTAAGAATACTTTTACAAAAATTATTTTGATTAGTTTACCATTTGTGACCCATGAGCAATTGCAGACACATGGCAACCTACAGTTATTTTAAATAAAGCCATATGGAGTTCATACCGTGCCTGATTCATAGTGTTCAAATATTAAATTAGTAAATATATCTAATTAATTTTAAATAAGTATTTGGTGAGCTTGATCCTGAGCAAGTACGAACCGATAATCACACAAATGATGACATTCGATGTGTGGGCGGTCAGATTGAAGTCTCGAAGGGTGTTGTCCAATGCTCTTAGCAGATACGTTACAGAATGTTACGATGCAGGGAGTGAATTCTGACTGGTGAATTCATAATTATCTCAAAGATATTTTATTGAATAGTTGTACACTCCTAAATGTTGCCATTCGCCCAAAATTGATGTAATATTAACATAAATATTTTAAAAGTATTTTTCGAGTATGATCAGTGAGAAATGTAAGATAAAGATGTCTAAACTCACATATTATTGAATATTTAATTTTCCACACTTCTAATACATCTTGATGTATATAATCACATTAATATTTAGACTCGATTTAAACTTATAAAACAATCCATCTTCGCCTTAAAAACATTCCTTTATTTTTTCATTGCTTAATAAAATAGGTTAAATTTTGTGTCGTGCGAAGTCCAGAAAGGGACAAAAACTGCACCAAAACACATTTTATATAAGTTACCTTTTAATATATTTCATTTTGAAACCGCAGTTAAAATATAAAAATTTACAAAATTCAGATATAGTAAAATTAAAAATCTAAATCTATAAAATTAACAAACAATATCATAATTTTATCAATATATCGAAAGTAATTGCAAAAACTCGAAATATAAATTAAAGTATAAAAACCTAAAATGTTTCTGTGGGGTAGCTATCCTTACAAATTAAGCAATGTTGAAGTATCACTCCTATAAATGTAAGCATTTTTTAGTTAAAATCACAACATGACATTAAAATATGATAAACTGTGTAGGGTTCACACGTTTCGCACAATAGATTTAATTCATAAAGAGACAAATATCTGAAATGTGTGCACGATGCGAAAGCAAGTCAAAGGAGCATAAGCAATACGTAGCAGTAAATTCAAGAATTGAAATGTATGGGAACATGGTACATAACTTAATGGTGATCTGCATGTTCAACGATTCATGTCAAAGAGAATGTATAAGCATTTTCAAACATTTTCTCACATCAAACATGAGTTTATTTATTGGTCGGGCATTTCTTCTACTCGAGGGTTAATAGACCAGGATCTACAAGTTTCAGTGGATTCCAAACCACTACCAGAGAAGTGCAAAGTGGGATTCAAACCCATGGATAGTTGAAACGAAAACCAGAGTTCTAACTGTTTGGCTACCAGATCTTTTTCTTACACCAGAGTGAGAGAGATGGGATATTAGAAGTAAATTTAACGCAACTATTACTTAGTATCAAACACAAAATTACATATCCCACCAAAGAAAAAAAATCCAGTGCTCTGAAATTCTTAACGGAACAGGACGACATGCAAAAGAATTGTTCCTAAAATATCTGTATCGCTTATTCTTTCAGTGTGCGTGCAAATAAAATTAATGAGTCTTTTGTATTCACATGATGAGCGGTGAAACTTCGGCATAAAGATGAAGCATGGCGGAAGTAGGCTGACTAAAAAAGCAGTGTTAATGTACACACTAACAGTACATAGCTAACATGTCTTGCAGTTACAGAACCATCTGTAAATACTTGTGTGTGCTACTTATACTGACACCGAGGAATAAAAATAACTGTTGAAGAACAATATGTATTGCGTCTTATTTTCTATATTGGTAGCAAAAGAATCTATAAAAATATTTGTTAGGGCATACAAAGATGGATGAGCAAATAGTTCAGTTTATGTCATACGGACATCACGAAGTCATATGAGATTTTGGGCGAGAGAGACAAAAGATGAGATACTCGAAGGGCGAGCAGCATGTTTTAATATTTTTTCTTTATTTCTAATGGCGGGCATCCATGAGTAATTAACCCCTTTGCCACAAAAAGGCCGGAAACTGCTACTCATTTTATTGTTACCTGGTGCGCAACTGTGAACCAAGTCACGGAGGTACGAGTAGCATCGCCCACGCCACCACAAACCTGTTTATAGGGCGGACCACATTCATCCATCATCTGAGGAAAGGACAAGAAACACACACACTCAGAGAGAGAGAAAGTACATCCATGCCCGAGCCAGGATTCGAACCCAAGTCCTCCCCATCCGTAATCAGGTACACTAACCACCAGAAAGGGTGGGCGGCATATTTTAATATAAAAGGAGCCATGTTATGGAATGTAGTCATAATATCAAAATCACTTAAAGAAAAAATGTATATATGGATTAAATAACTTTATCATGTTCTTCAAGTGATCAATAAACTAAATATAAACATACAATTTATATATACATATAAATAATTAATTGTATGTGTGTATATTATATATAAACACAAACTTAGAAATTGTTCAAATAAAAGAAAAATAAGTTACCAATTTAGCTCTACCAGTATCTTGCATTATTTAATTAAATTTTAGAATATATTTATATAATTCATTTAAGGGATAATTGTATTTTACTTTAATATACAATTCGTATTTATTGTACAAAAATCCACACTCATTATCAATTCTCATTCCTCAGGTGTAAACCACGATTATATGATAAAGTTTCTTTATACCATTTTTTTCGTTTAGTATATATATTTTTGATGTATATTAGAAGAACATTTTTAACGAAAAACTAGATTATGCACTTGATTTTTAAAATTCAAGGAGTTATAATTTCTGTAAATAAACAAATCTTAACTTAAAATAACTTTTTTTTTAATTATTAAAATACTAAAGAGAGACATTAATATTTCAGTATGGAAAATAACATTTATTTTTTATGTACATAGACATTTATTATTTCACATATACACACATTTATATAAAGAAAAATGATCAGAAATTTTTAACTTCTTATCCAAGCATAAAAATAAGAAAAATCAAACATTTGGTATGCAATTTTAAATAGTCAACAGTGAATAATAAATTTTTATATACAGAAACTTCCATCTATGCATTTAAATAGACATTTATGTTACATATATATACACACACATTTGTATGCAGGTAATGAATAGAAATTTTCTACATACGCTTAGCCAAGTACGAGAAAATGAAAATTAATTCACAAATTTGATGATTAACTTAAAATAGTCATTATTTTAACTAAGAAAATATAAATGGAGCTTCCATTGACAAAAGATGAGCAGACTACTTAAAGATAATTATACCAAATGAATGTATTCTTTATCAACCACCAGGCTAGCAACACTTTTAATTTATCCCCATCAATTAAATCAAATATATATGGAGCTTCCATTATAATTGATTCCATTCATAAGTCAAGAGCAATATACGAGACAAGAGCAATATACGAGACATGAGCAATATACGAGACAAGAGCAATATACAAGTCAAGAGCAATATACAAGTCAATTATACTAAATATATTTATTCTTTATCAACCACCAGGCAAGCAACACTTTTAATTTATCCCCATCAATTAAATCAAATATATATGGATCTTCCATTATATTTGATTCCATTCACAAGACAAGAGCAATATACGAGACATGAGCAATATACGAGACATGAGTAATATACAAGTCAATTATACTAAATATATTTATTCTTTATCAACTACTAGGCAAGCAACACTTTTAATTTATCCCCAGCAATTAAATCAAATATATATATAGCTTCCATTATATTTGATTCCATTCACAAGACAAGAGCAATATACGAGACATGAGCAATATACAAGTCAAGAGCAATATACAAGTCAATTATACTAAAT
>JAPDSC010135348.1:0-14897 GCA_026290005.1 Latrodectus geometricus | reverse complement strand
TGTAGATCGCATTTTAACTCAACAATCATTTTTGGGTCTTTCCTCTGGTAGTTACAAGTTTATTTAATATTACCTGATTTTCACCGTGAGTTTGGTTTTTACTCCAGATATGTTTCCCAAATGTAGTTTTGCTATGATCATTGTGTATGCTGTTATATTATCAAAACAGTGCGTATTGATACCGCAACAACTGTATCCCTCTAGTTACTGACAGACACATGTTGTCACTGTCAACACTCCTGACAACTCTGATAGGTCTTTCATTTTTGCGTCAGCCGAAACGAAAAAAAAAATTAATAATAAAAACAATGCACTCACAGGCTTTCTCGAGATTAATAAAAACGTTTTTAAAAAGACTGGTAGATACTTATTTAATTTAATCTAATACTACCACGTCATAAAGTCACTGTTCTTAGCTAGGCATTCCATTTTTAGACAACCCCTATGTATACCTAGGTGTGTTTTCCCACTGATTAGAATTATAAATTTCTAAACATTCCATTTTTAATCATCATTAGTTTAACTAACAAAAAGCAATAATAATAGGGTAACATTATTAATGGAAATAAGAATAAAATTCAAAGATAATATAATTGAAATAAAATATAAATTCACTTAAAATCAATAAAACTTGTTAGATATCTTTATAAAAATCATAAGTATTATGTAAGCTGTTATTATAGATAAACTTAATTTATTCAGTTAAAAATAGAAAACTAGCTCATAAATTTTTATTTTTAAATATAATTTATGTTTATAAAAAATTCTTCTGAATTTTTGTGCCAAATAAAAGTTCATTTATTATTAATAATATCACGATTATTACTTATATTTAATTATAAATTAAAATTGACAGTAATTACATATACGGCAATCAGAAATAAAAATTAAAATAAATTATGAAATAAGTATATATATAAACGTAAAATTCTCCATACAACTTTTGATACTTTTCAGAACTTTCGCATGAAAATTTATAATCTTTTGAAACATGCGGCAAAATTCTCCCACACACATACACAACTACTGCCAAACAAAAACTCAGATCTGAATTTTTTTTTTATACCTAAAGCTGATTTAAATTTTCGTTCTAAATAAGGAAACAATATTGGTCCCTCCTGTCACACAAATTTATTTTTTATCGCTTCTCCATGCCGTTGCCAAAGCTTAAAAACATAAAAATTAGCTTTTCTTGCTCGACGTAGTAGCAAACGATAGTGAATAAAAAATATCACATAAAATAGAAGAGTTTCTGTTTTGGAACGTGAGGGAAATGCCGGCCGGTTTCGTATCCATGGCAACACTTGATTGATGGAGCAAGTTTTTGGGGCGTCAGGGATGCGAGAAGTCAGGTGTCAATATCGATCCGCGTTCGTACATTCCGGAGCGAACGCATCGCGACAGTTCGTTGCTTCCACACGCTAGAAGTATTTTCTCCGAGTATAATGCTAAAATTAGCTCTCTCTCCCTTGCTACAAAGACAGCCTCATTCTTAATTTTCAACTCGAACAAAAAATTATAATTGCTATATCATACTTTTTCAAATATAATACTTGACCTATCATACAAGAAAAAATTTTATAAATTAGAAAATTTTACAATTGATATTGAAAACAGGTATTCGGTCAGAACAAGCACTATGTTCTTATTTAACTAAAATTTTATTGAACTCAATACTTAGCTTATTTTGGTTTATTTTATTCAATATTAAATTAAATATAAATCATGATTTTGTGTTTTAATCTTTGCACACATAAACAATATAATTTTTTAAGCTAGTACAACATATGTAAAATGAAATGAACAAGAGTTTTAATATGTTAAAGTGATTTATTGTTTTATTCAATATATTACTATATTTGTATTTCTATCCAATATAATGTTTATTTCAAAAATAATTTGATTTTATAAAAATTTTAAAGTTTTAAAATTAGTTGGTTTTTCAGTCGTTCAGTGGACAAGAAAACTAATTAAGTCGATAAGTTCAGATGGTTTACAAATATCTCCATTAGTAGCTGGAATTGAATCCATAAACTATTGAATGGAAGACCAAATTATTAATAATACAACTGCTAGCTCGTTAAATTAAATTAAAGAACAATGAAATGGGATTTGAGTACAAAAGCACTTTACAATTTATTTTTCTTATTAATTATTAAAATCATTACTTTTTAAAATTTAATAAAATTTATTTTGAAAAACAAACTCAGGAAATCAAATTTTCTAGTTAGTGTTAGATATAGCTTTATTGCTCCAGAATGGATTTTATCGTATAAAAAATAACTACATCAATTTACAACTTAAAAGAAATCATGAACCACGATAAGCAATTCCATCCTAGGTGGGAATGTTTCGAAAGAACAAAACTGAGAAGTAGAATACAAACCATTCAACATCCAAATTGGTCATTCATGTTAAATATGTTAATTTAGAGAAATCTAATTGATATTTAGTTAATTCTTTTTATGGACTTTGTATTACTTACCGTAGTTTTCTTTTATCTGATTGATTGATAAATATATTAAATTTTAATTTTCATGAAATGTTTATTTCTACTTAGATTTCTCTTCGAGTTAAATTAAAAATTTTATATTTATAAAATTCACATTATTTTTAAATTAAAAATATGATTTTTACTATCGATTAAAAATCACTGCTTATTACTCAAATTGTTTCGTTGCAAAAATATACAACCGATATATCTTCACATAGTATATTTTTTCACATACATTTATAATAGAACTCATTTCGTTACATTTCATATAATTTCAAGATCAATGAATTTCAAGAATGCTGAGAGAATTGTTCTTTTAAATACTTTCTAATTAAACTTACAGGAAACAAAATGGCTTTTTAATGAACTAATTTTAAATTTTTTATTGAAATAACTTATAAAAACTAACTTCACTCAAATAGTCTATACAGTACCAAAAAAGAAAAAAAAATGTGTTTATGAAACTGAGTTTAAAAATCAGAAAATTTAATATTTCTTTATTCATGATTCATTTATTGATGAAAAAATAAATGATGAAAGCGCAAACGTAGTATTTTAAAGATAATAATCAAATAATATAAATTAAAAAAGTGATGACATCGATGTACTAGAAAAGTTAAATTAAACTGTGGGGAACTATCAAAACTATAAAGTGTGTGTTTCAAAAGTCAACCTTTATCAAAAATATAAAACTATTAAAATATACCAAAACAACAAGATAATAAGATATTATTTCGATAGAATTGAATTTTTTTTTATTTTATTTTGCTTACTTTTTTTATTTTTTACCGAAATTGGTAGTACAAAAAGGTTTGAATTATTTCATATATTTAAGACAGGGTTGAAATTTGAATCCATAAATTAATAACATAGTAGTCAACAATGAAGTACTAGCTGTATAAATATTTCAAAGAAAATTTTATAATGCATTTTGGATCAATATTTGAGAAATGCACTCTGAGAAGTTATTACTTGTCAATTAAGGAAGACATTCTTCTATGATATTTTTGTAAGTTTGAGTAGTATTTACAACCCATATTAATCTTTTAATCCTTACATTAAATGAGAAACATGTTTCCCTTAACGTGAATTAACCACATTTATGGTATCTGCCTATGTTGAAAAGTTGATTTTAGTATATGTTTCGATTTATATGACTACTTATATCGTCATACATGACTACATGTGTCAATTTTTTATTATTTGTGAATCTTGTATTTTCAGAACTTTCCACCCCCCAAAACATTTTTCCGTTTTACTGTTTGTCAAATTGACATTAAACTATAGGAATTTTAAAAAAAACATTTGTCTTTTTTAAAAACGAAACTGGAAGTTACGTTTTCAAACCGGAAATGGTACAGAAAAGTAGTATTTTGCTTTATTTTACTATTTCTTAAATTTTTTTTATAATGTGTTGATTGATGGCTATAAATATGAGACAGTTATTTGGCTTACACTCTCGTACACAAGCATTGTTGCTATCGCACAAGCAAAACTATCACTTTAAAAGCGACTTTCTCATGACTTTGTTTTACACAAAATCTCCAAACCATTAACACGGTATCGCAAATAAAAATGAAGATATTTGTGCGAAACTTGGCCTACATGTTTTAAGTGCTATTATCTATGAAATGAAGCAAAAGTTTGAATATTATTATATGAAAATTATTTTTCATTTACGACTAGTTTTTAAGGTAAATTTTTGTAAAATTTTATTAAATATCCACGTTACTGTATTTTTTAAGCACATTTTCTTTACTGCTCAATATTTTTCTTAGATTTGGCTTCATGTTAAGGAAGTGGTCAAATAAATCTTACCCAAAAATTAAATTAAAATTAATGCGTTAAATTTTCCTCTAGAGTATTAGCCATTTCGTTAAAATTTCAATTAAATTTGCAGAAAATTACCATTTTAAAATAAAATATATGTCTAATTGAAGTTTATGTTCATTTTATGTTTTTACATCAGAATGTAACTTAAAACAAGATAAAAGAAAATTAAAATTAATTAAAAAAATGGTTCCAACCCAGGCGGATATCTTAAATCTATAAAAGTTATGTCCTATTTGTTATGTAACATTTTGAAACAAGCATACTGAACGCATTTTGCTGTCTCTTTTTGTCTAATGAAGCTACTTTTTAAGGACTAAAATTGCTTTGTAAGTTGGAAGCTAGACATATAACGTGGACGATTCTGGTGTTACCTGTCTTTCTAAGCATTAGATTTCGTCAATGAAAAGGTATTTCACCTTACGGAATTTTTAACATTTGTAACCTTATCAGCACAGTCTTTAAGTGTGTATTACATATACTATGGATATGATATGAGAGTTACATTTCCAACCAGGTAACTAAGGCTTATAAAAGTAATATATAATATTACTTTTATAAATAATATTATATATACTATGTTAAATGTCATTCTATAATAAATTTATACTATGTTAAATGGCATTTCATTTAGATGATAAACTGTCTCAACTCTTCGGCCAAACAGGGAATATATTTAATATCCATTAGTTTAGTTATCTCAAAGTATATACTTTAAAAATCTAATAATATAAAAAATGCAATAGTAGCCTAGTGAGCTATAATATTATACTCATCTATAATATTATACTCGAAGGCTGAAAGTTCAATTCATAGGCTGGATGAAAATTGCGATATTCACTAATAAGGCTTGGGGCATGTAAAGTAGGTCGTGATCACAATGTACTGCAAGTAAAATAATACCCCAAAAAGTCAGACAACTTATGAAGTTCTAGCTTGATCTTATCATCTATGTTAGGAGTACCTACTTTCTGAGTAGCAATAACACACACACATTGAGTGAATTCTGCACAAGTAGACATTGAATCCTCCTCTTGTACTGTTGAAAGTTGAAATAATCCTAGTAAAGTGGGGTTAAAAAATAAAATAGAAGATCATAAATATTGCACAAAACTAAAAATAAAAAAATTTTAATTTAAAAGTAGGTTTTTTTTTAACTTAAAATTTTAGACTTTATTGAGTAAATAAACATAAAAAAAGTTTGCAAAGTCACAGAACGTAAATAAAAACTGATTAAATGGTTAGAAGATATACGATAATTTAAAATAGAGATGTTCATGTTTGCATGTTTCATTTTGGGACACACTGTTGAGAGTATATTAAGCGGATAATAATGTTTTCAGTGTCGTTCCTTAAATTAAACCAATTTACTGAAGAAATGAAACAGTTTCTTTTTAGTTTGTTTCATTTTATTATTTTTTTAATGTGTGACTTTTGCTTTAAAATATATCTAATTATGCCTTAAGTAGCTATTTTTATAAAGTCATGGCCTAGGAAATAGACTTTACATGTTTATATTTAAGTTATGTTTGAGCAATATAGTAAGAAATTAAAATAAGTATTTCATTATGAATTAATGGTATGTAATGTTATTCATGATTAAGATAAACTAAATTTTTAAACATCTTAACCAAATATTTTAAACACTGCGTCAAGGTAGCTCAAATAATAAATTTTTTAATCTTGTGATTAAGATGTAAGTGGAAATGTTTTTGACAAAGTTGAGTAGAATCGTATTCATAAAGAGTGAAATAAATTGTTGTTTATTGTTCTTTATTAATTTACTATGAAATAATTGTTTTAACTCATACATTAATTTGCTTGTAGAGTACGAAAAATTGTGATTATTATTATTATTTCTAAATTGAAAGGAATACTAGTAAAAATGATTAGTTTTTGTAATGATAATGTAAAAATAGTTATGGAGAAATAGTTATGTAAAAATAATTTATTTTATGCATCCTTATTTTATGCAAACCTTAGTGGCAAATGCAAAATGAACAAGAAATAATCGAATGATTTAATATTTACTTTAATTCTATTTATGCAAATTTCTTTCAAATTACATTCTGGACATGAAATTGACAGTAACTGAAATCACCACAGTAGGAACAGTGAAATATTTTATACAGTTTGTACTTTAATTTGGCGACGTTTTTGAAAACTGTACGTGATATTTAAATAGTTCTTGGTGGTTTAGTAGACGGTAAAGAAGGAAGTAGCCGAAGACTGGAAAAAGTGAAAGACCTGTACAAGATAAATGTTCATTAAAATGAAATGTCTCTGCTGAAGCAGCATGAAGAAAATGGAATCAGCTCTATAGTTTTGATTTAGCTTGTGGATCTAAATTCTAATGCAATTGTATACATTTAAACATTGACTTGAAAGATTCGTTTAATGAGAGACATTGTCTTTTATCACGCAGTTTAAGCAGAAAAAATGGACAGAGGATTATAAAGTATAATTATAAATGCATAGAAATTGGTATGTATCACAAAGAATCTTTAAGCATTTTTAAAGAACTTTACAACAATATAGAAAACAAAAGAAATACATAGGTTTTATAAGTAACACAGATAGAAATACAAGCACAATTTTTGAAACTTTGATTTGTTTCATCGTAAAATCATAATAATAAAAGGTGAAGGTTTTTGCTTTATGTATGTCAGAAAATTGATGTATTTAACGATTTCATCACTAATTTCCGAATGTTCAAGAAAGCTACTATTTCGATTTCATAAAAATAGGAAATTCAATTACATAAATCACTGAAAAGAAAGTATATAGTAAAATAAATACTAATTAAAACCATTGTTCAGCAATTTTTTAATAATTAAATGACTTACGATACTGTGTATTTAAATATGAAAATATTTTACTATATATCGGAAAAGAAAGAATTATAAGAAATTAATACACAGGCAATGAAAGGAAGTACATTTAGAAAGAATACGATTAATGACTAAATTCTTTCTTTCATAGAAAATTGAATTACCAATAAGTTTCTTTTTGGATACTCACTTTTATAGCATCTCCAAAACAAAATAATAATATTTTTATCCTTATTTCTAATTCCTTTCTTATTTTCATTGTCATTAATTCTTATACAAATATCCCTTTTTATGAAAAAAAAATTACGTTTATTTATGGTTTTTGTGGTATTAGTTTGTGATTTTTGCGCGATCAGATCTTAGTACAGGTGTAGAAGTTTAAAATGTTTGGAATATATCTTAAATCGTAAAGCAACAAATAAATCAAATAATGTCCTTATTTTTATAAATTACTAGCAACTAAGATATTGACCTATACTTTTTACGAGAATTAGAGTTGCCATCTTTTGAGGTATTGTATAAATACAATCCTAGAATTTTTTTCAAGTATGTTTTTATAAAGGAAGAAAAATATGGACATAAAATCTATATTCTGGAAAATTAATATAAAGATTTATATGATAGATAGTTTATTAATTTTTATATATAAATTAAAAAAGTTCCGTGGCAACTACTTTTGAGTGAAAACTAATTTTAAATATTACGAGTGCAACAAAAAAAAAAAAATTTAGGTGTCAACAACGCAATTTGTAGTTGTCCCCTTGTTTCTCATCCTCTGCCGGAAATGTCAGCGAGAGAGGCTGAAGCTTCCTCACAAATACAACCTGTTGATATCTGTCGGCAGGGAAGAAGCAGAAGAGATGGAAGGGGAAACCTGTAGGTCGCCTTGTTCCTCTTGCTCTTCTCTTCTCCCCTGTTTCCATCCCCCCGGAAGTTAAGTAGCAGGGGGGAGCAGGGGACCTGGCAGAGGGAGGAAAGGGTGCTGCTGCAGACGACTCCACAGCGATCAAGGAAAAATAAATAAATAAAAATTGCAGCACGCAACATTTCGTAATCGAATATCGATTGGCGGCTTTAAAATTTCATCCGCTTTCCACATGAATCGGTGCCTTTCAGAATCATGGGAGAAATCTGGCGCTTTTTTTCTTAAAAAAAGAATTCTGTTTTGTCAAAATGTTGCCTACGTATTCAATAAGATATGTGGAAAGTTTTGGTTTTATCGTATTCCCCTGAAATGACTTTTCTGAGGAATTTCCTATTTTTGTTTAAATTTTTTTTGTCTAACTGAAAAAGACCAAATTAGTCGAGGTTTAATTAAATTATTTTATCTCTCATAGAAAAAAAATTTCATTTTCTAAAAGCATTCAAATCAAGAATTTCAAACATGGAATTTCAATAACACAATATTTTTATAAGAAGATGTTTTCAAAACTTACTTTCTATCCCACTATTCTGAATTGATTTTTCAGAGATATTTTCTCCATTTACAGGCGTTTCCTTAACTAAAAAATTTAAGTACAATTCATCAGAATTATTTTAGCCCTTTTAACTATACGATTTTTTGTATATTTTTATAAGTAAAATTTTTATTTTAAATATTAAAGTATTTAAAATAAAAATTTATGCATGATATTTCAACAATGGGGTTAATAATTTTGCTTCCCCTGAATGACTTTTCTTGAATCATTTTTATATTTGTTGCAATGGTTTTAACTAAAAATATCCAAATTCCTCCAGGTTTATCTGAATTATTTTAGTTTATTCTTAGTTATAAAATTAAATTGCAAATAATATAGTAAGTATGTGATATGTGCTATAATAATAAAAATTATATTTAATACATATTGTCAAAACTCAAAAATTATTAAAAATTTTTTGTTAAAACGTAAATTACGTCATCAATAATATACATAGAATTTTTGTATAAAATAACTTATCACGGATATTTTAAGTTTTTATATATATTTTTTAAACTAAAAGTGTCAAAATTTATTATGGTTCATTTAATCTTTGTAATCTAAACTGCAAAATATTTGTAGTTATTTATTGCCCCAAATACTCATCCAAAACAACAATTTTAAAAGAGAAAATCCAAAAATACTATTATTTCTTTTTATAATAATTATATAATTCTTAAGGAAATGGCAAATGATATTGTAGCCGTGTTCAATATGCAAAAAAAACCTTTTCCTTATTAAAAAGTTTCCTATTTAATTAATAAAATATAAGAGTTTTAGTTTTTATCAGTTTTTCTAGATATTTTCTTAGAATATTTCTTGTTTCTATGCCAATTTTCTTAAGCTAAAAATGTCCAATTTAGATGTATTTTATTTGAATTATTTTAGAACTTTTAGTTAGGAAACAATTTTTTCTTTGTATACACATTCAAAACTATTTTAATGTGGAATTCCATCCATATAAAAGGATTTTTTTTCATAATAGCATAGCAATTGATAGTTAAAAGTTTAATAGTTAAAAATAAAACTGATATCCACAATATTTTCACCAAAATATTGTGAAACTTTATTGCCAATATTCTCAGTATTATCTTAATTTTTATAATATTCTAAGTGATATCACAAAACTATATAGTAAACTGTACACTGTTTTTAGTGATTATAATTTTATGGTAATTATAAAAGATAGTTAACATTATAAGTAATATCAACTTGATATTTGTTTGAACGCTTCTGCATATCATCATGAATTGCAAAACATCATATTTATTGTGTGCAACGTTAAAAGGCAGAGTTCTTTGGTATATAATGGTACTTATATTGTAATTGAATGGTATAATTAATTTAATTCTAATAAATAGAAACTTATTGTGATAGTAAAACTTAAATAGCCAGAATTAGTAATACAATATTCCTATTTAATCATTGAGAAAATTTTAAAATGAAGATGTTAATGATCTGATGTTGGGTTTAATTTTGGAACACAAATGTAATTTAGATTTATTTACCGATTTCTGGGATTTGTTATTATAAAAAGTCAAATAGAGAGCATAATTAATCATGTACTCAGTACAAAAGCATTCAAACTTATTCGTGAAAATAATTGAAAAATATTAGTATTGCGATAAAACAGATTTTACAATCATAGTTTTCTTGAAAAATTGTTATCAATTTCAAAACAAATAGTCATTAGTAAACTCTTTTTTCCTTTTTTGAAATTTCATAACCTTTTTCAAAATTTCACAAAATAATATATTTTAACAGTAATTTTTAGTAAATGCTTGTTGAATTTATATATAAAATAATCAAACCCTACGTAAATAAATTAATGTTGAAAATGATAATTGACATTTGATAAATTTTACAAACATTTAACAGTTGATGTTTCATGATAATGCCTTTTTAACACAGAATCAATATGACAGCATGCCACTTATAAAAACTTCAATATAATTTTAGTAATTTTTAAACTTAATTTTTGTTTCAGAATGAAATATACAAATTTAAAACTCATATTAATGAAATTGAACTGAATTATATTTTAATTAAATTCAAAGAAATTTAGCTCAGTTTTAGAGTGGAAATTCCCATAAACAATGTGATAATTTTTAATACACAAAATATACAGATATCAAAATTATGAAATAAACTACAACTTCACAAGGAAAATTAATAAAAGTTTTTAAAAAAATGTGAATTTATGAATCTTTATCTGTAAAATATAATAGCTATTCAATTATGTTAACAGATTTTATTAAAAGAATTACATGCAACGAATTTAAGTTCAATTTATTTTTTTACTTCTAATTTTTTAATAAATCTTAATTTTTTAAATAAAACTTAATTTATAAAAAGTATTTTTTGAAATATCGATAGAATTTTCTGTACTTGAATTAATTTAAATTTGTTTCATTATATCTTAATTTTTCGTTACTTTTTGCCCACGCCATAATGATGGGTATTATGTCACCTTTGTATTTGGTATATAGGCTTTTTATTTTCGTGGCTTATAATGATCGTAATAAGCAGCAAATTAATGTATTGTTTTATCAACTTACACAATTACATGATTACTGAAAACAGAGATTGCATTGTGATTGTTGCAATTCTGCTGCCATAATTTCAGAAATAAACTTTTTTGAAAAACAAAGTGAACATTTTTTTAAAGTCTCTATTTCAACACTCAAAATTATATTGGAAGTACTAATGGCGATATTGGAAAATAATAATAGATATTAATTTATTTAAATGAATGTTTAATTTACAGAAATATAATTACGAATTTATAGTCTTATCATGCATTGTTTTTGACTTTATAAATACATCAATCAGTATTATTTCATTGAGCAATTCAATATCACAGGAAATGTGATCATATGACCGTAAATGATATCAAATGGCCATTGGTTCACTCGAAAATCCACCAGCAATGTAGAAACTAAGTGAAAATATCTCGCTTTCAACGGAAATTCTGAGAAAACACAACCAAAGTCCCATCGTGGACAATATCCGCTCTTAATTATCCATTTCATTGCTCCTCAAAGACTAGAGCCAAATTCGCAAATCAAATTTCAATGCAATCGCCAGTGTTGCCTTCATTAGAGAAAGCAATATACATAACGTCATGATTTCATCACTGGAAGATTCTTGAACTAATAAACTTCCTCCTTCAATCTTCTTTGAAGGTCTTAACAGTAGAAACATTTCATCCGGGATCTTGAGACCGTTCCTTCGAGATGAAAGTGACCGCCGACTTTCGCGACGAGGAATTAGAGCCCTGACCGGACCTGAGTTTGTTAATTAAATGAAATTTAAATATTGTCTGGGAAGGGGGTGGTCCGCAAGAGAGGTGTGTCATCGTAGGTATCCGTTTCTGTTAGATGTCAACGACATTATTAACAGTTGTCGATTGAAACGGGCGGGAAGAATGGTGTGGTCCAGTTTACTTTAGTGGGCAATTTATTTCCTATTCAACTGTTGTCATTTTAAAGACCTTTGTTGTAGAAATTCTATATTTATATATGATCATAAAGTCTTTTGTGATTCATAAAAGCAATATAAATTTATAGAAAAAATTAAGTTAAAATAACGAAGTAATTTCTACTGCTGTGCAAAAGACGATTATCATAGAAGTTTTAAATCTATCTTTATGTAAAATTTTGCGTTATTCTAAAGTTGTTCTAAAAGATGATACTAAACTCATAAATATTTGTATTGAAAAAAATTCTTTATTAATAAACAGAAAAATTTACTATTGTATGACGTAAACCACGTAAAATCTATTTCCACGTAAAATCTTGTAAAAAATCTTATCTGGTACTATAAGGTCTTGTTTCATTTTGCAAACGAAATTAAAGTATTTACTGTAATCAACTATGGAATAAGCTATTTATTAATAAACTTATGAAGAGAAATTTAACTACTACCGTATGAAAAGCAATTATTATAGAAAATCTGAGTCTTCTCTCTGTTTTTAATTTTTTCACTCTGAAAAACAAGATTAATTCTAGAAAATATTTTTCACATATTAAATTACTTACTAAATTTAAAAAGTAACTTCTCTCTTTTCGGAGAAACGAAAGTCCAGTATTTTAGGAATTTCAAGTGTAAAAAAATAGATTTATAAAACAATGAATTATAGAATAAATTATTTATCTGTATACATAGCTGAAAGATGTAATTTCAGCTGTTTCGAATAAATTGTCATTTTTATAGCTGTTTTCAGATAAGTATAGAATTATGAATTTTTTAATCTTTTTGCTGCTACAAAACGTTGTATGCTGTTTCGAAGGGGAAACAAATCACATTAAATTATTTATAAATCTAAAAAGAAAAATAACTATTGTTGCTCTTTTATGCAATTTATAAGTGAAGCGAAATAGTATGGACATTTATAGTTCAATGTTTCCTCAAAAAGAAATTTATACAATATCACTAAAATTAGATATGACATTTGTGGATTTAAATATAACCTGAAGAAAATTATCTATGATTTAATGATCTATTTCTTTGCTGATGATGTTAAAAAAAGTTTGGGAAATTCAAGATTTATATTTCTAAGAAATTTAATTCAAGTGTAATGCTTATAATTATTCAAAATGAACTCACACGAAAATTATTTTACTTGGGACATGAGACAAAAACTATTTTTCTTAGACACCTAATTTAATACAGTATTAATGTTTGATTGAATATTAGAGAAGTCATTCATTTTTTTTTCTTATCGGCATAAATTTATCTGTTTATTTGAAAAGGCAACTTTTTTCTTCTACTGTCAGAAAAACGTTTCCACATGTTTTGAAAAAATTAAGCTTTGGAATAAATTGCAATAACGTTCAATTTCAGTAAGGGGGAAAAAAAAGATGTTTTAACTTTTAGTAATAGGGGCTTAATCTTAATGTAACGCTCAAACTAAGTTAGATCATTACATTGTTTTAAGAAATTGTTTAATAGAACAATTTTTAAAACAACAGGCTTATATGGTACCTATGTAGAAAAAAATCAACTTTTTTCTACATAGGTACCATATAAGCCTTTTGGTGTATTTTAAAGTATATTGGCGTATAAAAAATGTAGCCAAATTGATTTAATTATTACGTTTAATATAGAGTTTCCTAAAAAGCATGTTGTTGAATATGTGAGTATATATTAGTGAATCTATAGTTTACCACAAAATTACATTATCAATATGACGTAATAATAAATCTAGGTTATCAGAAAAATAGTTAACAGTTAACTCTGGTAAAAAATTCACCGAAAACAAAAACGGGCCAAAAAAAGGGATAATTCGACATCTGTGCCTCTTTTTTAATCAGATTATGCATTATAATATAAATATATAAGTCTATAGAAAAATATCAATTAATATTAATTTAAATCTTTCATTTTTGATATATATCTCCTTCCAATATTTCTACACTCTGCTTCATGTAGAGCTTTAGGCATCTTGAAATTTAATTTGTCAAAAAAGTAATATTTCAATGTGAAAAATATTTACTAATCAAAATTTTGCTGGTTGTAAATGCAGAGTTTTTATCATTAATAAAGCAATATTTATTGTCAAAATTTTTAAAATGATTATGTTATTTTGCTAAATTATAGTTTTCTTAAATGTTTCGATATACATTCGGAAAGAATTCAATGCATAGGTTAAAAATGGGTTTTTAAGTTCCTATTTTACTGATTTTTTTTTAAAAAAATCTTATATTTAAATTCTTCGATTAAAATCAAAGCAATAGAACGTTAACATAATACATCTAAAATATTTTCATAGTGTGCACATAATTCATTAATTTTGAAATGAGTAATGAAACGCTTTCATTTGTAAAAAATACCCAAAATAGGATTTTGGAATAATATAATACATTAAACAAATCTAAGCTTGTTTCTGAATTTAAATAAGAAAAAATAAAGCTAATCTGTATTTTATAGCATACAAGCATTATAGCATAGAGCTCAAAAGTGCCCGCCATAAACTACCTATCAAACTACCAATCTTATAACTTTGCAGATTTGTTATTTTGCCATTTGAAATTTTTTAAAGTTTTTATTGCTTTCTTATTTTTTCACCTTGAAAATGTGATCTAATTTTGTTATGATCTTAAATCTAATAATATGAATAAAATTTTTATATTAAAAATTTATTTTTCATACTTTTCCTAACAATTTTACAAAGATCAATTATTTTGTTAAAACTCAAGTACATATAAATATAATATTAAAGTTATCTTTAACAGTCACAAATATTTTAAAAATTTTTATTTCAAGACAACTTATTGACAATTC